>JAABKJ010007545.1:274134329-274195268 GCA_011634705.1 Andricus grossulariae
GTTGATTTTTTTTCTTAAGATTTATTATTTTAGTTGAAAATTTATTCCTTTGGTTTGTTTTTTTTCGGATTGAAAAGCATCTTTTTCAGCAAAAAATATTACTATTTAATTTTTAGTTGATAATTTTTTTTAGATTATAATTCAATTATTTGATTAAAAACTAATTTATTTTGTTGAAGATTTGACTTGTTTATCCTTTTGGTTGAAAATCCGTCTATTTTGTTAAAAAAATCGACTTTTTTGGTAGAAAATTCGTCTTTTTGATTGAAATTTAATTTCCTTGGTTGAAAACTTAACTTTTTTTGCTGCAAATTCGTTTTTTTGTGTTTAAAAATTAGTTTTTTGAATTAAAAATGTAATCATTTCATTTTTTTTTAAATTTATATTTCTCAGTTGAAAATTCATCTTTTTTTTAATTCGACTTTTGTTGTTAAAACATTCATCTTTTTCGATGAGAATTAATTATCATGGTTAAAAACTTAACTTTTTTGCTGCAAATTCGTTTTTTTGTGATTAAAAAATAATTTTTTGAACTAAAAATTTAACTATTTCATTGTGTTTTTTAATATTACAATTTTTTTTTAATTCATGTATTTTGTCGAAAATTCGTGTTTTTTTTCGGTAGAAAATTAACTAATTATAAAATTAAGTTGAATTATTAAATTAATTCATTATGTTTCTGTTTGAAAAATTATCCTTTTGGTTCATCATTCATCAACTTGGTTAAAATGATTTTTTTTTAGATTCATTTTTTTAGTTGAAAATTCATTTCTTAGGATTGTTATTTTTTGGGTTGACAAGCATCATTTTCAGCAGAAAATGTTACTATTTAATTTTTGGTTGAACATTTTTTTTTGTTTATAATTTAATTATTTGATTAAAAATTAATTTATTTCGTTGAAATTTGACTTGTTTATTCTTTTGGATGAAGATTCATCATTTTGTTTTAAAAAATCGACTTTTTTTGGTAGAAAATTCATCTTTTTGGTTGAAATTTAATTTCCTTGATGAAAACTTAACTTTTTTGTTGCAAATTTTTTTTTTTTTTGTAGTTGAAAATTAATTTTTGGAACTAAAAATTTAACTATTTCATTGTTTTTTTTTTAATTTATATTTTTTGGTCGAAAATTCACCTTTTTTTTAGATTCGACTTTTTTTGGTAGATAATTCATCTTTTTGATTGAAATTTAATTTCCTTGTTTGAAAACTGAATTTTTTTGTTCAAAATTCGTTTTTTTTTGTGGTTAAAAATCAATTTTTTGAACTGAAAATTGAACTATTTCATTGTTATTTATTAATACATATTTTTTAGGTAAAAATTCCTCTTTTTTTTGGAAATTCTACTTTTTGGTAGAAAATTCATCTTTTTGATTGGAAATTCATTTCCTTGGTTGAAAATTTAACTATTTTTTTGAAAATTCGTTTTTTGTTGAATTTAACTGATTTGCATTTAAAATGAAAAGATTTTGATTAAAATAGTAACTATTATATTATCTGTTGAGAATTCATCTTCTTTGGATGAACATTTATTTCTTTAGTTGACATTTGATCTTCTTTTTTTAATTTGTTGCTTTTTTTTGTTGAAATCTATTTTTGTTCACTACAGATTTAACAATTCCCTTTTTTGGTTGAAAATTTACATTTTTTTCCTAAATTCATGTATTTTGTTGAAAATTCCTATTTTTTCGGTAGAAAATGAATTATTATTTAAATTAATAGAATGATCAAATTAAATAATTATCTTTTTGTTTTGAAATTTATCTTTTTGATTGCAAATTTCTCAACTTGGTTAAAAATTTTTTTTTTGTGAAGATTTCTTAGGTTCGTTGTTTTTCGGGTTGAAAATCATTTTTTTCAGCTTAAAATGTTACTATTTAATTTTTAGTTGAAATTTCTTTTAGTTCATAATACAAAAATTTGGCTAAAAATTAATTAATTTGAATAAAAAATTTACTTCTTTATTGTTATGGTTAATGATTTATCATTTTATTTGAAAAATCATTTCTGTAGTTGAACATTTAACTCTTTTATTCAAAATTCGTTTTTTGTCGCTGAAAATTAATTTTTTGATCTAAAAATTAAACTATTGCAACGTTTTTGAAAATTTAAATTTTTTAGTTCAAAGTTAATCTAATTTGTTGAAAATTCGTCTTTTTTGGTAGAAAATTCATCTTTTTGATTGAAAATTCATTTCCTTGATTGAAAATTTAACTATTTTGTTAAAAATTCGTTTTTTATTGAATTTAACTGATTTGGGTTTAAAATGAATTTTTTTGATTAAAATTGCAACTATTAAATTTTTCGTTGAGAACTCATCTTCTTCGGTTGAAAATTCATTTCTTTGGATGAAAATTTATCTTTTTTATTGAAAATTCATCGTTTTTTTTTGTTGAAAATTAATTTTGTTGACTACAAATTTAATTGTCCTTTTGGTTGAAAATTTTAATTTATTGTTCAAAAATCCATATATTTTGTTTGAAAATTTATTTTTTCAATTGAAAAGTGAACTGTTTGGTTAAAAGTTAATTTTTTTGTTCGATGATTCATCATTATAGTTGATTTTTTTAAATTTGACTATTTTGTTAATATTTTTAAAAATGATTTTTTAACTGAAAAGTTAACTATTCCTGTTTGTAGTAGAATGTTAATTTTCTTGGTGAGTAATTCACCTTTTCGATTAAAAATTCAACTATTAGGTTGAAAATTCCATTAAAAATTAAAATATTTGTTTTATTTATTAAAAAATTAATTTTTTAAACTAGAACTATAACTACATTTTTTTAAATTTAGTGTTTTTGATAGACATTTAATTTTTTTAGTAGAAAATTTATTTATATGTTCAAAAATTTAACTATTTCGTCGCAAATTTATTTTATCTGCTCGAAACCTTATTTCGCTAACTAAAAATTAAACTATTCTATTTTTTGCTCAAAATTTATCTTATTAAGTTAAAAATTGGTCTTTTTTGGTAAAAAATTAAACTTCTTGGTCAAAAATTCAAATATTAGGTTGAAAATTCGATTAAAAATTGAAATATTTGATTGAAAATTCTTGTATTTTCTTAAAAATTATTCTTTTTTGGTAGAGAATTAATCTTTTTGGTCTAAATTTTATTTCTTCGGTTGAAAATGAGTTTTTTTTTTCATTCAAGATTAATTTTGTTAACTAAAAATTTAACTATTTCGTTCAAATTTTATTTTATCTGGCTAAAAAGTCATTTCTCTAACTTAAAATTAAACTATTCTATTTTTTGTTACAAATTTATCTTTTTTAGTTGAAAATTTATATATTTTGTTGTAAATTTGTATTTTTTGGTAAAAAATTCATCTTCTGGGTTGAAAATTAAACTATTTGTTAAAAAATGAATTTTTTTATTGAATATGCATCATTTCAGTTCAATTTTCATTTCTTTGGTTAAAAATTCAAAGAAATTTTTTGAAAATTCTTTTTCTTTTTTAACGACAAATTTTGCTACTAAAAATGTAGCTATTCCATTTTTTGATAGAAAATTGATCTTCTTCAGTTGAAAATTCACTTGTTTTGGTATAAAATGTATATTTTTGGGTTATAAATTTAATTTTTTTCTCTTCAAAAATCCGTCTTTATGTCTTTAAAACTGAACATTTTGGATGAGATTTTCTTTTCTTTATTGATTGAAAAATCTTTCTTGGATGAAAATTCCACTCTTTTGTTTAAAATTCTTATTTTTTGGTAATTTTTAATAAAAAATCAAATTCTCAATAAAAAAGTGAGAATTTATGGTCTATTTATTGAGTAATTGCTAAATCGAAACAAAAAAAGTTTGATTGAAAAATATTTTTAGGTTCCGACAAAATAGTGGGGGATTTTTTTTTATCTCGAGGGGCACGTTTTCTAAAATTTGGATGGTGATAGAAAATCGAAATTTCTATTGAAAAAGTGAGAAATTTCTATTCAGTCTTTGAGTTGATGAATTGATAAAAAAAAGGTTTAAAAAAATATATTATTAAATTTCGAGAAAATGAAGGTGGAATTTTTTTTTCAAACTACCGGTTTTTTTTCATAAGTTTGAGTTACGATAAAAAATCAAATTTTCAATTAAAAAAGAAAGTGAGAATTCACTTTCTAGCTATTGAGTTGCGTAATCGATTAAAAAAATTTGATTAAAAATATTGTCAGGTTTTGAGAAAATAGAGGGGAAAGTTTTTTTTTCATATTATTTCTATATACGCTACATATTATTTCTAGTACTTTATTATACTATATAAATTTTATACCACTGATAATACAAGTCAATATCATAATTTATTTGACAGGTGGGACAGGATATTTTGGAAAAATCCTGATAGAAAAATTATTGAGAAGTTTTCCAAATATAGGAACAATCTACATGTTGATGAGACAGAAGAAGGGCAAAGATGTAAACGAACGACGAAAGGAACTCCTCAAAGCACCTGTAATATAAAAATTAATATTTTTTTTTACGAAAAACTATAGAATATTTTGAAAATTTTATGAAGTAAAATACTTAAGACTGAAGAAACTCATAAAGTAAATTTTATCAATTAAAAAAAGACGCCATAATTAAGAAAAAGCAGACTTATCCTTCTAGAAAGAAAAATATTTTTTTAAATAAAAGAGAATATATTCGATATATTTTTAAATGTTTGCTGCACGTTATATGAAGTAAAAAAGTATACACTTTTTATATTCATACCTAAAAATTAGAAACATTTTTTTTATCATATTATTTTAGCCGATTTTTGCCTTATAATGCATGTTTACAGCACACACCATTTTTTTAATTCTTCTATAAGAGTTGACATTGCATTTTGTTTTGAAATATTTTGTATGTTATATATATATATTTTTTTTTTCTTTGTTATACAGGTTTTTGATCCTTTAAGAAAGAAAAATCCAGAATTTGAGCAGAAAATCGTAGCAATAAATGGTGATGTAGAAAAACCTGGTTTAGGAATGTCTGCTGAGGATCGAAATTTTCTTATAAAAGAGGTATTATAATTCTAATGAATCATATATTTGAAAATTTTTGAATATTTTTTTTTGTTCTACAATTTTTATTATTAGGTATCTATAGTATTTCACGCAGCAGCTTCTGTTATGTTTAATGAACTTTTGCCAAAGGCTTTTGTGACGAATATCATGAGTGTAAAAGAACTCATCGATTTTTGCAAGGAATGCAAAAAATTAAAGGTGAGATTTCAAGTAATTATCTAAATATGTTTTAAAGGGGATAAAATAATTTTTAAATTCCCGAAAATAGTAAATTGTCAAATTTTTATATTCCGCAATATATATTTATTTGTCGATATTTCAAAATCTCGAAAATACTAAGTGACGGAGATTTAAATTTCCAGCAAATAGTAAGTTGCCTAATTTTCGAATGAAAAAAAATTAATTGTCGAATTTTCAAATTCCGCATTATAGTAAATTGCCTAATTTTCATTTTTTCTTAAAATAGTTAATTGCAGGAATTTCAAATTCTCGAAAATAGAAAACTACCGAAATTTCGATTTCTGGAAAATAGTAAGCTGACGAATTTAGAAATTAGGCAGTACCGAATTTTGAAATTTCCAAAAAAAGGAAAATGTCAAAATTTCAAATTCTCAAAAATAGTATATTATCGGGACTTAAATTTTCGGAACATAGTAAGTGGCCGAATTGGCAAATTCCCGAAAATTGTGAATTATTGATTTTCATATTCCGCAGTATAGTGTAAATTGCCTGATTTTCAAATTTTCGAAAATAGTAAATGGCAGGAATTTCAAATTCTAGAAAATACTTAATGGCCGAGAATTCAATTTCCAGCAAATAGTAAGTTGCAGAATTTTCAAATACACAAAAATAGTGAATTTTCAAATTCCGCAACGTAGTAAATTGCCTAATTTTCAAATTTCCGAAAATAGTAAATGCCAGGAATTACAAATTCTCGAAAATAGAAAACTATCGAAATTTCAATTTCTGGAAAATAGTAAGTTGGCGAATTTACAAATTGCACAATATAGTAGACTCCCGAATTTTGAAATTTACAAAAAAAGAAAAATGTCAAATCCTTAAAAATAGTATATAAACGGGATTCAAATTTCCGGAACATAGTAAGTTGTAGAACTGGCAAATTCCCGAAAATTGCGAATTATCGAATTTTCAAATTCTGCAATATAGTGTAATTTGCCTGATATTAAAATTTTCGAAAATAGTAAATTGCAGGAATTTCAAATTCTCGAAAATACTTAATGGCCGAGAATTCAATTTCCAGCAAATAGTAAGTTTCAGAATTTTCAAATACACAAAAATAGTAAATTTCAAATCCTCAAAAATAGTATATTGTCTGGCATTACATTTTTGGAATATAGTAAGCTGCCGAATTGGAAAATTTCCGAAAATAGTGAATTGTCGAATTTACAAATTCCGCAATATAGTAAATTGCCTCATTTTCAAATTTTCGGAAAATAGTATATTGCAGGAATTTCCAATTCTGGAAAATACTTAATGGCCGAGAATTTGATTTCCAGCAAATGGTAAGTTGCCGAGTTTTCAAATTCGCAAGAATAGTAGATTGCCGAATTTTCGAATTCCGCATTATAGTAAATTGCCTAATTTTCGAATTTCCGAAAATAGTAAACGTCAGGACTTTCCAATTCTCGAAAATAGAAAAGTATTGAAATTTCAATTTCTGGAAAATAGTAAGCTGACGAATTTAGAAATCAAGCAATATATAGTACCTTACCGAATTTTGAAAATACAAAAAAAAAGCAAAATGTCAAAATGTCAAACTCTCAAAAATAGTAAATTGTCAGGATATCAATTTCCGGAACATAGTAAATTGTACAAATTTCAAATTCTCGAAAATAGTAAATTGTCAGGATTTCAATTTCCGTAACATTGTAAGTTGCAGAATTTTCAACTTCCCGAAAATAGTAAATGACCTAATTTTGAAATTTCCAAAAAAAGGAAAATTTCAAAATTTCAAATCCTCAAAAATAGTATATTCTCTGGATTTAAATTTCCGAAACAAAGTAAGTTGCAGAATTGGCAAACTCTCGAAAATTGTGAATTGTCGAATTTTCAAATTCCGCAATATAGTGAATTGCCTAACTTTCAAATTTCTGAAAATTGTAAATTGAAGGGATTTCAAATTCTCGAAAATACTCAATGGCCGAGAATTTAATTTCCAGTAAATAGTAAGTTGGCGAATTTTCAAATTCACAAAAATAGTAAATTTTCGAATTTTCAAATTACGCAACGTAGTAAATTGCCTCATTTTCAAATTTTCGGAAAATAGTATATTGCAGGAATGTCAAATTCTGGAAAATACTTAATGGCCGAGAATTTAATTTCCAGCAAATGGTAAGTTGCCGAGTTTTCAAATTCGCAAAAATAGTAGACTGCCGAATTTTCCAATTCCGCATTATAGTAAATTGCCTAATTTTCGAATTTCCGAAAATAGTAAACGTCAGGACTTTCCAATGCTCGAAAATAGAACATTATCGAAATTTTATTTTCTGGAAAATAGTAAGCTGACGAATTTAGAAATCGAGCAATATAGTAAATTTCCGAATTTTGAAATTACCAAAGAAAGAAAAATGTCAAAATTTCAAATTCTCAAAAATATTCAATTGTAGGAATTTCAAATTCTCGAAAATAGTAAACAACCGCAATTTAAATTTCTGGAAAATAGCAATTTGACTAATTCAAAAATTAAACGATATAGTAAATCACCGAATTTTGAAATTCCGAAAAAAGTAAATTGTACCGATTTTAAATTCTCGAAAATAGAAAAATTTTCGGAATTTCAATTTCTGGAAAATAGTAAATTGACGAATTTACAAATTAAATAATAAAGTGAATTATAAAATTTTGAATTTCGGAAAAAAAGTAAATTGTACAAATTTCAAATTCTCTAAAATAGTAAATTGTCGAATTTTCAAATTCCGCAATGTAGTAAATTGCCAAATTTTCAAATTTCCGAAAATTGTAAATTGCTGGAATATTGAAGTCTCGAAAATAGTAAACTACCAAAATTTCAATTTCTAGAAAATAGTAAGTTGACGAATTTTTAAATTCCCGAAAATATTAAATTGTCGCATTTTTAAATTCACGAATATAGTAAATAACCGAAATTTAAAATTAAAAAAACTAGTAAATAGCCGAATTTTAAAATTCTCGAAATTAGCAAATTGTCGACTTTTCATATTCTGCAAGCAAGTATATTACCGAATTTTGAATTTCCGATAGATAGTAAATTGTTGAAATTTAAAATTCTCGAAAATAGTAAACTACCGAAATTTCAATTTCTAGCAAATAGCAAGTGGCCGAATTTTTTAAATCTCGCAAGTAGTAAATTGTTATATTTTGAAATTCATGAAAATAGTAAGTTGTCGATTTTTCGAATTCCGCAATGTAGTAAATTACTAAATTTTGAATTTCCCGATAATAGTAAATCGCAGAAATTTCAAATGCGTGAAAACAGTAAACTACCGAATTTTCAAATTCCTGAAAATAGTAAATAGCCGAAATTTCCAAATTCTTGAAAATACGTCAAATACGCCAAAATATCAATTTTTGGAAAATAATAAGTTGCTTGATATTCAAATTTTCGAAAATAGTAAATTAACTCATTTTCGAATTCTGGAAATGTCAAATTCATATTCATAGTTATATGTATACTTGTTTCTTTTTGCACAAATTACAAGGTTTACTAATCCTTAATCTACACTCATAAATATATTATGTGTCTACATTTTCAGAAATTTTTATTCTTTCTTAAGTGTACTGTTAAATATTTCTTTTAAGGAATTGGAAAATTCGGCTATTTGCTATTTTAGAGATTTTGAAAATTCGGCAATTTACTAATTTCCAGAAATTGAAATTTCAGGAAGAAACATTTCTGCTACTTTTATTTTCCTTCTGAAATTTGGAATGTTGAGAATTTTCATTTTTCGGGAAATTTATGTTTCCTTGATTATTTTTTCAGTATTTTAAGAATTCAGCAAAATTATTTCATCCGGTTTAAAATAATTATGTATATATGTAAGAAAAATAATTTTCCCTATTATATTACAGGCTGCTGCTTACGTATCTTCAGCCTTCAGCAATTGTATTTATGATAAAATTGAAGAGAAAGTGTATCCATCACCTATCAATTATGAAGAAATAAAAGCAATAGCAAAATATGTGAAAGACAAAAATCTTTTACGAGAGGATGAGCGAAAACTAACAAAAATGTAAGATTTTATGACAATTAAAAAAATTGGTAGTCTAAATTTTTTTTTGAAGAATCGCTTCTAAAATACAAACAATTTTTCCAAAATTTTTTCTCAAAATGTAAAGATTTTATTTTTTTTATTAATTTTTTTATTTTGAAAAACATGCCAGCATAATTTAATTATAACCTCAGATGAACCGGTAATTGAAAAAAATATTTCAACAACTTTCGCTGTGATAAAGGTTTTTTTTTCAAATATAAAAAAATCTTTGTAGATGCAACAGTTAAAATTTTACAGAAAACTTTGTAGAACTGTTTTGACTCTATATTTAATTTTTGGCAGTCTCCGAGCAAAAACTATTTTTTATTAAAAATTTTTGGTTGATTATGAAAATGGTAAGTTTTGGAAAAAGCGCTTCTACAATTATTTTTGCGCAAAAAATTAAATTAATTATTATATATTCAAGTAATTTATTAAAAATCCAAAAATATTTTTTCCATTACAGTATCATGGGAAAATTTCCAAACATCTATGCTTTCTCAAAAGCAATAGGTGAAAGTTTGATAAAAGAATATGCGAATGATTTGCCATTTTGCATCTACCGATTTTCTATTGGTAATTATAAATAAGTTTTTATTCCTGAAATCTATACACAGACTTTACAGCCCAAAATGGTTTGAAAACGTAGAAAATAGGATGATTTCTTTGAAACACTATTTTTAATCAAATAGTTGAATTTTCAAGACAAATAGAAAAATTTTGTTTTATACCTGAAAAGTTCAATTTTCAATAAAAAAGATCATTTCAAACAAAAATAGTAAAATATTCAACAAAAAAAAAATTTGCAATGAAACAGTTGCATTTATAACGAATAAGATACATTTTGAACGAAATACCTTAATTTTTAACCAAATATTTGAATTTTTAACAAAATAATTCAATTTTGAACCAAATAATAGAATTTTTAACTAAAAATTATTTTCAACCAATTAGATGAATTTTCAAGCGAATAAGATTAATTTTTAATAAGACATTAATTTTAAACAAAATAGTTGAATTTACAACCAAACAGTAGAATTTTTCAGAAGAGAGTAGAATTTTCAACCAAAAGGGTGATTTTTAATAAAAAAAAGATGAATTTCGAGAAAAAAAGATGCAATTTTTGTACTATATGTAAGGGATGAATTTTTCATCTAAAAAGACGAATTTTCTAGAAAATCAGTCGAATTTTAAACTAAATAGTTAAATAAATATATAAATCTAAAGTTTAATTTTCAAGAAAAAAGATCATTATCAACCAAATAGTTGAATTAAAAAATAATTCACCAAGTATTTCATGCAGAAACAAATAGTTGACGAATTTTCAACTAAACAGTTGAATTTTCAAAGAAATAGTTAAAATTTGAAGCCAAAAAGACGAATTTTTTAGAACATAGTTAAATTTTCGACAAGAAATTTAATTTTTAACCACGAAAGATAAAAACAAATTATTTTTTACCAAGCTGTTCATTTATTGCAAACAAATTCTCGAATTTTCAACAGAATAGTTGAATTTTCAAACAAATAGTTAAAATTTTAACCCAAAAAGACGAATTTTTTAGAACACAGTTGATTTTTCGACAAAATAGTTAATTTTTAACCAAGAAAGATGAATTATAAACTAAAAAAGATGCCTTTTCTACTATAAAAGATTGGAATGTTAGAAAAAATAGTTAATCTTTCAACAAAATAGTTGAATTTTCAACTAGATGGTCGAATTTTCAAATAAAACTGATTTTTCCACCATTAAATATTAATTCTCTATTCATGGAAGACGAATTTTCGCAACGCAAGTAGTTGAATTTTCAAAAATATAATTGAATTTTTGACCAATTTGTAGAATTAAAAAAAAGAACTAACTTTAAATAAAAATGAGTTTGATAAAGTTGGGTGTATACACAAGGGTTAAGGTTCTTAAAACGACTTGGGTTATATCCAGATCCATAATACATCTACAAGAACGCATTGTTTAATGTAATATTCTAACCACATAATCTAAAGACAATTATACCTGCCGGGACACAAAGACTTTTTGACGAAATGTTTTTTTTGTTTGTTATAATTGAAAACTGATGTGTGTTTTGCGCCTGTAAAATGCAACACGTACACTACTGTGTATGATGGGTTGCAGTCACCCAGTCTAGTTTTATGTCATATAAAATCTGCAAACAATGTGTCTTCGCCACTCAGAGTAATATATAATATAATAATATAATATAATAAAATAAGATAAAAAAAATAATGATATGTATTGATAATTTTTCAAAAATATATAAAATAATACTATGATACCCACCTTTGTGCTGAGAAGGAAGTTTTCTTTTTCGTAACTTACCATTAAAATTTATATGTTATTATATTATATATTTGTTAATTATCTTTTTTCTGAAAAAAGATCTTTTTTCTTCACTCCGCTGGGATTCAAACCACAGAACTTCTGATTTCCGGTAACGTGCTTTTCCCATTAGGGCCATGTGACGAGTGGGTCACGTGACTGGCTTCCTACCTTACCGACACTTTTTTTATTTGTAAACTTATTTTCACAGCTATTATCCCTCAAAAAAAGAGTTCGGGGACGTCTGTTGTTCTATTTTATAGCATCTCCAAATACAGTTTTAAAAAGTTTTAATTTTTGTGGACAAAAACCCGGTGGAACTGAACCCGATTAACACATGACGAAGTATCACATGCCCTTAATTTCTCCCTAAACTGTAGCACTAGCCTGAAGAACGTGAGAATTTCAGTGACAGTTTCGCACTCTTCTTAATTGCACTCAATCAGCCCGGATAGGTGTAAAGGGAATGGACTTGATAGTTCAAATAGTTTCTGTCATTGACACTGATACAGTTATCGTGACACGTGATTTGCCAGAGAATAAGACAGTACATTCACTCGTATAATAGATGACTTATTGCTTACCGATTGATAGTGTTTTTTCTATTTTTTTTTTTTATTAAACCTGACTTGGTTATCCCGGTTAAACTGATCCGTGGTATTTGCACTTTAACTGGGGCGGATAATAAGTAAGGTGATTCGAACGGTCGAACGCACCTTTAACCGAAGTTGTTATTTGTACGAAGTCCTTTGGTGAACCTGTAATTGCGTTTCTAATTTATGTTCGGATCGTTAGCGCGAATTTTAAAATACAGGAAAAAAAGGGTTGTAAAAGTGGTTTCAAAGATTTAAAGTGGTTATTAACGAACGAATAATCATCTTACAATAAATATTAAAGGAACATGTGCCAGTCAAATTCAACATTCGAACACAAAAAAGATTTGCAATCATTTAAAAATTATGTTTGTTTTTAGAAATCCAAAGAATTGCTTAATACAATTGGTAATAAGAACGGTTTACTTTCATGATCATTAATTTCCATTCCTTGTCAACCCTTTTCTTAACGTGAAATTCGATTAGAGTTTTAATTACTCGCGAATTATATTTTTAAGCGTAAACTTAATTTCATGGTTGATTAAATCACTTATAGTTTACAGAGAAGTAGACAACGGTGAAATTGATTCTGCTACAAGAATTACATTAGAATAATAACAAAACACAATGTTTTGAATTCTGTTTGCAAACGGCCTTGTAGCGATGCTGTACAACTGTTGCACATACTGGTCATGCAAGAAATTATCGCACCGAGTACACTGACCGAAAGAATAAGTACATGCTATTATTTCATTGGCTGCCACTTGAAGTTTCAGATTACCTATGATTTTTCTTCTTTACCTTTCATTTTGGTAGAAATTAAAAAAGGGGAATGAATGTGGAATCAATAGGTCTAAACGTGTCAACTTTCAAACTGCGCTCTTTATGTGCTTTTAATGATAAGAGAAAAAACTCTTTAAATATTCAGTGCTAAGTTTTATGTGACACTGAAAAAATGAATTGTTGAAGCCGTATAAACTTTACGCCAGCAATAAAAAATTGTATGTCAGGGCAAATTCTTACTCTCCTAACTTGGTGCACATTCTAATTAATACTTTCAAATGAAAAGTATTTCACCAAATTTTTTCAGATATTACCGATTCTCTCTTTTCCTTCAGTTTCGTTCAAATGACATAAATCTTACACATACTTAAAAACTCGACGTTTCCTAAAGCTCGTTACTTTCCTAATTCTTAATTACGAGTTTATTTCACGAACCAGTTCCAAATCTTGTTAGGAGATTAACTGAATATCGCAGAAGTAGAATTTTAACAGGTGGTGAAGAAATCGTCTATAATTGATAGTAAGTCGAAAAGTACTTGCGGCTCTTTAACTGTTTTATGTATTTATGAATCCCACATGTGGCAACATCGAACTCTCATAGGCACGCGACACTTCCGCATTGAGGTTTTCGTGGCGTTTATTATCGTCGAATGGAGCACTTTAAAATGCGCGGGAGCACGGCAACTGTTTTGGTTTAAACATCAGCTTTCTACACGATCGACTGTCGATTAGAAGTAGGCGCGATACGCCTAGTCCGCAGATCTGGCAGTGGAAGGATTTGCAGGCGACTCGAATATGTTAATGATTCGAGATTATAAGGTGGCCCCAGAGGACCCAGTGGTTCACTTTATTCGAGCAATTAACATTGTTGAGCTGTCTGCTATTACCGACGCTGATTTATAGTTCCATTTGGAGATAAGAAGAAAAAGGGGCTTACGGTTTCAAGTCCTTTCCTGGTTTCCTTCGTTTTTAATCCTTCCTCTCGCCCTATCCTAGCCCGAGGCTGGAGTTTGTCTTTGTTGGGCTATTTTTTGCATTTCTGTGAGTTGTATTTTTAAATCTGATGGTCTACAAAAAGAGTATGATAGATCTAATTGCTGAAAACTAGAAGGGAAACAGTACCTAGTGTTACAATATCGGAAAAATATGGTTAAAAAAAAGCTTCAAAATGCAAGAAATGTATTCAAAACTGAAGAGTGCATTCCATTATAGGCTATAATTGACTAAACCAAATTGTGCAGCAGACAAAAAAAAACTTGTCTAAAATCAAATGTTAAATTTAAAAGAAAAATGACCAGCCTCCAACCATTTAAATTTTGTATTTTCGCTCCCAGACGTGTAGAGAAAAAAAAGAGACTAACGTCACTCTATATCCATGCCTCTAAATGTCTTAATGATGTGCAAAGTACTTCAATCCAGCAGAATGTGCGAGAATAATATTGCGCATGCGCACTTTGAAACACATCAGTTTTTCGCATCGCAACAATGTATGTGTATGCGCACTCTAGAGATAAGTTACTCTGCACTCCGTCAAAATAAAAATATTCCATATAAATTGTTTTAAAAAATATACACAAATTTAGGCACTGGTGTGACACTTGCAGTATCTCACAATCGTCGGCAATCGCCTATTTTCCGAACTTGTGTCACAAATGGCTTTTTTAAGTTTATGTAATCCTGAAGAATATTAATGCATGCATTCCTTTAAATACATAAATTATTATTATTAAAGTTCGTTACAGTACGTTTTTTCAAGAATTTGATGACGCTTTACATTTTTTAAATTTTGTAGCTCTGGACTAATGAAATATTTTGTTCGATCTGAAATCTTTAATAATATTCATAATTGCCTGACTAGAAATACAAAAGGTTTTGTAGATTATTATCATTGTAGCGTATTAATTAATTATTTTATAAAAAATTTGAATGAATTTTTTATAATCATTTTTTGTTTCGTTTGAAGCTTTAGACTAATTAAATAATTTTTTAAATAGTATTCTTCAGTAATATCAATGAAAGCATTCTCCAGTGTATAAAAGTGTCTCTAAATTATTATTTTAGCTCACTAGTCAGTATTTTTTCAAAAATTTGATGTTCTGTTTTCCGGTTTTAGTTTTGAACTTACAGGTTAATGAAATAATGTTTGTAGGCTGTAATATTTGGGGTAAAATTTGTGAAGCATAACCGCCTAAAAATTGGTTGTCTTCGATTTTCTGGCAATTCCCCTAAGTTTTAGTCCTAGTGGGCCTCTTTCAATTCCCCACGTGATGGAACTTTAGAAAGACGGGTTGTTAACATACATGGGCTTGAATTTTTGATATTTCAACTCAAGCACGTTATTCAATTAATCATAACTTCTGCTAAAGTTCATCAATTCAACTTTTAGAACAGTGTTTTATAAAAATTTTTGAAGGAGATTCACGATCAAATTAATGGTTTTAGAATAAAAAAATTATTTCATGCTCATTTTTCGATTTTAAACATATTCTTGAGTTTTTATCCAAATGCGGCCTCTGCAATTTTTTTGAAAATATTTAAGAATTGAAGCTTGATTTTTCCCCTTGAAACTCATCTAGGGTAGAAAGTGGGGATATGATTGCTATTGAACTTAAAAGAGGGTTCTTGCGAAGGGCTGCCGCACCGCGAACTGCTATAGTGTAACTAAGCACCTCGTAGGTCTCATTGTGTCCATTAATAATATTATTATTATATGACTGTTTTTATTAAACATTTTTTAAACGTTATGTGTTTTCATAATTTTTTATTGTTTAAAACTGTTTTTCATTATTTTTTAAATAGTGATTTAAAGCTGAATTTTATTTAAAAATTTTATTAATACGGGGTGCTTTTTGGTGTGAGGCCCCTCACCTCTTACATCGATGATTGAGTAGAGTGATTACTGCACTCGACTACACCGGATTATACACGGGGGATAGAAATGCAAACTCTGATATTTACTTCCTGCATTCTGCACATAGTTTCACATCAGCTTGTATGCTTGGATATTTCTTTTCAAGAGTGGTAGAAACTGTTCTTAAATTAAGTTGTTTCTTCTTGTGCCCAGACTTGAAAAAAGGATTGAGACAGTGATGACCCAAGCTCCTTCTTCTCGCATGATCAAACCAATTAAAAAATTTATCTAAATAATATCAGTATAACTAATTAAATTTATATAACCAGTCAAGAGGAGAGATTCAACAAATTCAGTAAGCTCAATTCATATTGAGACCGATTCGGATTATTTCAAGAAATATTATTTCTGATAAAGAAATTTTCTTTGTTTTGACTATTTGAAATGATAAATCATTCAGATTATATAAGAATACATTTCTATGTATAATAACATTAATGAATGATAAAAATGATAATAATTACAAACCTGACGTATACTTCAACCGAAAAGTGCCAAGGCTAAATCTGATAAAAGATTATTTGTATTTTGAGAATAGATTTTCATATAGCGGCAAATACTGGACTGAAGCTCCCTCATTTTGTTCTAGTGAGGGCATTCAAGGCAAGTGAAGAACCCGTGACTTCTGTAACTGAAAATTTCGATAGCTCGCCAAAGTTCAAGATATCGTCTGATTCGCATGCAACTTGGCAATGGGCTCTTCGAGGTCTCTGCTTTGTTAATGTTACAATTTCAGGATTAAAAATCAATACAAAAATTATGTTAAAAAAACTTTCAATAACTCGTCATATTATAATAATATTATTAATGGACACAATAAGACCTACGAGGTGCTTAGTTACACAGTTACTTATGTTAGTTACGCAGTTACGCAGTTACGCTAGTTACGCTTAGTTACGCAGTTCGCGGCACGGCAGCCGGGCGCAAGAACTCTCTTTGAAGTCCAATAGCTGTCTTATCCCCACTTTCTACCCTATGTGATTTTCAAGGGAAAAAATCAAGCTTTTATTATATGAGTATATAAAAATGAGTATGAATTAATTTGTTTATTTTGAAATCATTATCCTTATCGTAAAGCTCATTTGAAAAATTTCAGAAAACACTCTTATAAAAGTCAAGTTGATCAACTTTAGCAGAAGTTATGATTAATTGCATAACGGCGCGCGAGTTCAAATATCGAAAATTCGAGCCGGGTACGCTTGGAAATATTGCCCCGTTTATGAATAACAATTATTGCAAATCGAGAGATATAAAAATATAATTAGATTTCATTTATTCGTTTATTTTATCGATTTGACTTAAACAACATTTCTTTATTAGGTATATTTAAAAAACAAACCTCTAATTCTTTCGAGGCAAACCATTTTTCTGGGATATGCATTTTGAATTTAGATAATTTTTGAGCTAATAAAAAAATTATAAGAAACAATTTGTGAAAAGCACTATAATCATTGAACGAAATTCTAAAATACAAAGATGGATAAACAATTTTAGAAAGATTTAAATTACCATATCATAGTAAGTTAAGCCTTAAAAGTAGTAAATAATTTATATTTTAAGAAATTAGCAATAATGTCAAAAAACACAATGATTGGCCATGGCGACATAGTGATTAGCATACGCCAATGATTGTATGATTGGCCACTGAAATGTGATGAAATACAGTCATTGGCCACCCTGTTGTTCACATCAGGTTATCAATTACTGGTTTTGAAAGCACAGTATAATGATTGGCCGGAAGCAAAAACAATTGCCCGAAAAACCCCTGTAAGTTTAATTTAATTCAGAGGTGACTCATTTTTTTGTGTCATTTAAATAATTTTTCCATTTGCTTCGAATATGGGAAAATATTAATAAATAAAAACCCACATAACTTTCTCAGAATTCGTCATAATCGTTTGTGCTTTGAGTACCGTAACATTCTTTCAAAGTCCAAAAAGTAGGGCCAAATAAATTTTTTAAATTTTCTGAATTGACATTTTGCAAATTTTCCCCATCTAGGTAAATGCAATGAGAAACTTCAATTGGTGTGCGGGACTGATTTATATTAACCAATTAGATTGCATATTGAAACACATCATTTTTTTTTCTAAAAATTTGAAATTTAGAAACAAATTGTAAGGGAAACCTACGTGTCCTTGAAGACTGAGCTTTTAAAACTTGATTCGACACTTCTATGTCCCTATATAAATTTAAACTTCTTCTTAAATTCTTTTTAGTGATGGATTTGTTGAACCGAGAAGAAATATTAATATTGATCATTCAAAATGAAGAATCGTTCTAATTTATAGAAAATGTTTTCTCTTCACGACTTACTAATTATTCAAATCTTATCCTATGATAGCACACTCTAATTACTAGATAGAAGTAAAATAATTAGGCGTGCATTCAACAAGCACTGAAATAAATTTAAGCCATTTTCGATTTCAAAATTCTCAGTCTAGTTATATTTCCAACAAAGCGAGCTAAACTGAAAATTATTTAAAATCCTGGGCAAAGAATCTAGAACGCTGAAGCAGTTTGGCAGTAATGAAAATTCTATTGCCAATGTTGACTAGTCCTTGAAAGAGGAACCACAATTGAGAAATTACAAACTTTGGTATTCACATTCGCTCGTAACTTTTCATGCTTCAACCTTAGGCTTACGTGATTTGCAATTAGAAGGGTAATAGTGATAATAGACACTTTCGTAATTTACGTTCTTACCACTGCTTGAAAATTTGAAGCAGGTCGAAATTGGAACCAAATTGTTAGAATTAGTGTAGAGACTTTGCCATAAAGATACGTGAAGTTATAACTATATGGAATTCATGATGAATGCTTCATCTTGAAAAGTTGATTCCTATTTTTTCCAACAATTGAATAGAAGGTAGGAGGCTAATATGTAAATATGTGTAGGTTGATAAGGGTGCGGAAATATGTCGTTTGAAGTACATATAAGAGAGGTGAATGCGTATACCAGTGGGTTTGATAATAAGAGATAAAGAGCGAGTCAAACAGAAGCAGTTAGGCTATCATTATTATTTAACAACAAAAAGTCAATTTTGCAATGCTATTGAATTCAATTTAAAAATCATAGGAGTGAGCGGCAAGGTCTGAGCTTGTAGTTGCTATTACTATTTCTCTTAAATTGACGATATTACTACTCATGCCCGTTGACATTAAATTGTTAGGTATGAAATGCGCTACCAAGATTGCCATTAATACTCGGTAACTAAGCCAATCCGAATCTAAAAAGACTGACTATAAATGAGGTGGACTGTCAGTGGAATATATCGTTTATACGAGATATTGTTGTTTCGGATAATTTGCTTTCATTTAAAGATCTCGTTTTCCTTATATAGATAATCTAATTTTTTGCCTATTCCAACCATTTTTGTTGACACAAAAACAAATGAAGGCTCAATGAAAATGTGTATTATTCAATATGGTCTGCGGAAAATTGTACATCAATGATTTTATATGCAGAATCTTAGGTCTAATGTCAGCTATACAACTCTAATATCTTAACCGCACGAGGCAAGACAAGATATACATATAATTCTATATTCCAGAATCTTAAAAGTTTTTATTTAAATATATACGTCCAGAAACCTTCTATACCTTTCAATCAATATTTTCCAATGGAAACTCTACTAAGTCCTATGTCTCGAAATCTCGAAAATATCTATCAAATTCTATCCGTTGTAAACTCTGATACTTTCTCCATCAACAGCTTTTTATCAAAACTCCACCAAAACTCATCCCCATCAGACATATTTCAAAGCTTTTTTTCCAGAACCTGAATAATTTTTATCGAATTATTCTCGTCGAGAAATCTTATACTTTTTTTACCAGGATATTGTCATTTAAACTCTATAAAATCTTGTGCAATAAGAAGATTTTGATAGGAAAGCATAACGTTTCTCAACAGATACAATTTGAAAGAAATTTTCGACATTTTGATACGTAGGATTTGATAAAAGGCTGAAGTGGTTAAGATTTGATAGAATTTCAATGAGAAGCTGTTGATAGAATAGTATAAGATTTCTCGCCACATAAAGTTGTATAAAAACTTTCAAGATCCTAGAATATAGGATTTGATATATGTCCTGTGCCAATAAGATTTGATAAAATTTTAATGAGAAATTATTGATATAGAAATGTAAAATTTCTCGATATCTAGAATTTTATAGAAATTTCTGAAATTTTTAAAGATAGGGTTTGATATAAGTTCTGTATGGATAAGGTTTGATGGAGTTTTAATGAGAAACTGTTGATAAAGAAGTATATGATTTTTCAACATTTGATAGAAATATATGCGAGATTTTGGAACATAGGATTTGATACAAGATTGGTGCCGTAAAGATTTGATAAAGTTTCAATGAGATGTGGTTGGTAGAAAAGAACAAGGTTTACGTTTGGATAGAATTTGATAAAAATTTTCGGCATTCTGATACGTAGGATTTGGGTTTAGTCTTGAATACAGATATACTGGTGCCGCCATGACACTTTCTGAGGATTTGAAGAAATCGGGCATTTTCTCCTAATAACACGTGTCTTGTATGTATATTTTTTTAAAAAATTGTTTCAACAAAATAAGATGTATTAGGCATAAATTCAGATTAAAATAAATCTAGAAGCTCAGTGAATAATTATGAAAAATTGCTGAGGTGGACAAGGTGTCGAAAGCAATACCAATTTAATCAGGAAAAACTAGAACAAACTATCATTTTGTCAAATTGAAATTGTGCTTTCGTACATTTATCACTTTTGCACACCTTGTTTTCAGATAAAGGGTACACTACTGAACTCCATATGAGATTTGCTTACTTTCATTAATCACATTTTGCCAAAAAAAAATTTCAAATATTTAATTACACATCCCAATTAATTCGGATACAGATATGCCCAGTAAAGTCAAGTAAAGTATACGACTTCTCAAAAGATAGAATTTATTTAAATTTTACTTCTTGATCGATTTTGATTAAAATTTCCCTGAATGTATAGAATTTTATTCAATTTCATGTTTTCTCTGGGTAGAGAATCTATCAAATCCTACCATTTTCTATATTTTTTTATCAGGTTCTTAATTGTATATCTATGATCTGGACTCCCTGGCATCAGAGCTTTTGTTTCACCAGTTTTTCTCTCCATTTGCATTATAATTTCGAACCGGTGATAAACCTCGAGGAATTTAAGACTCATGTTAAAACTAGCGGCAAAAAATGCACATTAATACGCATATGGTTTTATGGGACTTTTGTTTCTGAGAGCATTGCGTGCAAGACCTTTAATTGCAGGATGCATTTGCAACAAGTAGTTGAATTCGGCGTTTCAGCAAGTATTGCTATGCTACCGTCGCATAAATGTACATATTATGTTGCTGAACTTGTGCGTAGCTCTTTATAATGTTTCCATGTGTTTATCCGTGTAGATTGTACATTATACAATGTACGTACAACTGCGGACGTTAACTCTCGTGCCGCATTTAACGGTGCGGTTTAATTCACGTGCCCGAGAGCGTGGTCTTTGGTGCACTGTCCGGTGCACGTGACACTGCACGCTTCTCGGCTGGGTCACGTGTAAACATACCGTGCTATTTATACAGATATATGTATAGTTGTATACCAATATAAAGGGAGAGACCTGCATGTTGGTTCTCCTCTCTCTTGCAGTAAGAGAGGAGAATGTACGAAGCTGCATACTTGCGTGTCTGCTACAATCTGGGGTCAATCTATGTGAGTCTACCTACACAGGTGAATTGTGTATTTGACCTAGTTAGGATTGCCATCGGCTGGCACGTAATGAATTTTTCTGTATCTTATTTCCTGTTGCAGAAGGTTTCAATGAGATAAATCTCCATGCACGTAAAAAGTAAAACACGAACTTAGAGGTGAACAAGATTTTGGATGTTGTCCTTCAATAAACAGAACATATACCTTTTTAGATTTACATCCAGAGTCTTAACAGTTTTATACGAAGACATGAGCAATCAATTGCAATCAAAGAACACACAAGTAATCCGATCTTCGTTCATGAAGATATCCACACTGTAAAAAGTTTCATGTAATTTTCCCACAACAATCATAGGACATAAAAATAGCAGTGATCTTTGTGGGAAATTTACAAAAAAGTTGGAAGGTTGACACAAGGAACGGTGTAAAATTACACGAAAAGAAAACAAAATATTCTGCAATTACCCTTAAATTTGGTAAATTTCCATCTATCTTTGCGGTAAAATTACTATAATTTTTTATGTAAATTTCACATTAAGATTACGGATACTTTTATGTTTTATGATTGTTGTGGGAAAATTACACGTTTATAGTCAATTTAATACAGTTATGGGAAAATTCCTTCAGAAATACGTGTCAATTTACAATAAACGTTAAATTTTCCCACAGAAATCAGAGTGAAAAAATGACACAACGAAGTGTATTTTTCATTCAAATTCTGTACAGTGCAACCATTCCTCCAACTTTTGAAGCTGTTTGAAAAGTTACCTGTCACTTCATGATTCAAAAAATCTATAAAAAAAATAATGAGGACAGAATGAAGCCAGCATACTTTATTATTAAAAACTGTGTCTTTGTAATCATGCAGAACTTCAGTAAGTATCATTTGCCCTTATGCGTGAAAATTACGATCAAACCAATTAAAGAAAGAAAAAATCGGAATAAATTAATGCGTTAGAATACATTAATTTTTTTTTCAGTCTTTTCATGCAGAAGCAGTTAACTTATGGTGCTATACTGTGCATTTTGACCATTTAAGTAAAGACTGATTAACCAAGCTGTCCTAGTAACCTCTGAGAGAAACTAACAATCGCTCGTTAGTCAACATTAAACCTCGCGGAAATACCGTAAATCGTGCTACAATTTACACAAATAAGATAAACACAATTTCTTCTTTCGAAACATTCAACTATCTCCGACCTCATTAGGCTACGATTTAACACATGATAGTTTTCTTATTCGCATAAGTCCGAAATCATTGTTAGTATCGATTGTACAGTCAATCGGAACTTTATACGAAACCTCGGATGTCTAGTTTGAAAGACTTCAACGGACCAATTATCTTTCTGCATAAATAGTATTGTGCTTTTCGCTGCGGACGATTGAAATACACATAATTAGTGTAACTGAGTAAAAGACAAGAGTGACATTGATGCTTTACGATACACCCAAAGAGGTGTGTCGCTTTTTTAAAAATAAAAGTTGACATAAATATACCCTGTACTTTCGCCTTTGAGCAAAAATGCAAGTAGAATATATTCTTGATAATAATGCATCAGTTAGTATGAGATTTACATATATATGTTGAGCATAAATAGCTATAAATGACAGTTCTAGTAGAAGTTAAAGAAGTAATGCCAATTAGCGTAAAACAATAATTACGAACGAGAATTAAATTGCAGTTTATTTCTATCGCCCGAAAAATTAATCAGTACCCAGCTGAGTTTGAAAACGTCTAACAAGCATATATAGTTATTTGATTGCTCAAGCTTTGTTATTCCTTTGCTTGATTATTTGATGCTTCCCTCTCTATTTTATTTTTATCGTGAGTAAAATAACAAGAAATTTAGCTCGTCACACTTCCAGCCCTTTCTTGTTTCATAATTTCAGATCGTTAATTTCTAAAAGCCAGCAGTAAGTTTTATATCTATGTGTAAGTTATTACACCGGTGAAATGCAATTCAATTCGAACACGGTATTCCTTGTCGAAAGGATGTATCTATTCCACATCTTTATTAGTAGGAATTATCCACTTCTAAAGGTTATCTAATACAACTATTGTAATATATTTTAAATCTTGCGATCATCGGGTATACTTCCGAAAAGGTCACCCGCAAGAATCATGACTTGATACTTGGCCTATGGGTTCCTTTTGCATCCCAGTTGAAAGTCCTAAAAATATTTTTGGCTCATAATAATATAAATGAGGTTATTAACATTTTTAATTTGTATAAATTAGTTTTGATCATTAATCTCGCAAATATATTGATCTGAAATAAAATGTTTTACATGAAAGTTGTAGATCTCATGAAAATACATTTTTTATGCACTTTTTCCTGAAAATTAATATTTTTCATGGAAAATGACACGAATTAATTTTCAGATTTTATCAAAAATATTTATTAATTTTAAAACGTGGAGCTTAAAATGGAGAAGAAATGACTTGACACATATTCTCAAGCGCAATAGGGGTGTGGCATACACCCCCTCCCCCTAATCATGGTTCCTTAAAGCAACCAATCCCGACGCAACTGGAACGTGTAGGTCATCCACTTTTGCTCCTTCTGTCCTAGAAGGTAAGCAAGAACGGGAAATTTACGCGAGAAAAGATCGTTCAACACTTGTGTCTTGAAGCTAATGGAGAGCATTTTGAACATTTCATCCGTGGCTGATTGTAACACAGGTAGCAATGGTGAGAGGCAAGGGGACTCACGGTAAACAAGCACCCCAAACGTGAGAGGCAAGGGGACTCACTGTACATAAGCACCCCCAAGGAAACAGAACTTACTACGTCCACGTCGTTGTTTCCGGGTAACCCTAAAAGTAAGGTTCTAAGAGCTTTTTAGACAGCTGCCCTTCATTGACTTCTCTTCAAAAGATGGTCAAGATGGTCAAGGTGGTTCACATTTTTATATTCTATCGACTTGTTAAAAGCATCTTAAAGGTTTGATATTTACTTTACTTTACCTTGATATTTGACCTTTCTAAGGTCACAAAAGCAAATTTCTCATAAGACATTTTTGACGTAAAACTTTCCGCTCTTTTCAAATCCGGAGTCGAAAATAGGGTTTTCCATTTAATAAAATCATCTTGACCTTCAAATGACCTCAAGGACAAAATTGATGGTACAGTCCTCTGTCCCCCTTTCTCTGTCCCCCACTGACTTCAAGTGATTTCAGCCACTTCATGTGAATTCAAGTGACTTCAAGCCAGTGACTTCAGCAAAGGTGTACACCTGACTTCACGTGTTGTTGACCCCTCGCTAAAAACGATCATTTTTCATCGAAAAATAGGATAATTAAATTTTCAATCTTCGACCAATAAAATGAATGTTTAACAAAGTAGTTCAACTTTCAACCAAGTACAGTGAAGTCTCGCATATTTGCCTGACCTTGAAACGAAAAGATGCTTTTATTTCCATTCTGGAGGGACCGCACCCTTACCGCGAGTGGGCAGGATATTTGGGTCAAGCGAAAAGCGCGGGTCGAGTTCAAATCAATAATTACTACCAATAATAATACAAATAAATACCCTCGACATTCCTAGAACTGCTGGACCACGCAGTTTCTCAGCGCGTAGGGCGAGAGACGGTTGCGACTCTTGCTTCGGAAGGGCCGAGTGCGCGAGAACTTAGTTGAATATATTGCGCAATATTATGGAAACGTTTCAGGCGTACGACAATTAGCCAACTAAAAATCAATATTATAGAATCAATAACCGACGCAGATATTTCGCGGAATATTGATTTTTTTGGTATGAAGTCGATAGGTGGAAATGTCATCCGGCGGGTAGGTTAGTAAATGGTACTGCATCTGCATACGACTTTTTGGAGAAAATCTTCTGAATGTAAAGGTAAGTTATAAAGATCTTTTCAAGTATAGAATGCATTTGCGCAATTATGTTTCTTCATCCTCTTATCGGTTGAAGATCTTTCAGTTTCACGAAACAACTGTCAGAAATTTTAGGTTAGAGTACCACTAACCTGACATTTAGGATATTTTATTTTATTTCGTGAAACTGAAAGGTCGTGAATCGACAAAAGAATGGAACATGAATGAGAAAATAGATTCTACACTTGAGAAATATTACTATTTGTACATTTATGACTTTTACGTTTATATTATTTTCTCGCAAAAGTCGTATGATGTATTCCCATGACGTCATACTAAAATACTCAATTCAAACCAACGAGGGCGCTCTTCGGGCCTCTTTTTAATTGGCCAACCACTGACGCGGAAGAGAATATACCGGGACCGTGGTGGGAGTTGCCGGAACTGCGCAAATGGAAATAACCGTCTACAGCCGATGGGAAATAGAAGCGACAGGAAATACAGGAGATAGAAATATGTGGAACTCCACTGTATGTCAAATCAACTAAACGATTTTGCATTTACGTTTAGACATTCAAGATTAAGAATCTGAAAGTTTAAATCTTCAAAATTAAACATTTCGAACTCTGATTTTAGAAATTGAACAGATTAAGATTTGAAATGGCCACGTTCAATTTTTAACTGGAGTCATAGCTTTTTTTTAAAGAATTTCAAATCGAACTCGTTAAACAGGTTTTTCTACTGTAAGAATTTAGAATAGTCTCAGTACAAAAAATAAATTGACTGTCGCTTCCTTATGTCGAAATATTATCGATCTTTTTCCGGTTTACCTGTTCGATGACAGTCTCGAACAAAAATACTAAAGAAAGTTAAAAATAGACAGAAAGCCACTTTCAACAGTTTATAAAAGTGCATGTCATGCACAATTGTCGGGCTTTAGAATACACACACACACAGAAAACAAAATTTATTGAACCAAAAAAACTGTTTTCTTGGATATACATGCAAATTTGATTGAATTAAACAAATTTGGTTGATTCAACCAAATATTTGATTGAACCAAACAAATTTTATTTGGTCCATATACAAAAAGATTTGAGTAGAACAACCAAAAAATTTAGTTTTGCGTCAACTAAATATTTTGTTGTTGTTGTCCACATAATAACTATATTCTATGGTTGAACCAACCCAAATTTTGTTGATTCAACCGAATCGTCTTCTGAGTACAGTTTCAACAATTTGTAAGTTTATTGTATATGAAACAATACAGTTCATATTGCGTATCATTCTGCCTAAGAAAAAAGCTAGACTGAGTAACTTTTATTGCGTCTGCTTTCTTTCAAGTCTCAAATTGAAGGTTTAGTATTAGAGAATCATGTAGATAACAAACATTTTTCCGAAAATGGGTGTGCATAAATATTCTTTAAAAATAAAGTACACCTTGTGTTAAAAAAATTTGTTCGAAATCTTATTTTCTAATATAGTTATAAGAAAATGTTCAAATTTAAATTCAAGTACGTAGTAATAATTTTTTATTTTCTTAAATAATCGCTACCGAAAGGCGATTTTCAAAACATGCGTAATTCTAACTTCAAAATTCATGAACGATTTACTCGGAATCGGCTAACGTTTTTAGATTTAACCTGTTTTTCCCCGCATTCAGAAACTCAATATCTCGGGAGTGAGTTTTTATTTTTTTATCTAAACTGAACATTCCTCTTTTTATCGCAATCTGCATCCAAGTCTGCTCCAATTTGGGTTAGTGTTCATTTGAGATTGACTACTTCCGTATATCTGTTTCCTTAAAACTGGATAACTTTATCTAATCAAACTTTTTTGGCCTCGATTCAGTAACACTTCAGCTCTGAAGTGGACTTTTGTTTTATCTTTAAATGGCTATTTCATATTTACAAAATGTTTTTTCGTTCTCCTGAAATATTCCGATTTTGTTAGGTATCTAGTTCTATACTGTAAGACGAATTTGCAACTGAAAAAAATAATTTTCAACTTAGCAGTTGCATTTACAACCAAATAGTTGAATTTTCAAGTAAAATCATTAAATTTTCAACTAAATAGTAGAATTTTTAACCAAAAGAGATAAATTCTTGATTGAAAATATGATAGTAGACTTTCAATTAAAAAGAATGAACTTTCAACCATGAAAGATGACTTTTCTACCAAAAGATAATCAATCCAAAGGACGAATTTTCAATCCAAAGGAAGAATTTTCTATCCAAAACGACAAATGTTCCACAAGACTGTTGAATCTTCGATACACAAATGACTGTTAAACAAAATAATTAAATTTTTCACCAACTAGTAGAATTGTTAACCAAAAGCGATGCATTTTGAACCAAAAAGACAAATGTTCGACAAAACTGTTAAATATTCGATAAAAAAAGTAACTTTTAAACAAAGTAATTAAATGTTCAAATTTTCAATTACATAAAAAGAATTAACTTTCAACCAGAAGATGAATTTTTAATCCAAAAGGAAGAATTTTTTATCAAAAAAACACATGTTTAATAAAACAGATGGATTTTTAACGAAATAATTAAATTTTTCATCCCAATTCCCGGCTATTTACTGGTGCTCAAAATTTCAGGCTAATTCCTAGTGTTCCCAGTCAGAAGCCACCTCGTAAAACGCACTGTAATAAAAAGCAGTTTGGACATCAGTTCTTTTTATCAATAACAGCCAATATCTTGCCATGCTAAACCTTCAAAGTAAACTTTTTATGCACATTACTTTGCAGCTTTAACGATCAAGTAGTTTTCAAATAAAATGGTTACGTGTTACCAGATAGTGTCTATTGACTATGCGCACCACTTACACAACTGAAGAAACTAAGAATGTTTTCCGTATACGTAATACGTATGTTATTATTATTATACAACTGTCATTTTTTATGACAAACTGGAGCTATCTATAAATACACGATTTTTTTCCACACACAAAATACTTGTGCTTGAAATACATTGACTTCTGCATAATGAGCTCTATTATGCTTCAAAACTGTGCAAGAAAAGATCAAATCACTGAATATTACACTGAGAGACCAAGTTTTTTCAATGTTTTAAAAACTGCGTTTCAATTTTTGATATACTAGATTTCAGTTGGAGGATTAACATGTCATTGAGAGAATTTTTCGTACAGCAAATTTTTGTAAAAATATATGAAACATTAAAATAGGTTGTAGCTCAAGTTCCACGTAGGTAATTGTAAGTCTAACATATTTTTTCTAAAATTAAGTAATTCTTATACACCAAACTCTCGGTTTCAGTCCCCCCCGGTTTCCGCCTTTCTAGAACTGCTGTCTCAGGCGCCTTCGATGACTCTCAATTTGAACTTTTTATTTATATCCACAATGTTCTGTTTTGGAAATGTATTGAATCCTTTTTATTCAGCGTCTATAAAATCATACACTATCAACTCATTAATATCATCAAGTAATATTTTAACAATCTGCAGAAATTACGGCACATTAGCGAATTTAATTTAAGTTAAGTTTTATTATCACTTATCAGACGAATTTCGACCTTTCCTAATTTTAATTCGTTGTTTCATCTGTAATTTAAATTTAAAATGAATTTAGAATAGAGAGGGTTTGAATCATTTAACGAATATTAAATGTATTATTATTGACTCATAGGTATTTTGTTTACTTTTTCGTTCTCTTCAATTGCAAGCCTCGGAACAAAAATAAATTCTTTTCTCACGAGATATTTCTGAGACCAAAATTGAAGCCTAGAACATTAGAACACTTTAGTGAGTGGCTGACTAACCAATATCTTGAACTTTCAATTCTCTTCACAGGGAGTTCAATACGCCCTTAATTAATTGAATAAAAAATTATAAGCTGGCTGCGTCATTATTAATGATTTTACGGATGATAAACATCATCTAGACTTTAAACCATTTATGCTCGTGGTTTTAAAAAAGTCCTGTATGACAACTCTTACGTAAGATGAAGACAAAAATAGTCAAATTGCTTAAAATATTAGTCAGCTAAAAATCTGCGGCTTATGAACTGAAATGGTGTCAGCGGTGAAATTTTGAGTCATACAAGAGAGGCTTGACATTCCTGAGGATTAACCTACTGATATGCTGAACTTTCTTTAGCTCAATTTAAATTTTTAACATTGAGACCTCTAATTAACAAATTGAAGTAGGCGATAGAAAAATTAGCTTTTTAAAAAAAGAAAATGGTTTACAATTAATTTCGAAATAGTGTGGGTTAATACAAGTACTGTACGGCGTATGCTGCTTCCTGTTTTGTTTTCGTCGACTCTTGACAGTTACTATATTTATGTTTTCGGACATGCTAATAACTCACAGCGAACCTACATAAATTTAAATTTAGAATCCCACAGAAAGTGGATTAAAGGGTATATTACTATTAACTTCTGGATAAAAAATAACACGTGTTTCTTATATACCTGACGGTTAATGATATACAATGTAAGACTCGAAAACTCTAAATCTTTAATGCATAGGGCGTTCCTTGATTTTCATATTAGTTTTTTTTACATAAAATAGTTTTCTTCGTTTAGAAAAATAGTGATGTGATCCAATTTATATTTTAAAATGCGTGTCAGAAGGGTAATTATGAAAAAGCCCTTTGGGTAGAAACAGATGGAAAAGTGTTTGGCAGAAATGAAAGCACTCACAGTATATTTTGAAATACATAAAAATGTTAGATTTTAATAGGTGAAGTATTTTCTTAAGCTTTTGGTATCATAGTGCTTTATTTCTACAAACGTTCTAAATATATTAAAATTAATTAAATGTTGCACCGTCACATACGGGGCATGTATAACTGGTTATAACTGGTTACAGCGCACAACTGGTTATAACGTATTACTGGTTATAAATGCTTTTGCCACATACTTTACTCTGATTAATAATAAAAGATACAATTAGTGTTGAAAATGTCTGGAGTAATTTTTCTTCCTTATACCCTCCAGAATTATATTGTATAATTATTGTTCTATTTTACAATGTTCATATTCTTTAAATAAACGGCAGTAAGATGACGGCCGTCGTACTCCAGTGTACACGGAGAAAAATTGATGTTCAGTAGCAGATGTTTAAAGTATAACAAAGTACCTCCAAACATACATATTAAAACACGGAACATCTACTATCTTTTTGAGATATTACGCTTAAATATGTTTTTGTGTTAAACTGAAACATCCAAGATGTTAAACTCCAACAGTAAAATACGCCAGACCTATGTCGGAAGCTTCATGAAGCTTATAATCAATGTCGTTTGACGTTATTTCGTGTCGTATATAAAAAGAATGATGACATTTAGATGGCTGTCCTATAGTTAAACATTAAAGATGTTAACCTGAAACATCTACATGTTAAGGGTAAACATACATTTTTCTCTGTGCATGGGACACGTTGGCCGAAATGAAACGCCCATCAATTAATTAAATATCAAATATTGAGGTGTTTATAAAGCGGTTTTGGGTAATAACATATCTTCCCTGATAATTTTAGGTTCACCTTAAAAAATACATGCATTAAAATCACATTTCAATCATAATTTATAGGGCATTTAAGTCAAAGTGTACCGTACCATTTTTTGAAGAATAAACAGCACTTGCGTCAACCATTTTACTCTATCCAAACAATATACAGCATTATTATTGATATTTGTAAACAAAATATTAGTAATCATCATTTTTCCACAAATTCTCATACGACATGGAATTACATCGAACGACTTGACTGTGAGCTTCATCAAGCGGTCGTCAGAGGTCTTGTTTGTTTTCCAGTACGAATTTTTCATCTTGGATGTTTCAGTTTAACATAAAAATATATTTAAGCCTAATATCTCAAGAAGACAGTAGATGTTGCGTGTTAATATTTGTATGTTTGAAAGGACTATCTTATACTGTTGAACATCTACTATTGAACATCCATGTTTTTCCGTGCACTCTCCCCTATTTCGTCGATATTATATCGGAATTCTCTTTCTTCAGCAAATAAGAGAAACTGCCTTGGGTTATAAATACCGACAAGGAAAAGGAATTGTGATAATATTTTTTCTACTTCATGCCTGAAAGAGTGTAAATAGTCTTTACAATGGAATGGTCCGAACCCTTCTCAAACTACTTACCAAAACAGAACTACCTAACATTTAAATTAATGACATTTTTACTAATTGAATTAGTAATTGAGTGTTTGAGTAATGAGAAGGTATGAAATCACAAGTTTATTTTACAGATCTCACAGCCCAAAATATTCTACAAACAATGGAAATAGGGTAATTTGTCACAAAAATAGAGGAATAATAGGGAAATAATTTATTTTAAATAAGAATAAAGGCACTATATTAAATCGAATATAAAACGCTTTAAATTTCTCAAATTTTAAGTCAAAATATATTGCAGTTTCAACAAAATAGTTGAATTTTCAACGAAAAAAAGATTACTTTTCCACAAAATAGTTAAATAGTCCAAAACTAATTCAATTGTCAATAAAATAGTTGAATTTTTAACAAAATAATTGCATTTTCAACCTATAAATATGAATTTCAAACCAAGAAGATTGATCTTTTACTAAAAAAGAGAACAGGAATTTTTAACAAAATACATGAATTTTCAATAAAATAGTTCAATTTTCAACTAAAAATTTAAGTTTTCAACCAAAAATGAAATAATTAAATTTTCTGTTGAAAAAATTATTTTGAAGAAAAAAAACGAAGTTTCAACGAAAGATACGAATTTGCAACCAAGTCGTCGAATTTTCAACTAAAAAAGATCAATTTTCAACCAAGAAGATAAATTTTCTACCAAAAAATATTAATTGTTAACAAAATACATGAATTTTCAAATAAAAAAGAGAAGTTTTCAACAAAAAATGGAATAGTTAAATTTTCAGTTAAGAGACATAATTTCCAACAACAACAATAAAACGAAGTTTTAACCAAAGATATGAATTTTCAATTAAAATTTTGAACCTTCAACTAAAAAATGAATTTTTAAACAAAGAAGTTAAACTTTCAACTAAGAATGAATTTTTAAACCAAAAAGGCGAATTTTCAACAAAATTTTCAACCTAACAGATTAATACTCTACTAAAACAACTATTTCAAAGAAAGTATTTCAACTTTCACCCAAATAGTTGAATTTTTAATTAAAAAATATGAATTTTTAACCAAAAATAGAATAGTTACAGTTTCAGTTTAAAAAAATTGATTCTTAACCAAAAAAATCGAGTTACCAACAAAATAGTTAAATCGTCAACCAAAGAGATGAATCTTGAACCGAAAAAATTATAATTTAAAAAGTAGTTCAACTTTTACCCAATCAGTTAAATTTTCAACCAAAAAATATTTTCATTTAAAATAAAACGATTGAATTTGACTAAAAAAGACGAATTTTCAACAAAATAATGAAATTTTTAACCAGATATGAATTTTCAACTATAATGATGAATTTAGGTAAGTTGTTAGTCAGTAGATCAAAAACTAACATCTTCGTATATATAATGATGAATCTTCAACTAGTATACTTAAATTTCCAGTTAGAAAAAATAATTTTTAACCAAAAGAAAAACGAATTATGAAAAAAGGTAGTTCAACTGACAGTGAAAGAAATTAATTTTTAACTAAAATAATTATTTTTCAACAAAAAAAAAAAAGAATTATTAACAAAGTGGTTCAATTGTAAATCAAGTAGTTGAATTTTCAACGAAAAAAGATGAATTCTCAAGACTCTTTTATCATTTTGAAGTAATAACTTGTAAATACGTTATATTGGCGGAGATGACGCAGTCTATTCGCATAAGTTTCACAACATTGCCTTCTCACTGTTTCAATACGTTACACAATCGAGTTACTTTATTAAACTTTTCTATTTGTCACTATTTATTCTATTTTGAAGCAGTGGTCTGTAAATTATTGATTCAATAAAGTTGAAAATGTAACACAATCGCCTTCTTTTATTAAACTTTTCTATTGGTCACGCTCCCAATTCCAACCTTTTTTTAATTATATCCAGCCCTAAATAAGTTCATATATTTTTACTAAACATTTAGAATTTATTTCAAATGTGTCACCAATTTAGATTTAGGGAAAAATAAAATAAATCCTGCAGATTACTAACAAAGAATAAAAAGTCAGAAAAAGATGAATCTGTCTCATGGACGAAAAAAGACTTAGGAAAGTAAAACGTTTAAAAATAGTTATCGGGCGGATTACGTAAATCTTTAGCTGTAAACAGTAATCTGACTTTCAAATAGGCAGATGAAAAATCATCGCTACGCCGTTCGATCCATTGTCCCATCGCAAGTGCGCTATTTTAGTGAAAGGTTAACAATGCAAATCTTGCTGGCCACTTCCAGGGTCGGTTAATCCCTTTTGTCGCCTCGGCCACTTAAAACTACCTCCTCCCTTTTTTCAGGTGCTACATATGCCACTGAACGCTACATTCAGACTTCACAGCCTGAAATGCTCTCAAAAGAGGCGAATAACTTCATTTAAATTAAATTTATGTACAAGCACCATATTGAATTCAATATGAAACGCTTAAGATTTCAAGTCGAAATATATTGCATTTTCAACAATATAGATTAATTTTTTACTAAAACAGATAAATTTTTAAAGACAGACTTGGATTTCCAAGTTAAAAAGTCGAATGTTTGTGTAAACAGCTGAGTTTTAAACCCGAAGAAATACATTTTGAAACAATGAAGATGATTTTTCCACCAAATAGTTGAACTTTCAAGCAAAAGAGACGAATTAAAAACAAAATAGTTGAATTTTCAACCTTCAAAGATGAATTTTCAGCCAAATGGTCGAGATTTCAAACCAACACACATTTTTAGAAGACGCTTGAATTTTAAATCCAAAAGGACGACTTTTCTATTCAAAAAGACGAATGCTCAACAGAACAAATTTTCGACAAAAAGAGATTACTTTTTAAAAAAATAGTTGCATTTTCAACAAAATAATTTAAATTTTCAACATAACAGGTATTTTAAATCAAATAGATTAATTTTTAACGAAAAAAAAAATCAATTTTCAACCCAAAATGGAATGATTCAATTTACAGTTTAAAAAATTAATTTTCAACTACAAAATAACGTATTTTCAACAAAAGTTACATTTCCAACCCAAAAGGTGTATGAAAAAATGATGAATAAAAAAATTCATTTTCAACCAAATATTTGAATTTTCTACAAAACTAAGAGAATTTGAAACCCAAACAACGCATTTTTAACAAAACAGTTGAATTTTCGGCACAAAAATATTAATTTTCGACAAAAAATTAATTTTCAACCAAATAGTTCAATTTTCTATCAGAATAATAGAATTTTGTACCTAAACGACGAATTTTCTACAAAACAGTTCAATTTTAAAACCGAAAATATTAATTTTGAACAAAAAATTTATTTTCAACCAAATAGTTCAATTTGCAAATAAAAAAGATCAATTCGCAACTAAAAACAATTAATTTTCAATATTTTCATCCAAAAATGAAATAGTTAAATTTTCATTTAAAAAAATTAAACAAATAAGTATGACTTTTCCTCAAAACAGTTTAATTTTGAACAAAGTAATTGGATTTTTAACTAATCGTAGAATTTTTAACCAAAACAGATGAATTCTGAACCAAAAATGTAATTAGTAGAATTTGGAATTAACAAGAATTAAATTGCAACCAACAATAGGTGGATTTCCTTATTGGGTTCTATTAATTCACCGTTATAATTTTAGCGAAAAAATGGAAGTTTTTAGATAACAGGGGAAAGACTATGAAAAGTCTATTGAGTTCAGAAAAACATGTTTTAGAAGCTTTGAACTTATGGAATTTAGATGCTTCATAATTTTCTCTTCTGCAATGTTGATATCTTCATTTACATTGACATATTCTTCCTTATAACGTGAAATTATACCCAGCTACTTGTCAGATTAAAAAAATTAATCGTTTCTTCAATATCCCACAAATCATCGATTTTATGTAAAACTTGTGATTTATGGGATTCAGAAAGATTGAAGGACCAGACTGAGAGGCCTGATATAACTAGCCATGTACTCAGTCTTCTTGAAATTTGAATTTCAAGTAAAATTAATTTCTGGTTATCGATTTATTTAATTCGCACTAAAAAAGAGTAGAACACATTCTCCGTGTCGCATCATCTCAATTGGCAGAAAAATACGTTCCTTTGCTGTCTAGTTCAATGAAAAACAAGTTCAGCGAAAGTGGATTGAATATTCATTGAATTTGTTTTCCCGCCAATTAGCGTTCATTCAGTTTACTTATTTACAACTTCTAATAGCCTTTGCCAGATTTAAAAATTATACGAAGGCATTTATTACACGATGGCGTGATAGAAGTACATTGCAAATAATTTATCAATTATTTGCCTTGACTGACAACGAAACTTAACGGAAAGAGAGATAGCTTTGAAATGTTTCCTCTACGAAATTGATGTAGTGTGAAACACTTCGTTTCCGCTACGTTTCGTTCGTTAAACTGAAGACACCCGTTAGCTCCTTCCTGTTATTTGCAACTGTCATTTTTACGCCTTCTCACCTGCTAGTCCAGGCGTCCTATGAAAAAAGCTCATTCCGCGCAAAAAATGCTACCTGAAATTTGATTTCGGATTTTTATGGTGTAGAACAAAGCCCATATGTGTGAAACAAACAGTTACAGAAAGCACTTTGTGAGTAAACAATCGATAAAGATAGCAAAAACAAGTTTTTTGCTTATTGCAACGAATCTATATGTCTGATAGAAAAAAAGTTTGGTTAAAAAATATAGAATTTACAAATATCTACAAAATGACTGGTTGTACGTTAAGATTCATTCATTTGTTTACTTGAAAAAAAAAAATAAAAACCGTCCGAAACTGCCTCTTTTGAATGTGCAATTATTTCTGCAATAATCAAGCAACACGTTTCAAACTTTCAGAAAATATGTCCCTTGCCACTCTTAAAAAGTGTGAAAAACTTCAACCCAAAATAAAGGTCCCGGCAGCTGGAATTACAACATTGTCATATCGATATAGGCATATATGCCATAATTTAGTGCTTATTTAATGCTAATTTATGATGCAGGAAAAAATTTTGTGCCCGGTAATTCTGGTCAAAAACATGTAGTAATGCTAGCTTCAGCTGAAGCCACAACTCCGGTATGCGAAACTCGGAAACTATTAGTGATATCAAATTCTCCTTTGCGCAGGAATTCATTTTTTATTTTTATTTCTCAATTCAAAACTGCCGCTGAGACTCGAAGCCTGGATTCGCGGTCGATAAGGAAGGGCATCCCGATTTCGCGAGTGGCAATGTGTGTTTCGGATCAGTGATGCAATTCAACATTGGAATTAAAAACAATGTTTGTAATTGAAAAATGCACAAGAACGTATATAAAATGTACAACTACTGATTTTGGACAAGAAAAGAATTGATAATACATATATTAACAGCTTATTTTCTTTGACTTCCGAATAATAACTTTATTTCACAAAACATTTAACTTCAGAAGAAAGTTGTTGAAAAAGTAATTCAAAATAATTTTTTATAATGTTTTCAATATTTTTTATGTATTCTCAAAAGATCCAATTTTGAATTGTACGCCAACTACGTCCAACCAGTGCGCGGCCCGAACGCAAGCGCAGTAGCAAATTACTGATTTAGGACTTCAGAGCATGGGAGCATGATTTTGACAGGTGGTCTGCATGCCATGTTTGCTTTGCTGCTTACAACTGCAGTCTTATGGTCTTTACATGCACAGAACATCTCAAATTTGTACCCACTTTTCTCCATTTCGCGACGTTTTTCGCAAAATTTCGGTTCACCATCATCAAGTCGTGGGTCTTCGAATAGTTGACAGCTCCTGAGAATGCTTCTGTGATGTCAGAATTGTGAGTAAAAAAATGAAGTTGCAAACGGTTCTCGCCGTTCAAATGCTGTCTTCTGCTATCTGCAGATTGCTCCCTTTCGCAAAATTTATAATTTCAGTAAAAATAATAATTGCCTCTGCAAAAGGCTTCATTTCTATACATTTTATTGATCCGAGGATCTCGCAAAACCCCAAATATTTGACAAGTTTTCTTTCTTTCGTTCTCAAATGCTTGAGAAAAATTATATTTTGAGTCAGTGACGTACCTATACAAAAAAAATTCCAAGTCGAATTGAACCAACACTCTCAACAAATGAATAAATGCCTCGAAGCTATCGATTTTCTATCAGAAGAAAAAAGATATCATACTTAATCTTCATGGGTTTTATTATTTAATAATTATTATTTGGAATGTTAGAAGCTTTTACTTTGAAAAAAGTTATTTATTTTCTAATTCTTCAATCAAATCTGAAAAAAATATATTCTTTTTTTCTTTAGAAGTTCAAATGCTAAAATGAAAATAAATTAAAAATTAAAATGCTAAACATTATTTTCTCTAATACGCAATATTGTAGTATTTTTGTACTATTCTCATTTTTTTGTAATAGAAAGAATTAAAAAAGATTTCGTTTCAAAATTGTTTAGAACGTTTTACAAATTTTCTTGTAAAATAAAAATCCAGGGACGTGAACATGCGGTTCGTGCGCGTGCGTTTAGTGCTATCTTGGGTAGAAATATTTAATTATACTTCAAGTGTCACGATTAAATTATTATTAATTAAGGAATTTTTAGAATGAGAAATATTCTTGATTGTATAATTGATGTATTCAACATTTTTTAAATGATTTTTGGCTTTTTCATAATTCAATGAATGTATTTTAGACGACCTAAGTATCCTGGAATTGGAATGATTGGGATGAACCATGCATCCACTCGTCATTGACTTCACCAAAAGCGAGCATTTTTCCGTCGGATGTACAGTAACGGATCGAAATGCTAGATCTTCTCGAGTGCGGCGCTAGTATGATACGGGTATCGATGACCGCCATCATGGTCCGTGTAAATATAATCTCAAGACTCAAACTAAAGTACAAAAATTCCTAAATCGCTAAAACAATTTGTTGAGCAATGTAAATACTATTACAAAACACAATAATTCTGACTTTTACGTTGGAGCCTAAATATCTAAATTATTCTCTATTTAAATATTTATACTGCGAAGGTTATGCTAATTCGTTAGCGCAATGAATCAAAAGTACCTCCCTCGTCCATTGCAGGATCACTACATTTATACACATTTCAAAAAAATATATTTTGCGATGAATAAAATTATTTAAATCTTTTTTATGTGAATAAAAATTTATCTATGCAAATCACATATCACAGAGGTAAATAGTGAAAAATTTCAACATAGACAGCTGCCATTTAATACCCGTGCCACACCAGCGCCATACTCGGGAACGGGAACTATTGTAACCATTTTCATACGACAAAAATGTGCTCATTTTCGGTTACACTGCTTAGGTCTCCTTATGTCTATTCTCCGTGGGTATAATAAATGCACCATAAGACAAATGAACGCTGAAACGCCGGAACGTGAATCAACGAAACATGGGACATTTGGTAACAGCGCGTTGGTGCCATAGAAACGTACGAGTATCGATGATACGTACAAGACACACTAGAGCCTCATACGCGAGCTCCGCGCGCCACCAATGTGTTTACATGTATAATTATTTTATTTAGAAATTAAGTTTAATAAAATACCATGACATTAATTTCAACTTCAATAAGTTTGATTCGTACACGGCTTCGCATGAATACCCTTTCACGATGCAGAATAATTAATGGTGCAACTCTAAATATTTTCATGCAACTTTGGAAAAAACCCGATAAAATGTCGGCGCGTAAAAATTTTCATTGAAATAAACAGTAAATGATCTCGACTCCAGAAGTGTCCAGATGTCAAGCCATCTCGAGCGCGCATAGCACTCGGATGGATGACCATCTGCGACGTATACGACCGGGTTGTGTATTCGCCGTGTTTTATCCTCCGTTTTAAGTTTTAACTAATGTCGAGCAGGAGGTTTAACGGGAGGGAGGGTTTCTTCGACAAATTGCCAAACTCTAATCTCTTCATGGAAATCTTTAAAATCATAAATAAATCTTGGAACTTTGAAGAGCATAATAGATAGAAGTAATCGGAAAGATATTCTTAGTTAATTATGTAAACAATTCACCCTACTCGTTGAAAAACATCCGAATTCTAATTTTTTTATGAAAGTTGTTTAAATAATTAATAATTCTTGTAAATTTACAAAACAACAGAAAAGAGCATCGGAAAGACAACCTTAGTTGACTCTGTAAGCAAATTGTGTCTATTCCTTGAAAAATACTCAAACTCTGAATATGTTTATGAAAAATATTCAAATATTCAATAATTATTGTAGATGTGTAAAGTAATGTACCACATTCTTATTTGAAATACATAGTTTGTTGCTTGCGTAACAAAATTGAGCCGATTCCTTTGAAAATGGACAAACTTTGAATATGTTTAGGAAAATTGTTTAAATAATTAATAATCATTATAAATTCGGGAAGTATCGTTGAAAATAGTCCTCGAAAAGATATTCTTAGTTGCCTCGAATTTGCTGATAAAGATTGTTTAAATAATTAATAATACTTGTGAATTTATAAAGTATGACAGAAAAAAGTTATCGGTAAGATATTCTTAGTTAATTCTGTAAAAAAATGTAGCCTATTCTTTGATAAATAACCAAACTCTGAATTTGCTTATGTGAATTGTTTAAATATCAAATAATTCTTTTAAATTGACAAACAAACATAGAATAGAGTCGTCAGAAATACATTGTTAGTTGACTCCGTAAACAAATCGTGTCTGTTCGTTGAAAAATGGCCAATTTCTTGATTTCTTTATGAAAATTGTTTAAATCATTAATATTTCTTGGAAATTCGCAAAGCATCATATAAAAGAGTCATCGGAATGATATTTTTTGTTAATTCTCTACAAAAATGTAGCCTATTTGTTGAAACATAGCCAAATTCTAAATTTGTTAATGAAAATGCTATAAATCATGATTAATTCTTGCAAATTTACAAAGCAGCATAGAATAGAGTCATCAGAAAGACTCTACATAGCAACATAGAAAAAAGTAATCAGAAAGACATTCCTGATTAATTCTATGAAAAAAATTAGCCTATTCATTGAAAATAGCCAAAATCTGCATTTGTGAAGCAACCTAGAAAAGAGTCTTCGGAAAGACATACTTAGTTGACTCCGTAAATAAATTTTGCCTATTCCTTAAAAATAGCCAAGCTCTGGATATGGTAATAAATATTGTCTAAATAATTAATCATTATTGTAAATTTTCAAAGCACCATACATAGGAAAGAGTTATTTAAAAGACATTTTTGATTGATTCCGTAAACAAATTGAGCCTATTCGCTGAAAAATTGTCAAACTTTTAATTTTTCAATCGAAGTTGTTCAAATAATTAATAATTCTTGTAAATTTATTAAGCAAAATAAAAAAGAGTAATCAGGAAGATATTCTTAGGCGCCTCTGTAAACAAATTGTGCCTATTCCTTGAAAAATACCCTGTTCGAATAATTAATAATTATTGTAAATGTGCAAAATATCGTGGAAAATAGTTATTAGAAATACATTGCTTCTTGATTCCCTAAACTAATTGATCCTGTTCGTTGAAAAATGGCCGAGCTCTTAATTTGTTTATAAAAATTGTTCGAATAACTTATAAATCTATTGTTTGAATAAATAATAATTATTGTAAATTTGTAAAGTACCGTAGAAAATAGTTATTGGAAATACATTCTTGGTGATCCCGTAAACAAACTGAGCCCAGTCATTGAAAAATGGCGGATATCTTAATTTGTTGAAATAATTAATAATTATTGTCAATTTTTAAAGCATAATCGAAAAAATCATCGCAAAGATATTCTTAGGTAATTCTGCAAAAAAAATTGAGCCTGTTCATTGAAAAATAGCCGAAATATGAATTTTGTATGAAAATTGTTTAAATTGTTAATAATTATTGTGAATTTACAAAGCAACATAGAAAAGAGTCATCGATAATATATTCTTAGTTGACTCCTTAAACAAATTGTGTCTATTCTTTGGAAAATAGCCAAACTCTGAATATGTTTATGAAAATTGTTGAAATAATTAATAATTATTGTATATTTGTAAAGTATCGTAGAAAATAGTTATTGGAATTACATTCTTTCTTGATAGCCTGATCTAATTTATCCTATTCGTTGAAAAAAGGCCAAGCTTATAATTTGTTCCTGAAAATTGTTTAAATAATTAATAATTTTTGGAAATTTGCAAAACATCATATAAAAAAGTCGTCGGGATGATAATCTTGATTAATTCTGTAAAAAAATGTAGGCTATTTGTTAAAAAATAGCCAAAATCTCAATTTTTTAATAAAATTGTTCAAATTATTATTAATTCTTGTAAATTGACAAAGCAACATAGAAAATAGTCATCGAAAATACTTTTCATAGCATCATAGAAAAAATCACTCGGAAATATATTCTTCGTCATTCCTATAAAAAATGTAGCCTATTCGTTGAAAATAGCCCAAATATGAATTTGTAAATAAACATAGAAACAGGGTCTTCGGAAAGACATTCTTAGTTGACTCCGTAAACAAATTGTACCTGTTCCTTGAAAAATAGCTAACCTCTGGTTATGTTGATAAACATTATTTGAATAATTATTAATTATTGTTAAATTTCGAAGTACCATACATAGGAAAGAGTTATTTGAAAAAAATTTTTTATTGATTCCGTAAACGAATTGAGCCTACTCGTTGGAAAATGGTCCAACTCTTAATTTGTTTATCAACATTGTTTGAATAATAGTTAGTGCTTTGAAGTTTGAAGAGTATTATAGAAAAATGTCACCGGAAAGTCATTCATATCTAATTCTGTAAAAATTTGAGCCATTTCGTTGAAAAATAACCAAACTCTGAATTTCCTTACAAAAATTGTTTAAATAAATAAATCATGATTCTTTGGGATTTGTAAAGTACTACAGAAATAAGTCATTGCAAATATATTCTTAGTTAAATCTGTAAAAAAATGGAGCCTATTTATTGAAAAACAAAATTTATTATAAAGAAATCTTAGTTTTAAATGATTAATAATTCTGGAGAATTTGCGAAACATCATGAAAAAACTCATCAAAAAGATATTCTTGGTTGATTCCGTGAACAAATTAAGCCTATTGATTAAAAAATAAAAGACTCTGAATTTCCTTACAAAAATTGTTTAAATAAATCATAATTATTGGGAATTTGCAAAGCAACATAGAAAAGAGTCATCGCAAAGATATTCTCAGTTCATTTTTTTTTAATTGAGCCTATTCGTTTAAAAATAGACAAACTTAATTTGTTTATAAAAATGGTTTAGATCATTATTCATTATTATAAATTTGAAAAATGAATATGTTCATAAAAATTGTTTAAATAATCAATTATTAATTCTTGTAAATTTTCAAAGTATCATATCAAATAGTCACCGCAAAAGCATTCTTAGTTTATTTGTTTTAATTCATCCTTTTCGTTGAAAAATAGAAAAACTCTGAATTTGTTTATAAAAATTGTTTAAATAATTAATAATGCTTCAAAATTTGCTAAGTATCATATCAAATAGTCACCGGAAAAGCATTCTTACAAGGGGGGTTAGGTTAGTGTCCGGCGCCGATTTTTTTGCAACTTTGCAGGTGAAAAGAGGATCCCAGACTATAAAAAAAAATTTTTTTTTTGCAAATGTTCATATTTAGGGGCTGAAATCACCCCTTCTACTTTTTTGAGTCTTTTAGTGCTTCAAGAGATAACATTGTTTTTTGGTTATTGTTTTTACTCAAAACTGTTTTAATTGATGCTGTATTACAATATGAGCGTGAGTTGTAAAAACAATTACCCTCTAGAGTATCATCATTTAGAAAATCTACCCCTAGAATGCTTCGCCATATGACATATATGTATTTTAAGATTTTGGACTTTGCTGCTGCACACTATTAAAAATCATCAGTGTTATTCTAAATAACCCCTAAATTACGTGTCATCCACCCCTATAATATTATCAATGAATAAGAAATATATTTATTAACACATTTCTGTAAGTACAGGATTAAAATATTTGGTATGGACAATCAATAATAATATAACTGATCTTCTGTTATCGACGGCACTTGTTCTTATATTAATAAACCCTTGTTATGTAAAAACTACCCCTAAAAACCTTTTTAAGTTTTGTTTAGCAGGCAATTTTAATGATGATACATATAACAGAACTGTTTAAAGAATTTTTATTTACGTGCAAGCATGTACATATTTCCGTTGAAAAATTGCACACACATACACTTAGCCTTACACATATCGTTTTTACATAACAAGTGTTTATTAATATAATAACAAGTGCCATCATTAACAAAAAATCAGTTATATTATTATTGATTGCCCAAACCCAATATTTTAATCCTTTACTTACAGAAATATTATACGAGGTGTGTTCAAAAAGTAAGGTGACTTTTAATTTTTATACAAAAATATTTATTTATTCATCAATATCAATGCTGTCCCCTTCAAAGTAACCCTCCTCAGATATACACACTTGTGCCAACACTTTCTCCAATCTTCGAAGCACTTCTGATAAGCAGCTTTCGGTATAGCCTTGAGTTCTTCCAACGATGTATTCTCTATCTCCTCAATCGTTGCAAATCTCTGTCCTTTCATGGGTCCCTTCAGTTTTAAAAACAGGAAAAAGTCGCAGGGGCCAAATCCGGTGAATATGGTGGCTGAGGCTTGATTGTGGTTTTGTGTATTGCAAAAAAGTCACGCACAATGAACGATGAGTGATCATGTGCATTGTCGTGATGCAAAAGCCATGAATTATTTTTCCACAATTCCGAACAAAATTGCATGGTACGAGCCAAACGACATGCCGACGTCTTCAGCAACTTCTCTAATAGTTATTCGACGATTCCTCAACACAATATTCTTCACTTATTTTAACGCTTTTATCATTTATTGACGTGCTGGGGCGTCCAGAGCGAGATTCGTCATTGGTGTCTACTTGGCCTTCTTGGAAGAGCTTGTACCACTTATAAACATTTTTTTTTTTTTAAATAGACTCACCGTATGCCACTGTCAACATTTCAAGTGTTTTGGAGCACTTAATTCCATTTTTTACACAAAATTTAATGTAAGTTCTCTGATCCATTTTTTTCGACAGCAGAAAATCGAAGATCACACTAAACACTTCTAACCTTTACGACTCTCACAATCAAACTAAAAATGCTATACACTTGAAATGGTGCCCATCTTTTCGTGACAAGTGCACCAATATAATATAAAAAAAATGGAAGATCTAATGTACGTAGCCTGCGAAATTTGTAAAGTCACCTTACTTTTTGAACACACCTCGTATTATTAAATATATCTTTTATTCATTTATAATATTATAGGGGTGGATAAGACGTAATTTAGGGGTTATTTAGAATAACACTGATGATTCTTAATAGAATTCAATATCAAAACAAGATGCTTGCAGCAACAAAGTCCAAAATCTTAAAATACATATGTCATATGGTAAAGCATTCTAGGGGTAGATTTTCTAAATGAGGATACTCAAGAGGGTGAGTGCTTTTACAACTCACGCTAATATTGTAATACAGCATGAATTAGAACAATTTTGTGTAAAAACAATCAGCAAAAAACAATGTTACCTCTTAAAACACTAAAAGACTCAAAAATGTAGAAGGGGTGATTTCAACCCCTAAATGTGAACGTTTGCCAAATTTTTTTTTTCATAGTCTGGGGTCATCTTTTCGCCTTCAAAGTAACAAAAAAATCGGTGTCTCAGTATGAATACAATAATTATATAAGAATTTATAAACAGGAACCTCGGACTCATAAGGCTCGATGATGCTGAATTTTCCGAGGACGAAGAAGCAACACTGAATCACCTGATAGAAGTCTACTTCCCGGGTTTTCAGCGAACTCAAACCGACCGAGAGGAGGAAGGCTGGGGCCAAGAGAGAGAGAAGACCGATTGAAATTTCGCCGCCAAGGTCGTGGATATCAAAGAGGTGGAATGGGTCTTTCTGTTTTAGTGCATTGCCCTAAAACATGGGCCATCGGCATAGAAGGATGAGAGATTGGCCTTCATTCCCAAACCTGAAAAGGAGGGCTACACTAGTGCAAAAGATTTCCGGCCAATCCAGCTGGTAAGCTGGATAGCAAGCATGCTGCGCCGGATGCGCCTGGAAGCCAGATCGGACGAAAGCCTACTCAGTGGAATAGCACGACGGGGACGCCTACAGGGGGGTGTCCTGTCACCCCTCCTGTGGTGCATTGCAGTGGAGGGCCTCCCTCGTACGGTAAATAAGGAAGGGTTATTATACCCAGGGATACGCAGATGACTTTGTCAGGGGGGCTCATCTGGAAAAGTTGATGGGTCTTACAAGTTCGGCGCTGCGCATCGTAGAGCTCTGGTCTGAAAACTCAGAGCTCTCGGTAAATCCGGAAAAGACCAGGCTGATCGTTTTCACGAGAAAATACAAAGTGCCGCAAGTTGACGCCCCTGTATTTTGTGGTGAGAGGCTGACGATCTCAGACTCCTAGATGGCAAACTGAACTGGGCAAAGCACCTTGAAAACCAATGCAGGAAGTTTGTCATGAAATTTTGGATGTACAGAAGATCCTTTGATTTGACGTGGCGTCTAGGGCCTAAAATGCTTGCATGGTCGTACTCTGCTGTCCTTAAACCAAGGCTCCTATACGTGGCCGTGGTCTGGTTTGTGGTGTGACGGGAGCAATGAGGACTACCCCAAAAGCGGCGGTAGGATTCATGCTCTGTGAAGAACCCCTACATGTTGCGATAACTGCAAGGGCGGCTCACGCGATGGGCCGCCTGGCAAGAGCAAACATATAGACTTTGGGTACTAGACACACTAGGCTTCCAAGAGACATCAGCACACTGCCGATTCTAGAGATGAAGCAGGATAAAATAACACAACGCTTTAACTTCGCCAAGACCTTCCGCGTCTGCATCTTAAACAGTGATATGTGGGAAGCAAATGGTTACCAGCTCCTTCAAGGGGAAATCTGGTACAAAGATGGCTCCGAATGAGTGGGAGAGTCAGCAGGGTGTCCAGTGAAGATATGTGATAAAATTCCCGTACATTTCCCGCAGACTTCTTCAAAATTCCCGTACATATATCAGACTTATAAAATTCTTTATGGTAAATCCCCGTAAAAATATGACTTCTTATAAACATAGAATATACACATAATAAAACTCTAAAATGGAAGTATAAGAATGAAACTTTTATGATACAAGTTTTATTCTCTGTTTTTCATATACACATTAAAGTAGTTACATAATATAATTCTTTAGATCGACTTAGGTACAAAGTGTATAACAATTGCATGTATATGTTAGGCTCCAAACCCGAAAACGCCCATTGGGCGTTTAAACCGCACGCACCTAGGAGTGGGCATTTCTAAATGCCCCGAACTACGTGAGAGCGCTTTTAAGTGCACCGAACTAGGTGTGGGCATTCTCAAATGCACCCACCTAGGTGGGGCAAAACTGAAACATCCCGAACCCGTTCTAGTTGCCTATAGCTACAGAGAACGCATTTTGGGGTTAATGAAGATTTCATTTTGTGATAAAAAACTAGTATTTTTGTTGAGGCACATTCTGAAGCACACAATCCTGGTCAAAGTCAAGGATGAAAGAAAACAGTTATCATATACTAGATAACTTATGTTAAATAGCGATGAAGATGATATAAGTACTATTGTTATTGTTATGTCAACATTTGCTCAACATTTTTAATAAATATTAGGCAAATAACTATGTCTCAATTTTTTTTACTTAGATTCTTAAGATAACATTTCCTAAACAGATAGTCAATGTAATAATAATAAAATTATTCCAAATTACCAGGCACCATGAATTTTCAACAAAGAATTTACCTTTTCAACAAAATATTAAGAGTTTCAGTTTTGACAAAATTCATTTTTGACAAAACTAAACGAATTTTCAACTAAAGTTATGAATCTTTAACCAAAAAAATGTACTTTTCAGAAATTAGTTCGAATTTCAACTAAAATTTTTAACCTAAAAAGAGGAATTGTAAAGAAAAATATAATCATTAATATTCAAAACAACCAAATGTTTAAATAAAGAAATTTATTTTTGCAAAAACATTTTTAATGAATATTAGGTTATTCAATATTTTTAATTTATTTTAAATTACAATTAGATATTTGTGAAATACTCTGAAATCCAATTGAAGTACTGAAATAAATTGAAAATTCCTTAGAATCTCTTAGAATACCCTAAAACATTTCAAACCCTCAATTTTTTTTTTAAATTCCTTAAAATGTTGTAAATCTTTCGAAAATGCCGTGAAAATATTTCAAATACTCTAAAATTTGTCCAATTATTCAAAATCAGTTAAATTACTGAAATCAACTGCAAATTCCTTGGAATATTTTGAAATACTCTAAAAGTTTTCAAATTGTCTGCAATTTTTTAAAACTCCTTTAAATTATGTAAATCTTTTGAAAATGCCTTGCATTTCTTTGAAATTATCTAAAACTCTCCTAGTCCTTCAAAATCCCTTGAAATTGTTGATACAAATGCTTACAAAATTCCCCGAAATATTTCAAGTTCTTCAAAATCACTCCAAACTTTTTAGAACTCCTGAAAATGCCTTGCAATCTCTCAAAATTTCCTAAAGATTTATTTTTAATATTTTACATTCACTCAAAACTTTTTAAAGCTTCCGAAAATACCTTGTAATCTTTCAAGATACTCTAAAATATTTCAAATCCTTTTAAGTTCAAATTGATATATATTGTAAGAAAATATTTGAAATATTTTCAGTAGATTCCAAAGAATTTGTTATTTATTGTAATAATATGAAGGAATTTTATAGGACTGGGCATATTTTAGGGAATTTGAAAAGAATCCATGTCATTTGAAAGAGATGTCAATAATTTCAATGAATGCAAAAAGATTTTGAAGAGTTTGAAATATTTTAAGATATTTAAATAGATTTTAAGGAATTTTCAACTGATTTTAGTAATTATATTGATTGCAAAGGATTTGAAATATTTGAGATTATCTTTAAAGATTTCAAAGTATTTTCGGAAGCTTTAAACAAATAGAGGATTTGAACACATTTAGAGTATATCAAAATATTCCAATGAATTTTCTACTGATTTCAGTAATTAAATTGATTACAGAAAATTGGAAATATTTTTGAGTATTTAAAATATATTCACGGCATTTTCAAAAGATTTACAACATTTTAAGGAATTTAAACAAAATTGAGGGTTTGAAAACTTTTAGAGTATTTTAGCAGATTCTAAGGAATTTTCAATTGGTTTCAGTAATTTGACTGATATCACATTATTTTAGAAGATTCTGAGTCATTTTCGAAAGCTTTAGAAGTATTATAGGCTGTTTTGGAAGAATCCGCGGCATTTTCAAGATATTTAAATAATTTCAATGAATTTCAAAAGATTTTGAAGCGGTTGGAATGTTTTAGGGTTTTCTAAGAGATTCTAATGAATTTTCAATTTATTTCAGTAATTTAGTTGGATTTTAGAGGATTCCAAAGACATCTAATTGTAGATTAAGATAAATATGAAATATTAAATAACCTAATATTTATTAAAAATGTTTTTGCAATATATATATATATTATAATATATTATATAATATTTTTTTCTGTCGATATATTGAAAATAAGTTCAGGGAAATCCTGGAAATCAGGGAAAACTCAGAGAATTTCATTGATCGGAGAAAGTCAGGGATTTTGAAAAAAAAATCTTGCAAAAGTCAAGGATAATAAATTTAAAAATTTTCAATTTTTGTTTGAAATTGTCAGGGAAAATAAAATATTATTCAGAGTAAAATTAGAGAATTTTGAAAATGATGTTTTGGGCTATCCTGATATAATATTCTTGTTAGTATGTAATTTATTTGCCTTGTATTTTTATTTCTTTTTTTCAGTTGCTTCCTCCTGACGATTATACTTTGAGTTGAGAATTTTATTATATATGTGGTTGCAAATTCAAAAATTTTTATCAAAAATTCATCCTTTTTGTGAGAAAATTCAATTATTTGGGTGAAGGTTGAACCACTTTACTAAAAAAGCATTTTTGCTGTTGAAAATTCATCATTTTAGTTGAAATTTCTTTGTTTTTTTGGTTGAAAATTAATGTTTTTTATTGAAAATTTAACTATTCCAGTTTAAGATTCATCACTTTTGTTAAAAATTCATCTCGTTGGTTAAAAATTTAACTACTTTGTTGAAATCTAATTTTCTTTTGTTAAAAAATTAGTTGTTTAAACTAAAAATGTAACTTTTTTCATGTTCTTCATTGTTCATGTCTTTGACTGAAATTCTAACAGTTTTGTTGAAAATTCGTTTTTTTTTTATTTCAAATTAATTTTTTACTTGAAAATGCAACTTTTCCCATTTTTTTAAATTGATCTTTGTTAGTTAAAAATTCATGTGATGGAAAAACAGTGCAAAAATAGTGTTAAAAGTAATGCAACTATAAAAGAAACTTATAATGCATATTTTTATTTATAGCGGGAACAATATTTCTAGATGAAATAGAATTGGGAAAATATATTTCGTTCTTTCAAACTATTGGAACTTTCGGTTGAAAATGAACTTTTTTGTTGAAAATTCATATTTTAGGGTAGAAAATAAACTGGTTTACAAAAAAATTCGTCTTTTGACTTGAAAGTTCAACAATTTGAATGACATTTTTTTCTGTCTTGACTGAAAAATTTGGAAAAATCTTTATTATTTGAAAATTCGCCTTTTTTATTAGAAATTTTGAGTTCTGGGTTGAAAGTTGAAGTATGTTATTAAAAATTATTTTTTTGTTGTTGTTGGAAATTCATAATTTCAATTGAAAATTCATCTCTTTTGTTAAAAATTAAATTATTTTTTTGAAAATTCGTTTTCTTGTTAGAAAATTAATATTGGTGGTTTGAAAAGCCAACTGTTTTGTAGAAAATGAGTCTTTTTGGTTAAAAGTTGACCTACCTAATTAAAAATTCATCTCTGGTTGAAAATTCAACTATTTTTGTTGAAATATTTTTTAGTAAAAATGTTTCGTGTTTAGTTGAAAATTCAACTATTTATTTGAAATTTTATGTATTTTGTTGAACATTTGTATTTTTTGGTAAAGAATTTTTATTTTTTGTATAAATTCGTAGTTTTGGGAAAGAATTCATCTTTGTAGGTTGAAAGTTAAACAATTTGTTAAAAATTAAACTATTTTATTGAATTTAATTTAACAAAATAGATTAATTTTTCGTTGGGAATTCATCTTTTCGTTAAAAATTCAACTGTTTGTGAATGAAATTCAATATTTTTTGTTCCAAAATACGACTATTTGGTTGTAAATTCAATTTTTGTAATTGGAAAATTCAAGTATTTTGTTGAAAAGTCATTATTTTTGGTTGAAAATTCAACTGTTGTTGAACATTCGCCTATTTGGACAGAATATTTGTCCTTTTGGATTTAAAATTTATCTGTTTTGTTGAGAATTGAACTGTCTTATAAAAAATAAAATTATTTCGTTAAAAATGCAACTGTTTTTGGTTGAAGTTTAATCCTTTTTGTTTAAAATTCGATCATTTAAATTCGTTAGCTCAATCAAATTTCAACCAATTCTGATAAAAAAAAGGTCGTCACACACGGAATTGAACTCACCTTGATTATATCACTTGGAAAAATGTATTTTTTGTCCTGGAAAACCTGGAAAAGTCCTGGAATGTTTTTTTTTTTTCAAGAAACCCTAGACACTCTGTATTAAAGGGATTCGATCGAAATATAATTTTTAATATGGTAATAAAAGAATTGTTTAATTATCGCAGTGAATGGAAAAAAGATAGAAATAGATTAAAAGATTGTCTTCGTACACATTCTTATTTTTTTTCTGCTTGGTAATCTTTTCCTGACCATATTTTCATAAAAGTTTTTAAATCCAGTAAAGTAATAAAATACTTTTTTAATCATAGAAAAAGCCCTTAAATAATACTATTTTCCGGTTTTTTTTCATCACCAAAGCTTCCGATTCATCAGGACAATATTTTTTGAAATTATTATCGTTTACTTATAAAAAAATATTTACTTTTCTTCTTTTTATAGATCTTTTATGACATAATTTTCTTCTTAGTAATTTATTTGCTTTGTATTTCTATTTCTTTTTTTTTCAGTTGCTTTCTCTTGACAGTGATATTTGGAAAAATGTTATGTTTTTTGGTTGAAAATTTAACTTTTTTATTAAAAGTTTAACTATTTGAGGTTTGGTTAAAATATTGATTTGTTTAAATTAAAAATTCAACTACTTGGGTAAAAGTTGAACCTTGTGATTAAGAATAATTCTTTTTTGAAGATTTATCATTTTAGTTGAAAATTCATTTCTTTGGTTGAAAATTTGATTTGTTAAAATTTATAATTAATCTACTTGGGTAAAAGTTGAACCACTTTATTACAAAGTATTTTTCAATTTCTTCGTTTGAAGGTTCAACATTTTAATTGAAAATACATCTCTTTAGTTGAAAATTCGTTTTTTTTTCATATATGAAAATTATCTTTTTTTTAACTGAAAATTCAACTATTCCAGTTGAAGTTTTATTATTTTAATTGAAAATTAAACTACTTAGTAAAAGTTGAGCTACTTGATTGAAAATTAATTTTTTAAACTGCAAATGTAACTTCCAGTCTCGGTTGAAAATCGATTTGTTCGAATTGAAAATTCAACTACATACTTGGGTAAAAGCGAGGGTAAAAATTGAACCACTTTATTAAAAAGCATTTTTTTAAGCTTCATCATTTTAGTTGAAAATTCAGCTCTTTGGTTGAAAATTGATTCTTTTTTTATCTGAAAAAATTTTTTTAACTGAAAATTTAACTGTTCCAGTTAAAGATTCATCAGTTTAGTTGAAAATTAAACTACTTTAGGAAAAGTTGGGCTACACTGTTCAAAATTTATTTTTTTGCTCAGTGGTTGAAAATTTACATATTTTGTTGAAAATTCAATTTTTTGTGGTTTAAAACTAAGCTTTTAAACTGAAAATGTAACTTTTCCATTATTGGTTAAGAATATATTTTTGTAATTTGCGAATTCGTCTTTTTTTATAGGAAACTCATCTTATTGGTTTGAAGTTTTCTCTTTTTTGGTCAAAAAAAAACTGTTTGGTTGAAAATTAACTTTTTTGTTGAGAATTTATATTCGCGGGTCGAAAATTTCAAACTTTTCACATAAATTTCATCTTTTGGCACGAAAGTTCAATAACATGGATGAACTTTTTTTCCTGATTGAAAAATTTTTCTTTGTTTAAAATTCGTCTTTTTGGTTCGAAATTTCATAATTTTATTTGAAAATTCATCTATTTGGTTCAAAATTCATGTATTTTATTGAAAATTCGTTTTTGTCTTTGTTGTAATATTAATATTTTTTGTTAAAAATTCATGTATTTGGTTTCAGAATTCATCGTTTTTTATAGAAATTTCATATTTTTGGTTGAAATATCAACTATTACATTTGTTTTTAGAATTCATTTTTGTAGGTTAAAAATTCAACTATTTGGATGAAAATTCCACTATTCTGTTGATAATTTAATTGTTTTGTTGATGATTCAACTTTTTGGTTGAAAATTGAACTATTTTGTTGATAATTAGTTTGATTGCTGTTGTTGAAATATCAAGTATTACATTTTTCATTGAGGTAAAAATCGTATGTTACAGTGATTAAAAATGACTTTGTAAAAGTCAAAATATGCGCCCTTGATAGAAAGTTACCCTTAAACTTTTTAGAACTATCCCTTAGAACGATATTTTGCATCTTTTACAGTTCCTTACATAATTTATCATAATAATAGTAACTGCAACTATTTTACAAGGATGTCAGAAAATGAGTCTGGGAATTATTATAAAATAATATCACCTAATATAAACTAATACAACATGTAAGAAATTATTTTATTAATGACAATTTGTTGATTTCACTCTTTAGCATAAAAAACCCATATTTGTATGCTTTTTGAAAACAACATTCGGTTTCTTTTTTATTTTAGACGTAACAATTCATAATTTACAAATAGAAAATGCTTTATTTTACAGAATCATCTCGAAAGATTAAAACAGAAAGAAAGTATGTGTTTTTTATGTTATTTAAAAGTGAAATTAACAAAATGTTTTTAAAAAATTATTAAAAATTTTTTTTATAGGTTGTATTAGGCGATATTACTTTTTAACCCTCATAAAATAGTTACTTCACCCAAAAAGATGGTATTTAACCATTTTTTATTAAGAGGGTGATTTGAATGCCAAAAACTAGAATTTCAGTAAAGAAATATAAATTGCAGAATTCGAAGAGGGAATTCCCGTAAAGAATTGTAATTTTGACTTTTGAATAGGGAATTTCTTGAAGAATTATAATTTTTACTTGGGAATGGGCAATTTCCGCAAAGATTTAGAATTTTGACTTTGGGACAGGGAATTTTCTAAAGGAATTATAATTCCGAGATAGAACTGGAAATTTCTGTAAATAATTTAAATTATAATTTTTATTTTACGTCCACTTTAGAATATGCAATTTCGTTAAGAATTATAATATTTATTTTAGGAAAGGAAGTTTCTGTAAAGAATTATACTTTGGAAAAAAAACTTTGGAAAAGAAGTTTAATTCTAAGTTAGAAGGAGGAAATTAAAAAATTTAAATAGCAAATTCTCTCTTGGAACAGGGAATTTTTTTAAAGCAATTATAATTCTGTGTTTGGACTGAGAGTAAATAAATAAAATATTAAAAAAATTCCCTTAAATAATGAATTATAACTCTTACTTCGAGCAGGGAATTTTATGGAAATAAATGTAATTGTGACTCGGAACAGGGAACGTTTGGGAAAAATTATTATTATTTGATTCATAACTGAGAAATTTTGAAATTGAACGGGAATTTTGGAAAATATCGATTTTTTACTATTTTATTTGCTATTTTTGAAATTCTTCGCTAATTAGCTAAAATAATATGTTTCTCTTGAATTAATAAAGTATTTCAACTTTCAACCAAGAAGTTGATTTCCAACAACAACAAAAAAATGAATTCTCAACAAATTGAATAGAAAAATGACGAATTTCTACAAAATAGTTGAATCCTCAATATTAATTTTCAACCAAACAGTTATAGTTTTTACCAAAAAGATGAGCTTTTCACGAAACAGTTGAATTATCAGCCAAATAGTTAAATGTTTATCCAAAAAGATGAATTTTCTATACAGAAAATTCATTTTTTACCAAATAGTTAAATTTTTATCTAAGAATATTAATTTTCTGCCAGAAAAGACGAATTTTCAACAAATAACATAAGTTTTCTACTAAATAGATTGAACTATGGATGTGATGTTAGCCCAAGTATTTTTCGAATAATGTTTATTTTACATTTTTTTCGTTTTCAAATTTTTTAGATAAATATTTACAATTTTAAACTAACAAAGGTCAATTTTTAAAGAAAAATGGGGTAGATACATTTTACATTTAGGAAAATTATTTTTCAATATAAAAACAAATTTATGACAAAACAATTTAATTTTGTACCAGATAGTTAAATTTTCAAACCGAGAATATGAATTCTCAGCAAAAAAGTTAATTTTCAATAAATTAGTTAAATTTTAAACAAAGTAGTTTAATTTTTAACAAAAAAACGAGGTATTTTCAACTATGATTATGCATCTTCAACCAAAAAATATTTTAAAAAAGATATTTCAACAAAAATAGATTTTATTTATTTTTTTAACTATTGGATTTAACCAACAAAAACTAATTTATAACAGAAGACTTGAATCCTCAACTATAACGGATTAATTTTCAAACAAACAGTTGTCTTTTTAAACGGAAAAATTTATTGTCTACTAAAAAAGACTAATTTTCAATAAAAATACATAAATTTTCAAGCAAATAGTTCAATTTTCAACAACAAAAGTTAATTTTCAACCAAGTATGATTTTTTAACCAAATTGTTGAATTTTCAACTCGAGAATATGAATTTTCAACAAAAAGGTTAATTCTAAATCAATCGTTGAACTTTTGGCAAAATAATTAAATTTTCAGGTAAAAAAATTAATTTTCAACGAAAAACTAAGCTAATTTTCAACTATAATTATGTATCTTCAACGAAAGAATAAACTTTTAAGAAAGTAGTAATAGTTTTGTAATAGTTTATATTTTAACAAAAATAGATGTTAATTTAAATTCAAAAACTGTTTGATTTAACCAATAAAAACTAATTTTTAACAGAAGACTTGCATCCTCAACTATAACAGATTAATTTTCAACCAAACAGTTGTCTTTTTAAACAAAAAAATTTATTTATTACTAAGAAATAGGAATTGTCAGTAAGATACATCAATTTCCAACCGTATAGTTTAATTTTCTACCAAATTGTTGAATTTTTAACAAAAACAGATTAATTTTTAACCACAATTGCATTTTTAACCAAAAAGGTGATATTTCTGGAGAGATGAATTTTTAAACAAAAAAGATTAATAATGTTGATGTTAATTTTTTTTTAAATATTGATGTTCAACAAAATAGTTGCAAGTTCAAAAAAAAAATTGTTAGTCTAAAAAGAAAAAAAATGTCAATTAAATTGTTTAATTTTTAAGCCAAGAATATAAATTTTCAACGAAATAATTAACTTTCAGGGAAAAAATTAATTTTTAACGAAAAAACCTAATTTTCAATGGCAAATCTATAAAATTGACCAAATTTCCATTCTAAATCTGTAATATTGAACTATTGTAAAAAAAAGACGTTCAAAGTTGTATTATTTTTTATTACACACATTGAACTTTCTTCAATTGCAAATATTAAAAATTGAAGAAATTTAAATTGCAAGTAGTTAAAATTGCACCTTAAAATTGTACTTAAAAACCTTTAAAATATAAATCTTGAAAATTGAATAATTTAAAATACTATATTATCAAAATTTGAGAATTTTCAAATCTAAAACTAAAACTAACTCTTCAAAATTCTAGAACTTTAAATTACAAATCTTCAAAATTGAAGAGTTTTTAATTTTGGAAATTAGCAATTAAAAATTATGCAATTTGTAAGTCTTAGAATTGAAAATTCTGTAATTTTGATGTGATTTACATTCACATTTTAAATTTAATCAATTTGGAATATTTAGGATTGAAAAGTTTCTATCTTAAAAATCATCATAATTTAAGAATTTTTATTTATACATCTTTGAAATTTAAGAATTAAAGAAAAAACTGCAAATAGTTTAGGGTAAAGAATTTTCAATTGTAGATCTTCAAAATTGCAGAACTTTAAACTGTAAATCCTTACTATAGAAGAATATATATATATTTTAATATACAATTAAAAATTATGCAAGTTTTTAGTTTTACAATTAAAAATTCTGTAATTTTGATAATTGACATTCGAAATTTCTTCAGTTTGGAAGATTTAATGTTGGAAACTTGACTTTTTATTTCCAAAATCATTAAAATTTAAGAATTTTTATTTATGCATCTTTCAAATTCAAAAGTTTTCAATTATAACTTTTCAAAATTGTAGAACTTTGAATTATAAATGTTTAAAATCGAGGATTATTTAATTTTGACAATTTACAATTAAAATTTTTATAAATTTTAAGTTTTACAATTAATAATGCTGTAATTTTGTTGCTCTATATTGGAAATTTCTTAATTTGGAAAATTTAAAATTGAAAACTTGACCTTTGACTTTCAAAATCATCAAAAGAGTTTTCAATTGTTACTCTTCAAAATTGTAGAACTTTGAATTATAAATCTTTAAAATCGAAGAGTTTTTAATTTTGACAATTTAGAATTGAAAATCTTATGAGTTTTAAGTTTTAAAATGAAAAATTCTGTCATTTTTATGATTTGCATTCGAAATTTCTTCAATTTTAAAGATTATGAGTTGAAAACTTGACTTTTGATTTCCAAAATCATAAAAATTCAAGAATTTTGATTTATAAATCTTTTAAGTTCAAGACTTTTCAATATTCTAACTCTTGAAAATTGTAGAACTTTGAATTAAAAATTTTTGAAATTGAAAAGTTTTTAATTTTGACAATTTACAATTTAAAATCTTGCAAGTTTTAAGTTTTACAATAAAAAATGCTTTAATTTTTATGATTTACATTCGAAATTTCTTCAATTTGGAAGATTTAGAGTTGAAAACTTGACTTTTGACTTCCAAAATCATCAAAACTTAAAAGTTTTTATTTACACATCTGAAAAAGTAAAGATTTTTCAATTGTATGTCTTCAAAATTGAAAAATTGGTAGATCCAAATCGTGAAAATTAAAGAATTTTCAATTGAAAATATTTGAATAATTCAATCTTGAAACTTGATTAACTTGTAATTCTGTATTTTTATAATTCTTTAATTTTCTCATTTAACTCTTCAAAATTGCAGAACTTTAAATTGTAAATATTTAAAATTGAAGAGTTTTTAATTTTGACAATTGGCAATAAAAAATGTCTGTAATATAAATGACTTACATGCGAAATTTCTTCAATTAAGAAGATTTAGAATTGGAAACTTAGGTTTTGATTTCCAAATTCATCCAAATTCTAGAATTTTTATTAGATTAGATTTTTAATCCCATTAATAGTTCAATTTTTCATAATTTAAATCCTTGAAAGTTTAGTAATTTCAAATGTAAATATTAAAAATTTCCCAGTTTCAAATTGAAAACCTTAATCTTATATTAATTTTAAATTAAAAGGCTTAATAGTTTTGCAATTTTAACTTTAAAGTTTTAAACATTGAATAATTAAAAAACAGCGTTTGGAAATGAAGAACTTTAAATTAAAACTGTTGAATAATATTAGATTGAAATAATAAAAGTAATTGTAGAATGCTGAATTGAAATCCTCATAGTTAAATAATTTTAAATTAAAAATACTAAAAATTTAATTTGAACTTTAAACTTTGAAACATTGAATAATTAGTAAACAGCGTTGGGGAAAGTACTTTAAATTAAAAGTGTTGCATAATATTAGATTGAAACATTCCAAATTTTAATGAAAATTTAATAATAAATTACTTAAAGTTTTAGATTAAAATATTTAAAATTGTTTGGCTTTAAATTTGAATCGTTCAAAGGTGTAGAATTAGAAGTGAAATCTTAATATTTCTATAATAATTTTTTTTAAAGGATCAAAATCCAATAATTATAATAATTATTGTACAATTTTCAATTGGAATCATTTATAGTTTAATCATTTTAACTTGAAGATGTTAAAAATGTAATCATTTCTGTTTGATACTTTATATTTATAAGTTGGAAAATTTTAAACTAACAGCGTAAAAAATTGAATAATTTTGAATAGAATCTTTCAAAATTATAAAATTTTTATCTCAAATTAGAAGGAACAATTTAAAATAGAAAGCGTTTAAGTTGGAACAATTTTTAAATTGGAAAATTTAATAACACACTTTATGAATTGGATACTTCAAAACTAGCAGGGTGCGAAATTTAAAAATATTTTGAATTGAATACTTCACAATTATAATTTTTATTTTATTGGATAGAACAATTTCAAAAAAGTATTCAAATTAGAGTAATTTTTAGATTTACAAATGAAAAATTTATTGGTTGAAATAATTGCAGATTAAAATTTTTATATTGATAAATTTTAAACTTGGAGAGCACTTGAAATTATACAACTGTATATTAACAAATTATTATTCAATTTCCAATTAGAATCCCTCATTGTTAAATAATTTTTAATTAATGATGCTAACAATTTCAAACTAGTTGCGTAAGAAATGGAATAATTTTAAATAGAATCTTTCAAAATTCTAAAATTTTATTTTAAAGTGAAATCAACAATTTTAAATAAAAGCATTAAATTAGAATAATTTTTAGATTTGAAAATTAAAAATGTATTGGTTAAAATAATTGCAGAGTAAAATTTTTAAATGGGACAATTTCCATTTAAGTCCTTCATTGTTAAATAATTTTAAATTGATAATGCTACAAATTTAATAATAATATATGTTTGGTGCCTTACAAGTTGGACAATTTAAAAGTAGTTGCATAAGAAATTGAATAATTTTGAATAGAATCTTTCAAAATTATAAAATTTTATTTTAAATTGAAAGAAACAATTTAAAATGAAAGCTTTAAAATTAGAATAATTTTAAAATTGGAAAAATCAATATTTTTTGGTACAAATTCAATTCTTAAAATTTTTTTAAATTTAATTAAAAAATTAAATTCAACAATTGTATAATTTCAATTTAAAATCCGAGAGAGTGCAATAATTATAGATTGAAGATGTTGAAAATTTAATTATTTCATATTCAAGTAATCATTCAATATTTTTCGGCACAAATGCATATTGTTCAAAATTGTAAATTCAATTTAAAAATTAAATTCAACAATTGTACAATTTAAATTTGAAATCCATAAGAGGTAAATAATTGTTTACAATAATCTTTCATTCAAATTAGAGGGAATGATTTTAAAAAAATGTTAAATATAGAATAATTTTTAGATTTAAGAATGAAAAATTGATTGGTTTAAATAATTGCAGATTAACTTTTTTAAATTGATAAATTTTTAATTCGGAGAGCACTTGAAATTGAACAGTACATTTAAAAGTTATTATACAAATTTAATTGGATTTCTTCATAGATGAATAATCTTAAAATTGAACATGCCTAAAAATGTAATTAATTCCTGTTTGATAATTTAAACTAGCTGTGTAGCTCTTTAAAAAAAAACATTTTTAATTGAATAATTTTATTTTGAAAATTTATATATAAGACAATTTCAATCGCTTAATCTTGTACAATTTGAAATTGAAAGTCTTACTAGCTGAAGAATTGTCAGTGCTTCTTTTTCAATCTGTCGAAGTTTGATTGAAAATGTTCAAATTGAATTATTTATGGGTTTCGAAACCTTGTCATAAAAATTGTTCAATTTTGATGGCTTGCATTTTGGAATTGTACATAAATTTTTAATCAGATTATTCAATTTTCAACCAAAAAATGCAAAATTTCAATAAATTTTTAACTAATATTTTGAAAAATGTATGTAATGTTAGTCCAAATTTTATTTGGTTAATTTTTAGTCTGTATTTTTTTTCGTTTCTGAAAATGTTGAACTAAATAGTTGCATTTTTTAACTAAAAAAGATAAATTTTTAACTACAAATGATGTAGTATAATTTTTATGGAGGAGAATTAATTTTCAATAAAAAAAAAACTATTTTTTACAAAACTGTTTAACTTTATACCAAATAATCGAATTTTATACCAAATTGTGAAATTTTCAAGTTAAAAGGACGATTTTTCTATAAAAACAGTTGAAGTTTTAACCCGAAAATATGAATTTTCAACAAAAAAGTTATTTTACAACCAATCGGTTGAATTTTCAACAAAATATTTCAATTTTCAGTTTAAAAAAATCATTATTAACAAAAAAAAAAAATTAATAAAGTTATAAATCTTCAACAAAAAAAAAAAGATTTTTTAAGAAAGTAGTTCAACACTCTACGAAGGAGTTGAATTTTTAATCTA
>JAABKJ010007545.1:274195278-274205866 GCA_011634705.1 Andricus grossulariae
AAACAGATTTTAATTAAAAATAAAAAAACAGTTGGATTTAACCGACAAAGGCAAATTTTTAACGAAATACTTAAATCTTCATCTAAAACAGATTATTTTCAAAAAAACAATTTTATTTTCAACCAACAAATTGATTTTCTACCTAAAAATATAACTTTTAAACAAAATGCATAAATTTTTAGTCAGATTGTTCAATTTTCAACCAAAAAATAAAAATTTTCAATAAATTGCATACATTTTCAACTAAATATTTTGAAAAATGGACGTAATGTTAGTCCAAATTTTATTTAGTTAATTTTTAGTCTGTATTTTTTTCGTTTCTAAATATTTTGAACTAAGTAGTTGAATTCTTAAGCTAAAAGACAAATTTTTAACTAAAAATGATGTAGTGTAATTTTTATTAAGGAAAATTAATTTTCAATTAAAAAAAATAACTATTTTTCTTTACAAAACTGTTTAATTTTATACCAAATAATTGAATTTTATACCAAATTATGAAATTTTATGTGAAAAATGACTTTCGCGGATTCAATCAAATGTCGACGTTTTGAGGTCCCCTGAGTCAGAAAAAACGATTTTTATAAAGGTGTCTGTCTGTCTGTTTGTCTGTCCGTCTGTCTGTAGTCTGTAGTATGTAGTATCGTGTAGATACGATAACTTTCGAAAGATTGATCAGATTGGATTGTGCTTTGGCACACATTTCAAAGGCCTTTAAAGAAAGAATAAGTTCGTTAACCAGATATTTTCGATGGAAATTCAAAAAGTGAGCACATTTTGAAAATTTTAGTGACCACTTTTTTTCAAGATTTGAAAATTCTATGTTAGATTATCAGTAGTACTCAAGAAGATAAACAATTAATTATCATAATATTTTTCTATAAAAAGAAAATGATCAGAGTTATGACATTTTCAAAATCTAAAAAAAAACGAAAATTAACATTTTAAGCCAAACAACGCATGATATAAAAAAAGTCAAGAGGGTCAAAACGTATCTTTTTGAGAGATCTATGAGATTATCACAGCCACTCTTTAATTTTTTTTTGAAAAATCGAAAATTCAAATTTTGATTGTACAAAAAATTATGAAAAATGAAAAATTCTATTCTGCAGTCAAACTATGCAAGTTACGAAAAAAGATATGAATATAAAAATCGTGCACCCAAAAAAGATCTACAAGTTTGTCTGGAATCACTTCTTGATAGATTCAGATCAGAAAATGATACGATAGGACGCTTAGTTTTTGTTTTAATCGTAAACAATTTTATTAAAAATAATTTTTTTTAAATCTCGCCTTTTCTAAAAATTATAAGTAGCGAATTTGTAGACACTCTCTAAGTGAACAACTTTTGCCAATTAATTTTTTTTCTTTCCTTTTGTCGTTTTCCAAAAAATTAATTTTTTTTCAATGTTATTTTTTACGATTAAAACAAAAATTAAGCGTCCTATCGTATCATTTTCTAATGAAAAATTTGCAGCTGTTTTTTAGATAAGCAATTTCTCTTCATTCATTTTTTCTCATAGCTCGTGTCGCTTGTCCAAAAATTTAATTTTTTTATTTTTACTGTTGTTTTTCACGAATAAAATAAAAACTACGCGTCCTATCAAAAAGTGATTGGTGACAAATTTGTAGATATTTTTTTGATGCACGATTTTTCTTGGAATATCTTTTTTGTATCTCGCATAGTTTGACCGCAAAATAGAATTTTACATATTTCATTATTTTGTGTGCGATCAAAATTTGAATTTTTGATTTTTCAAAATAATTCAAAAATTTCTTCTAATAATATTGTAGGGCCTCCAAAAATAGACGTTTTTCTTTTCTTGACTTTTTTTCATATTGTGCGTTGTTCGGCTTAAAATGTTAATTTTCATTTGTTTTTTTGGATTTTGAAAATGCTATAACTCTGATAATTTTCTTTTTATCGAAAAATGGTCATAGAATTTTTGAATCTTGATAAAAAGTGGTCTCAAAAATTTTCAAAATGTGCTCACTTTTTGAATTTGCATCCAATATAGCTGGTATTGGTTTTATGTAAAATTTGACTCAGTCGATTTTCATCAAAATTTTACGTTTTGAGATCCCCTGAGTCAGAAAAAACGATTTTTACGATGGTGTCTGTCTGTCTGTCCGTCTGTCCGTCTGTCTGTAGTCTGTAGTATCGTGTAGGCACGATAACTTTTGAAAGATTCATCAGCTTGCATTGTGCTTTAGCACACTTTTTAAAGGCCTAACAAGAAAGAACTAGTTCGTTGACCAGTTATTTTGGGTACAAATTCAAAAAGTGAGCACATTTTGAAAATTTTTCAGACTACTTTTTATAGAGAATGAAAAATTCTATGTACGGGTATCAGTAGCACTCTAAAAGACAAATAATTTATCTCTGTGACAATTTTTTATAAAAAGAAAATTATCAGAGTTATAGCATTTTCAAAATCCAAAAAAACAAACGAAAATTAACATTTTAGGCCAAACAACTCACGATATAAAAAAAAGTCATGAAGAGAAAAACGTTTCTTTTTTCAGGCCCTACAATATTATAATAGAAACTCTTTCAATTTTGTTGAAAAATCGAAAATTCAAATTTTGATCGCACAAAAACTAATGAAAAATTTAAAATTCCATTTTGCGGTCAAATTTTGCAAGATACAAAAAAAAAGATAGCAAAAAAATCGTGCACCCAAAAAATATCTACAAATTTGTTTTGAATTACTTTTTGATAGGACGCGTAGTTTTTGTTTTATTTCATAATATTTCCCCCTTTTCTCCATTTTTCATTCAAATTTTCATTTTGGTTAACAATTTTACTACTTGGTTGAAAATTTAATTATTTTGTTGAAAATGCAACTATTTTCTTTAAAAATCATATTTGTTGGACAAAAAATTCAACAAGTTGGTTGAAAGTTCAACTATTTAGTTAACAATGTATCTTTTTGTTTGAATATTCATCCGTTTGTTTGAAAATTTAACTGATTTGTTGAAAATTCATTCTTCTATCTTTTTGAACTGAAAATTAAAATATTTTTTGGTCAAAATATTCAATATTGCATTTTTCGCTGGGAATTCATTTTTTATGGTCGAAAATTTAGTTACTTGGTTGAAAAAGGAAATTCGTCGTTAAAAATTCATTATTTTATTGTTGTTGAAGCTTCATCATTTAAGTTGAAAAATTAATCTTTTTCTTTAAATATTCAACTATTTTGTTGAAAATTTGTTTTTTTATTAGAAGATCAATTTTTTTAATTGAAAATCTAACTTTTGAATTTTTGGTTAAAAATACACCTTTTTAGTTTGAAATTCAACTATTTGAATTAAAATATATGTATAATGTAGAAAAAAAAATTTCCTAGACAATTATTTTTTTTATTATAATTTTAACTATTCGATTAACAATTCATGTATTACGTTCAAAACTCATCTTTTTGGTAGACAATTTAAATTGTTCAAAAATCTAACTGTTTCATTAAAAAATTTTCTGGTTTAGATGAAGATCAAACTATTTTGTTGAAAATTCGTATTTTCGGTTTAATTCAACTGTTTTTGATTTGAAATTTAAATCTTTCTTTGTTGAAAATACAACTACTTATTTAAAAAATTTTTGCTTGAAGATTCATCATCTGAGTTGAAAAATTGATGTATTTGTTTTATTAATGGAACTATTTCGTTGATAATTTTTTTTCATAGAAGATGATTTTTTAGCTGAAAATTTAACTTTTACATTTTCAGTTAAAAATAAAACTTTTTTAGTTCAAAATTCAACTATTTTGTTTAAAATGTATTATGTTGAAAATTTTCTTTTTTTTTATAGAAAATTAATTTATTGAAAATTCAACTATTTGGTTACAAAAAATTATGTGTTTTGTTAAAAACTCGTCTTTTTTTGTTCAAGTATACTTTTCTTTATTGGAAATAAAAATATTTTTTGGTCGAAATATCTAATATTATATTTTTTGTTGAGAATTAATTTTTTGTAGTCTAAAATTCAGTTACTTGGTTGAAATTGGAAATAGGTTGTTAAAAATTCATGTTTCTGGTTGAAGATTCATCATTTACTTGAAAAATCTATCTTGTTGTTTGAAAAGTTTATTTTTTGTTGATAATTCGTTTTTTCATTAGGAGATTGATTTTTTCAAACAGAAAATTTAACTATTATATTTTTAGTTGAAAATTTATCTTTTTTAGATGAAAATTCAACTACTTGTTTAAAATTGATGTTTCTCAATTAAAAATTCATGTATTCTGTTGGAAAATAGTGTTTTTTGGTACAAACTTAACCTTCTTAGTTAAAAATTCAACTCTTTAGTTCTAACTTTAACTATTTTGTTCAATATTATTATTTTTTATTGCATTCAACTATTTTTGATGAAATTAACAAACTTTTCGTTGTTAAAATATCATCAATTACACTTTTCGTTGAGAAATCATCTTTTTTGTTTAAAATTCAACTACCTGTTTGAATTTGAACCACTTTGTTAAAAATTATTTTTTTGTTGTGGAAGATTCATTACTTTACAAAAATTCATCTTCAGAGTGGAAAATTTGACCAGTTTTTTTTTTAATTGAAAATATAACTATTCCGTTTTTAATCGAATACTTATATTTTTAATTAAAAATTGATATTTCTATTTGAAACTTCAACTATTTGGTTAAAAAATCATGTATTAGTTGAGGATTCAACTATTATGCTACAAATTTGTACTCTTTGGTTTAATTTAGCTGTTTTTTTAATTAAAAATTGAAATAGCTTTCAGTTGAAATATCAAGTATTACAGGTTTCATTGAGAATGGATCTTTTTGGTTTGAAAATTCAACTGCTTTGTAGAAAATTCGTCTTTTTGGACCATCCTACTGTGCACCCAGAAATTTGAATTTGTACATTTTTCATTTTTGAATGATACGATTAATAAATTCATTCATTTCTTCATTTCGGGCAGAAAATAAAACCAAAAGTAACCTTTTCATAAAATAAGTAACTTTTTAGTAACCGAGGATCAAAAAAGTAACTAAGTCACTAAAACGTAGCCCGTTCCGAGCCCTGTTACAATGAATATAAATTAGAAAAGATTGTCTGAAATAAATTATAATTAATTTCAAACTGAAATAATGATTGCAATTGTTTCAATTTTGAATAGGTAGGTATTCACGAGAGTCAAATTAATTTTTTCTAGCACGCCATTCGCCGTCCGGAAGGGAAATGTTCATTTTTTGCTTTCCATTACTCTCGAGAGACAAAATCCAACTGAGTAGGAAATCAAGCCCGGGGGAAAATTAATGAAGCTTTTTGCTCAAGTCAAAGACAACGACGATGTGAAGTCATAAAGGACGACGTATTAATTATAGATTGGTGGAGGCGGAAAACCAGAGCAGGTTCCTTATTTACCTTGGGAGAAAAAGAAGCGGTTTTAGATGAAAAAACGAGTGTTTAAGAAGTAATTCGGTCAAGCACGTTTCAAAGTGAGATTGAATGTTTCCGGAATAGTTGAAAAAAAAAATCAGAAACTTCTTTTCAGACATTTGGACAACCTCTTCGCATTCTCGTTTCGTTATCACCTGGATTTCATATTGGATGAATGCCAAGTGTTTTTTCGACGATAAAGGAATTTGTTATATGGGTGAAAAAGTTGGAATGATTCGATTTTGAATTTAAAAGAAAAAAAGTGTTTACATTATAGATTAGAGTCGTAATTTTCATTCCATTGTAATTTACAAAAATTCATTCTAATCTTTGAAAGGTTCCTTAAAAATAACATTTTAATAAACAATTATGACTTCAAAATATTCAAATAAAAATTCTTAATGTATTTTGGTCGCGACAAAAATAGGTATTTTTGAAAATTCAAGTCTACTATTTTCCAAACTTTTTACACTCGCATAAAAATATTTAAAATCAGTGTTAATTGTCTCTATCAATGCTTACTTATATTGGTGGGAAAATATAAAAACTGGTTTATTTTTTATAAACAAATTAAAAAGCAAAAATTCCTTAAGGATTAGTGAGACTCATATGTTTTCTTTTATAAAATTTCCAACGCAATATTTATAAGAGTTTAAACAAATTTAATGATCCAATGCACAATTTAGCCATTTTTTAACATGATCTTCTACGTGAAAAAATTAACAAGCGGTAAATATTTTTTGTTTAGAAATTTTTATAAACAACTGAACGATTTCGCTACGCTGAAAAAATACTCTCTAAATCTGAATTAGCAAAAATTCAACTAATTAAATCAAGACTTCTTAACTGAAAAAAAAAATTTTACTGTATCGATAACAGTCTTTACAGGTCAAAATGCTCTAAAACAGGGGAATAAAGTGAATCTTTAGGAAAATAGGGAAATTATTACTTTTCAATAAAATAAATTTATGTATTATATTATAGTTAATTAAATAAAATTAAAAACGCACTGAACTCCTGAGATTTTAGTTAAAAATATAGAATTTTTGACAAAAGATATGAATTTTTAACTCAAATTATGAATCTTTACCCAAAGAGATGAATTTTCAACTAAAATTATGAATCACAAAAAAAAAATTATTTTGTGAGGAAGTATCAACAACAGAGCCAACTTCTAACCAAATAGTTGAATTTTCAAATAAAAATATTAATTTTCAACAATAACAAAAAATCTGATATAATTCATAAGCTTTCGACCAAACAGTTCAATTTTCAACTAAAAGGGATAAACTTTGAGTCGAATAGTAGAATTATAAACTAAGAAAGATAAGTTTCCAAACATGAATTTGATAGTTAAATTCTTAGTTAAAAAACTAAATTTCTATAACAAAATAATTTTCAACAAAATATTACATTTTTTAACCAAACATGTAAACTCTCAACTAAAATTATGAAATTTCAACTAAAATTGTGAATTTTCAAAAAAAAAAAATTTATTCTCAACATAATACTGTAATCTTCAAATAAAATAAGTCAATTTCCAATCCAACACGAAAATTCGAATTTTCAATAAGAGAGTTAGTGTTTAACTAAATAGTTCAATTTCAAACTAAAGAGGATAATTTTTTACAAAATTTTAAAATTTATAACCCAGAAAGATGAACTTTCTTCAAAATGCATTAGTTTTCAACTAAAAAATATCATTATTCAACCAAAAATGGAATACAGTTACATTTTCAGTAAAAAAAATTATTTTCAACAAAATGGTTACTTTTCTAACCAAATGTATGGATTCTCAACTGAAATTATGAATTTTTAACTAAAATTATAAACGTTCAACTAAAATTATGAATTTTCAACAAAAGAAATAAAAAATGTATTCTTACCATAATAGTGTAATCTTCAACAAAAAGAAGTGAATTTTCAAACCAACAAGAAAATTCGACTTATCAATAAGAAAGTTAATGTTCAACTAAATAGTTGAATTTTAAACTAAAATAGATAATTTTTCACAAAATTATTAAATTTTCAACCGAAAAATATGAATTTTCTTCAGAATGCATTAATTTTCAACTAAAAAATATCAATATTCAACCAAAAATGGAATACAGTTACATTTTCAGTTATAAAAATAATTTTCAACAAAATAGTTATATTTTCAACTAACGTGATAAATTTTTCAATAAAACAATCAATTCTCAGCCTTATTTTCTACCGAAAAATACAAATTGTCAACTAAAAAAGATCAATTTTCAATAAAAATGGAATATTTAAATTTTAAGTTAAAAAACCCAATTTTGAAACAGACAAAAAACTAATTTTTAACAAAATAGTTAACTTTTTGACCAAAGATCTGAATTCTGAACTCAAATTATGGATTTTTAACTAAAATTATAAACATTTAACTAAAATTATGAATTTTTAAAAAATAAAAATAAAAAATGTATTCTCAACATAATAGAGTAATATTCAAATAAAAGAAGTCAATTTTCAATCCTACAAGAAAATTCAAATTTTCAATAAGAGAGTTAATGTTCAACTAAATAGTTGAATTTTAAATTAAAATAGATAATTTTTTACAAAATTGTTAAATTTTTAATCAAAAAAGATTAATTTTCTTCAGAATGCATTAATTTTCAACTAAAAAATATCAATGTTCAACCAAAAATGGAATACAGTTACATTTTCAGTTAAAAAAATAATTTTCAACAAAATAGTTATATTTTCAACTAACGTGATAAATTTTTAATTGAAACAATCAATCCTCAACTTAATTTTTTACCAAAAAATACAAATTGTCAACTAAAAAAGTTCAATTTTCAATAAAAATGGAATATTTAAATTTAAAATTAAAAACCCAAATTTTTAAACAGACAAAAAACGAATTCTTAACAAAGTGGTTGAATCGCCGACCAAAACAGATTATTTTTCAACCAAACAGTTGTATCATCTACCAAAAAAGATTAATTTTCAATAAGTGGGGGAAATTTTTCAACAAGGAATATTATTCAGTTAAAAAAGAAAAAAAATTTCAACAAAATTGTTGAATTTTTAAGTCAAAAAAAGAAATTTTCTACAAAACAGTTAAGTTTTCAGAACGAAAATAGAAATTTTAAACTAAAAAGTTCATTTTGAACCAAAAAGAGGAATTTTAATCTCAAAAAGACTAATTTCCAACCAAAAATGTGGCTTTTTTGACAAAATTGTTAGATTAAAAAAAAAATTAAATTCTCAACGTAATAATAAAATTTTTTGACCAGAACAGTTGCATTCTGAATTAAAAATAAAGTAGTACACTTTTCAATAAAAAATCTTGGAAAAGGGGAAAAGAGGGGAATAGGGAAAGGACTGTGAAGCCTGCGATAAATAAATAGATACTAAAAAATAATAGTTTGAATAAAAATTAAACGTAGTTCTCAATCATTTCTTTATGAAAAAAAACTTCTCCTTTCACTCCGCTGAGAATCGAACCTCAGAACACACGATTGACGGTCGGGTGCTTTTCTCATTAAGCTACTAGAAGGATCGAGAGAAGAAACTTTTTTCAGAAAATACCGCATTATTTTGCTGGATGGTGCAAGTCAAATTTTTCAAGGAATCTGTATTACCATCAGGGGGTAACAGAAAAACTTTTAACGTCTTTTCAGACTAGATGGACTTATAAATAAAAAATTATTTCAATTAATTTTCTTTATGCAAAAAGATCTTCTCCTTTCGCTCCGCTGAGAATCGAACCTCAGAACTTCTGATTTCCGGTCCGGTGCTTTTCCTATTAAGCTGGTAGAGAGATCGAAAGAAGAATCTTGATTTCAGAAAAGGTACGCATTATTATGCTAGATGGTACAATTACATTTTTAAAGGAATCTGTATCATCATTAGAAGATAACAGAAAATAAACTAAACAGACTAGATGGAGTTATGAATTAAAAATCATTTTTAATTAATTTTTTTCTGAAAAAAAGATCTTCTCCTTTCACTTTGCTGAGATTTGAACCAGAAAACTTCTGATTCTCGGTCAGGTGCTTTTTCTATTAAGCTGGTAAAGAGATGAAGAGAAGAAAATTCATTTAAGAAAATATACGCCTTATTATGCTAGATGGTAAAATCAAATTTTTGAAGGAGTCTGTATTATCATTAGAGAATAACAGAAAATTTTTAACGTCTTTTGCAGACTAGATGGCGTTATGAATTAAAAATCATTTGTAATTAATTTTTTTACTGAAAAAAAGATCTTCTCCTTTCAGTTCGCTGAGATTTGAACCAGAAAACTTCTGATTCTCGGTCAGGTGCTTTTTCTATTAAGCTAGTAGAGAGATCGAAAGAAAAAACTTTATTTCAGAAAATGTACGCATTATTATGCTAGATGGTACAATTACATTTTTAAAGGAATCTGTATTATCATTAGAAGATAACAGAACATTTTTAACGTCTTTTTCAGACTAGATGGAGTTATGAATTGAAAATCATTTTTAATTAATTTTTTTCTGAAAAAAAACATCTTCTCCTTTCACTCCGCTGAGATTTGAACCACAGAACTTCTGATTTCCGGTTAGGTGCTTTTCCTATTAAGCTGATAGAGAGATCGAAAGAAGAATCTTCATTTCAGAAAATGTACGCATTATTATGCTAGATGGTAGAATTACATTTTTAAAGGAATCTGTATTATCATCAGAAGATAACAGAACATTTTTAACGTCTTTTTCAGACTAGATGGAGTTATGAATTAAAAATCATATTTAATTAATTTTTTTCTGAAAAAAACATCTTCTCCTTTCACTCCGCTGAGATTTGAATCACAGAACTTCTGATTTCCGGTCAGGTGCTTTTTCTATTAAGCTGGTAAAGAGATCGAAAGAAAAAACTTTATTTCAGAAAATGTACGCATTATTATGTTAGATGGTACAATTACATTTTTAAGGGAATCTGTATTATCATTAGAAGATAACAGAACATTTTTAACGTCTTTTCCAGACTAGATGGAGTTATGAATTAAAAATCATTTTTAATTTATTTTTTTCTGGAAAAAACATCTTCTCCTTTCACTCCGCTGAGATTTGAACCACAGAACTTCTGATTTCCGGTCAGGTGCTTTTTCTAATAAGCTGGTAAAGAGATGAAAAGAAGAAAATTCATTTAAGAAAATATACGCCTTATTATGCTAGATGGTAAAATCAAATTTTTGAAGGAGTCTGTATT
>JAABKJ010007545.1:274205966-274380300 GCA_011634705.1 Andricus grossulariae
TATTAAGCTAGTAGAGAGATCGAAAGAAAAAACTTTATTTCAGAAAATGTACGCATTATTATGCTAGATGGTACAATCAAATTTTTGACGGAATCTGTATTATCATTAGAGAAAACCAGAAAATTTTCAACGTCTTTTTCAGACAAGATGGAGTTATGAATTAAACATTTTTTTAAATAATTTTTTCTCTGAAAAAAAACATCTTCTCCTTTCATTCCGCTGAGATTTGAACCACAGAACTTTTAATTTCCGGTCAGGTGCTTTTCCCATTAAGCTGCTTGAGAGATCGAGAGAAGAAACTTTATTTCAGAAAATATACGCATTATTAGGCTAGATGGTACGATAACATTTTTAATGGAATCTGTTTTATCATTGGAGGAGAACAGAAAATTTTTAACGTCTTTTTAGACTAGATGGAGTTACAAATTAAAAATTATTTCAATTAATTTTTTTTTTCTGAAGAAAGATCTTCTCCTTTCACTCCGCTGGGAATCGAAACCTCAGAACTCCTGATTTCTGGTCAGGTGCTTTTCCTATTAAGCTACTAGAGAGATCGAGAGAAGAGACTTCATTTCAGAAAATATATGCATTATTAGGCTAGATGGTACGATCAAATTTTGAAAGGAATCTGTATTACCATCAGGGAGTAGCAGAAAATTTTTTAACGCCTTTTCAGACTAGATGGAGTTATAAATTAAAAATTATTTCAATTAATTTTTTTTCTGAAAAAAGATCTCCTTTCGCTCCGCTGGAAATCTAACCTCAGAACTCAATCTATTCTGAAAAGATGTAAAAAAAATTCTATTACTCTCTGATGATAATACAGATTCCTTGAAATGTTGATTTTATGAAAAAGTTAGAGCCTCTAAATTTGAATCAGTAAAATATAACTGATTATCAGTTAAATTATATTAATTGCTGTAGCTAGAATTTTTTTTAGATAGTATTTTGAAAGTATTAAGAATTACCTTTTATTTTTATTTAAACTATTATTCTTCAGTATCTATTTATTTATCGCAGGCTTCACAGTCTTTCCCCTAATCCCCTCTTTTCCCCTTCTTCAATATTTTTTTGTGAAAAGTCTACTACTTTATTTTTAATTCTGGTAATAATATAATACTTTAATTAATACTTTATAATACTTCATTTTTATAATACTTATAATAATACTTAATTTTTAATACTTATAATAATAATACTTTAAGAATACTTTATTAAATACTTTAATAATAACACTTTATTTTTAATACTTTAATTAATACTTTAATAATAATAATAATAATACTTTATAATACTTTATAATAATAATACTTAATACTAATATAATAATACTTAATAATAGTAATACTTTATTTTTCGTTCTGGTCAAAAATTTTATTATTAGGTTGAAAATTTAATTATTTTATTAAAAATTCAACAATTTTGTCAAAAAGCCACCTGTTTGGTTGAAAATGAACTTTTTAGTTTGAAATTCCTATTTTTGTTTTGAAAACTTAGCTGTTTTGTAAAAAATTTGTTTTTTCGACTAAAAAATTCAACAATCTTGTTGAATTTTTTTTTCATTTTTAACTAAAAAATATTCCTTGTTGAAAAATTCCTCTCACATGTTAAAAATTTTTTTGGTCGATAAAGCAACAGCTTGTTCGAAAAATAATCTGTTTTGGTTAACGATTCAACCACTTTGTTAAAAATTAGTCATTTCCTGTTTCAAAATTAGGTTTTTCAATTTAAAAATTCCATTTTGTGTTAAAAATTGATCTATTTAGTTAACAATTTGTATTTTTTGGTAAAAAAGTAAGTTGAGGATTGATTTTTTCATTAAAAAATTTGTCACTTCAGTTGAAAATATAACTATTTTTTTTTGATTATTTTTTTAACTACAAATTTAACTATTCCATTTTTGGTTGAAAATTCATATTTTTCAGTAGAAAATACAATTATTTGATGGGAACTTGATTTTTTTTTAGTTGAATGAACTTTTGTTAAATAAAATTGAATGAAAATTACGACTCTAAAGCGGAAGACAAATTTTTAAAAACTATATGAAAAAATTGCCCGCAATAAAAAGTGTTTTTTTTTAAATAATTTTTTAAACCTTTTTGACTATTGTTATTCTAGAAAACGGTTATTTTAATTTTTCCTGCTTAATCCCTTTTATAAATTATGCGGGTCCTTTTACTCTTTGACCTTTGAGAACAATATTTTCCACAAATTTCCATAATTTCATGAATTTTCAACTTACAAAGACGAATTTTCAACCAAATGATCGAATTTTAAACAAAAAATATTAATTTCAACCAAAAAAAGTTGAATTTTCAACGAAATAATTTCATTTTTAGAAGACAGCTTAATTCTTAACAAAAAAGGTGAATTTTAAACCCAAAAGGACGAATTTTTTAATCAAATACACAAATGTTCAACAAGACACTAAATGTTCAACCAAAAAGGATGAGTTTTTAAAAAAAAGTTGAATTTTTAAACAAAGAGTTGAATTTTCAACTAAAATTATGAATTTGCAACAAAGAAAATGAATTTTTAACAAATTAGGTAAAATTTTAACCAAAAAAGACAAATTTTCAACCAGAGAGATGAATTTTTAATTAAAATTATGGAACTTAAAAAAAAGAGAATTTTTAACCGAGTAGTTCAACTTTCAACCAAAAATTAAATTTTTTTTATCAAAAAGACTAATCTAAATTGTTTAATTTTCAAGCCAAAAACGATTTTTTTTAAAAAAAGTTGGATTTACAACCCGAAAATATGAATTTCAACCAAAAAGATTAGTTTTCTACCAATAAGGACGAATTTTTAAGAAAATAGTTGAATTTCTAACCAATTTGTTGAATTTTCAACTTACAAAGACGAATTTTCAACCAAATGATCGAATTTTAAACAAAAAATATTAATTTCAACCAAAAACAGTTGAATTTTAAACGAAATCATTGCATTTTTAGAAGACAGCTTAATTCTTAACAAAAAAGGTGAATTTTAAATCCAAAAAGGATAAGTTTAAAAAAAAAGTTGAATTTTCAACCAAAGAGTTTAATTTTCAACTAAAATGCTGAATCTGCAACCAAGAAAATGAATTTTCAACAAATTAGGTAAAATTGTAACCAAAAAAGACAAATTTTCAACCAAAGAGATGAAACTTTGAAAAAAATAATTTTTAACAAAGTAGTTCAACTTTCAACACAAAATTCTAATTTTTTAATCAAAAAGGCGAATTTTCAACAAATAAAGTTCTGCATTAAAGACAGAAAAAAAGTCATTTAAATTGATAAATTTCCAAGCCAAAGACGGATTTTTAACTAGAAAGATCAATTTTCAACAAGAAATGGAAGAGCTACATTTTCAGATAAAAAATTAGTTCTAAATAAAAAAACCTGAGAGATGAATCTTCGAAGAATTTTTTTTTTTTTTTAACAAAGTGGTTCAACTTTTACTCAAGAGATTGAATTTTCAATTTGAAAAATTAATTTTCAAACAAAAAAAATTAATTTTCAATAAAATATTTCAATTTTCACCCCAAAAGATGAAACTTCAAACAAAAAAATTAATTTTTAACAAAATGGTTCAACATAGTTGAATTTTCAATTTAAAAAAAAAATCTATTTTCAGCCAAAAATGGAAGTTACATTTTCAACTTGAAAAATTAATTTAAAAAAATGAGTTTTTAATTGAGTAGTTAAACTTCCAGCCAACGAAATGAATTTTGAACACAAATAATTAATCTACAACTGGAATAGTTAAATTTTCAATTTAAAAAATTAATTTTCAGCCAAAAAGATGAATTAATTAATTAAAGTAAATTTAATTTAAACTAAATTAAAAAATTTTAATTTAAAAATAATTTAACTAAAATGATGAATTTTCAACAATAAAATTATTTTTCAATAAATTGGTTCAAACTACACCCAAATAATAGAATTTTCTACCAAAAAATATGAATTCAAGGACACTAACCTCAAACATTTTTAAAATTCTCTAAATTTATTCTGACCAATTTTTCATTTTCCCTGCCCATTAATATTCAAATACCACAATCCTAATCTTTTAACATTTTCAACATAGAATATTTTATAAATTAAATAAAACAATTTCAAATTCAAATTAAAAAGTTTCAAATTTATTATCTTTCATAGTTGAAGTAGTGTGCATAAAATTACAAAGAAAGTCACATGGAATTTCGAAAAAGCCCACAAAAAGCCGCATCAAAATTTTAAAAATAACGAACAAAAAGCAGTATCAGACAGAAATGACCGAAATAATAACTTTATTAGTTTAGGAATATAGGGTACATAATATTTTCATTGATTTTCAAATATTCTTTGCACAATCTAACAACAAATAAAGTTAAAACAATTTTTTAACAATAGTCATTCAGCTTGAAGGACAGGAATTTTTAATTTAAAAAAGTTGAGTTTTCAAGTTAAAAAGTCGAAAGGCTTAGAAAAAAGTTCACCTTTAAACACGAAAGATTAATTTTCAATCACATAGTTGAACTAAAAAAAAATTAACTCAAATAAGTTGAAAACTTTCAAGCAAAAGAGAAGTATTTTTAACAACGTAATTGAAGTTTTAGACAAATAATTGCATTTTCAAGCCTAAGAGACAAATTTTTGAAAAGACAGTTGAATTTTCAAATTGAACTTTCAATAAAAAAAAGTCCAGGCTATAATTGTTAATGCTCTAAATTGAAGAATGCATCAATAAATTTCTAAATTGCCAAATTAATATCAACTTAAACAATTTTAAGATTATATTTTTTCAACGAATATTTTTCAAATTAGAAGTAAAATTTTTATAATTTTAAGTCATTTCAAATTATTAATTGTTCAATTGTTATTTATACATCAAAATTTACTTTGAAATCTTTTTAAATATTCTCTTAAAATTAATTTTTTCAAATTAAAAAATCATTTTACATTTGGTTCTAAAATTTTGCAATCTTTTCAAGTTTTAAATTATTTTTGAATTTTTTTTTTAAACTTCTAAGTATCTCTTAAACTTACTTGATTTTTTTCTGGATTAATCATGGTTCAGTTGTTATTTAAAAATCAAAATGCAATACTTCTAAGAAATTTCTAATATTGAAGTTATTTTAAAATTAAAAATAGCAATACAAAACGAGATGGCTGTAATACATTTCCAATTTTTGAAATTGATACAATTTTAAGCTTTTCAATTCGAAATTGTTTTACATTTACATTTAATATTATTAATTTTATAACTATCAAGGCTTTTAATGTGAAATTTCGATATATTCATTAACGGAATTGTCCTGACATTTTGAATATTTGAATTTGAAACTACAATATTGTGATATTTAAAATTCAAAACCTCCAGAAATTATTCTTAAAATTTAGGAAAAAAGTTTAGCTCGCGGCCTCAAAGATTTAATTTTTTTGGAATCACGCATTCAAAACTACAATCTTTAAAATTATAAAAATTGTAAAGACGATAAATATATTATCAATAAGTTATCATATTTTGTAGTATCAAGTGACATTCAAAACGACTGGAACGATTTTTTTTTACGAAAAAATGTGATTTCTGTCAACAACAAAAAATCACTGTCATTTTCACCGTTCAAAATTGCAGAATTTGAAATATTGCGAGAAATATTGCGAACTTTTAAAATTTAATTATTCTAAATTCTAAACACTTAACACTTAACAACTGAACAATTTTAAATTAAATGCCGCCTTAAAATTTTAAACTTTTATGAATTTAACAGTTCAAAGATTTATGGGTATAAAATATAAATCCAAGCTATAATTTTCAATGCTCTAAATTGAAGATAGATCAATAAATTTGTAAATTTGAAAAATGACGTCATTTTGCACAATTTTAAGATTATATTTATTTAAACGAACATTTTTCAAATTAGAAGTTTAATTATTTTTACTTCACTTCGTTCAAATTATTCATTGCTCAATTGTTACTTATACGTTAAAATTGGTTAAAATAAAAAAAAAATATTCTCTGAAAATTAATTTTTCAAAATAAAAAATCATTAAATTTTTTACCAGGAATCTTAAAAAAAATTATTATCTTGAAAACTTTCAAAATCCTCAAAAAACTTCAAAATTTTCAGGTCGAAATGTTTCAAAATCTACATTTGGTTAAAAATTTTTTTTAATCTTGAATTTCAAATTATATTTTAAATAATTTGTTAAAATTTTACAATCTTTCAAAATAATTTTAGTGTTTCATAAACATTTTTGTAAATCCTAAAAAAATTTTTTAAATTGATTCGTTCTTGACAATTTAGGAAATCTTTTTAAACATTCTCTTGAAATTATTTCAAAAAATCATTTAAAATTTTTCCAGGAAAGTTTCAAAAAATATATTACCTTGAAACCTTTCAAAATCCTTAAAAAGCTTCAACATTTTTATTTCGAAATCTTTCGAAATCTACATTTGGTTAAATTTTTTTTTAAATCTTAAATTTTAAATTACTTTTAAAAAATGTACAATTTTTTGAAATGATTTTAATGTTTCATACCATTTTTTAAAATCCTGAAAAAACTAAAAACGTGCCTTGAAATTTTTCAGATTAGTTTTTAACAATTTTGGAAATCTTTTTTAACGTTCTTTTAAAATTATTGTTTTAAAATAAAAACATTATCAAAAATTTTCTGAAGAATCTTTAAAAAGTTTTATCTTGCAGAATTTTGAATACTGCTAGAAATATAGTGAACTTTTAAGTTTAATTATTCTAAATTCTTGACACTTTTCAACTAAACAGTTTTAAATTAAATGCCGTTTTTAAATTTTACAAATTGAACAATTCAAAGATTTCTGAGTAAAAAATATAAATCCACGCTATAGTTTTCAATGCTCTAAATTGAAGAATGGATCAATAAATTTATAATTTTTCAAAATTATAACATTCTAAACAATTTTAAGATTATATATTTTTTGATGAACATTTTTCAAATTAGAAGTTCAATTATTTTAACTTTACGTCGTTTTAAAATTGCTCAATTATTACTTATACGTCAAAATATGTTAAATTAATAAAACAACAAAAAAAATTATTCTTTAAAAATTAAGTTTTCAAAAAAAAAAATTATTCAAAATTTTTCCAGGAATCTTTAAACAAATTTATTATCTTGAAACATTTCAAAATCTTCTAAATTGTTATTCCGAATTCTTTTGAAATCTACATTTGGTTTTGAATTCTTTTACATCTTAAATTTTAAATTATATTTTAATTCTTTTAAAAAGATTTTTCTAATCTTTCAAAATTATTTGAATCTTTCATAACATTTTTTAAAATCCTGAATATTAAAGAAATTGCCTTAACATTTTTCTGACTCGTTCTTGAAAATTTTGGAAATCTTTTGAAATATTTTCAAACATTCTCTTAAAATTAATTGTTAAAAATAAAAAACCATTACAAATTCTACCAGGAAACTTTAAAAAAATATATTACCTTGAAACCTTTCAAAATCCTTAAAACGCTATAACATTTTTATTTCGAAATCTTTCGAAATCTACATTTGGTTGAATTTTTTTTTCAAATTTTAAATTACTTTAAAAAAATTTCCAATCTTTTAAAATGATTTTAATGTTTCATACCATTTTTTTAAATCCTGAAAAAACTAAAAAAATGCCTTGAAATCTTTCAGATACGTTTCTAACAATTTTAGAAATTTTTTATAACATTTTTTTAAAATTAATGTTTTAAAATAAAAACATTATCAACAATTTTCTCAGGAATCTTTTTAAAAAAAAGTTTCAACTTGCAGAATTTTAAATACTGCTAGAAATACAGTGAACTTTTACAGTTTAATTATTCTAAATTCTAAACACTTTTCAACTGAACAGTTTTAAATTAAATGCCGTTTTTTAATTTTATAAATTGAACAGTTCAAAGATTTCTGGGTAAAAAATACAAATCCAAGCTAGTTTTCAATGCTCTAAATTGAAGAATGGATCAATACATTTATAAATTTTCAAAATTATAACATTTTAAACAATTTTAAGATTATATATTTTTTACTGAACATTTTTCAAATTCGAAGTTCAATTATTTTAATTTTACGTCGTTTTAAATTAATAACTGCTTAATTGTTACTTAGACGTCAAAATTTGTTAGGAATTAAAAAAAAAATTTCGGAAAATTAATTTTTCAAAACAAAAAATCATTTAAAATTTTTCCAGGATCTTCAAAAAAATTTATCATCTTGAAATATTTCAAAATCTTCAAAAACATCAAAATTTTTATTTCGAATTCTTTTGAAATCTAGATTTGTGTTTGAATTGTTTTACATCTTAAATTTTAAATTATATTTTAATTCTTTTAAAAAGATTTTTCTAATCTTTCAAAATTATTTGAATGTTTCATCATTTTTTTTTTTTCTTAAAGAATTTGTTTAAATTGATTTGTTCTTGACAATTTAGGAAATATTTTGAAATATTTTCAAATATTCTCTTAAAATTAGTTGTTAAAAATAAAAAACCATCAAAAATTTTACGAGGAAACTTTAAAAAAATGTATGATCTTGAAACCTTTCAAAATCTTTGAAAAGCTTCAACATTTTTATTTCGAAATGTTTCGAAATCTACATTTGGTTTAAAACTTTTGTTAATCTGAAATTTTAAATTGTTAAAAAAATGTCCAATCTTTTAAAATAATTAAAATGTTTCCGAATTTTTTTTTTTAATCCTAAAAAAACTAAATAAATTGCATTAAAATCTTTCAGATTCGTTTTTAACAATTTTAGAAATCTTTGTTGAAATTCGCTCAAGATTAATGTTTCACAATATAAAAAATATATAAAATGCTCTCACGAATCTTCAAAAAAACTTATTATCTTACAGACTTTTAAATATTGCGAGAAATATCGTGAACTTTTAGAGTTTAATTATTCTAAACACTTTGAAAATGCTATGCTTTCCAATTAGAAACTTTCAAAACCTGTGTAATATTTCCCTCCCGGCTTTATCCCGGATGGGTGGCCACCCTGTTTTAATTTACATTTCGATCCAATCCAATCATTCAGAATGTTGGGAGACCCTTTTACCTTGAAAATGGACACTTTGAGGGGATGTTTTCAGCAAGGTTTAAAGGATAATAATGAAGATGAGATGTTTTTTGAGTACCTATTGCGTTAAATTTGAGAGATGCGAGCCGTGATTAGAGAACTACTCAACGGCATAGAGCATGTAGAGGTTGCCGGCGTCACTGCCTGGCGGTACCAGGGCGTGATTTGGTGGCAGCACCGAGAAGCCCAAGAACATGAAGGTACGCACCAGCATGGCTAAACGATAATAACAAAGTGATTTAGAAGAGAGCGACGTATCGTCGCATTGGTTTTCATCGAATTCGAAGAATGAAAATCGGCAAGTACCTCGATCTGAGCGATCTTTACGCAGGCAAACTACGATGTTGGTGCAGTGAAGAGTTTCTTCGGCGTACTCCAGCAGCGACACGAATCCCTCTTTCGAGCCCTCCGGTAGAAGACAGCTCGGCACGCGAATGTAAAGACATTTTCGCCAGATCAGAGTCTCCCATTCGACGGAAGTACTTTCTGTCAGCTGAAGAGCAAAGGTCAGGCGCAGCGACTCGTTGGCTTTCAAAGCTTTTAATAATTCATCCTCCTGGTTGGTCAACGATAAAAATACAAATTTAATACAATTTATACATTTCTACATGATATTATTATTCAGGCTTCGGATTATACACTTGCGAGATCAAAAATAGTGTAAATAGTGTCACAAATTAAAAAAAAAATAGTGTCAGATAGCTCGGCTATCAACCAATTACGTAGTTGAATTTTCAACAACAAAAAAAGGTGAATTCTCAACAACAAATGTAATAGTTGATATTCTCACCAAGAAAATAATTTCATTTTATATCAGAAACAGTTCTAATTGAATCAAGAAGGATGAATTTACAAGGTTGAAAATTCAACTAATTTATAAAAATTCGTTTTTCTTTTCTTGAAAATTGATCTTTTTAATTGAAAATTCAACTATGTACTTGAAAATTTACATTTTTTAAAGAAAATTATTCTTCTTGTTTGTAAATTCATTTATTTTGGTTAAAAATTCATTTCTTTGGTGAAAAATTTAACTACATTGTTAAAAATATTTTGTTTCGTTAAAAATTAATTTTTTAGTTGAAAATTCGACTTTTTGGTAGAAAATTAATCTTCTTGTTTAAAAATTCATCTTTTTGGTTGATAATTAATTATTTTTGGTTGAAAATTCAAGTATTTTGTTCATACCTCTTTTTTTTTGTCAAAATTATTTTTTCAACTGAAAATTAAACTATTTCATTATTTTTTACAATTTTTTTTAGTTACAAATTCATTTCTTTCGATGAAAATTTTACTATTTTATAAAAAAAAAAATCTTCAAAATGAAGTATTTCATTTAGAGTTTTTTTGCGGTTTAAATTCAACTGTTTTTTATTTAATATTAAAATCTTTTTTGGTTGGAATATCAATAATTCAATTTTTTGTTGAAAATTCATCTCTTTTGGTTCGAAGTTATACTACTTTGTTAAAATTAATTTTTTTGGTTGAAGATTCATTACTTTAGTTAAAAATTCATCTCTATGCCTGAAAATTCAACTATTCTATGGAAAATTTCGCTTTTCTTGCTTGAAAATTAATTTTTTTAACAGAAAATTTAACTATCACATTTTTGGTTGAAATGTTTTTCGTTTTTTAGTTTGAAATTAATTTTTTTTTGTAGCGAATTGAACTATATTGTATGAAATTAAATTTTTTTACATAGAAATTTCACTATTCCATTTTTGGTTGAAAATTTACATTTTTTAAAGTTGAAAATTCGTTATCTTTTAATAGAAAATTCATCTTTTTTAGTTAGAATCTTTTTATTTTTTTATTTTTATTAAAGTTATACTTCTTGGTTAAAAATTCGTCTTCTTGGCTTGAGAATTCAACAATTTGATTGAATTTTTTTCTTTCTTGATCAACAAATTTTGTTAAAGTTTAAAACTCAACTATTTTTTTGAAAAATTATCTTTTTAGTTTGAAAATTCATCTCTTTCTGTAGAAATTCCACCCTTTTTGGTTAAAACCGCAAGTGTCTAGTCATAAAAATTAATCTGTTTCGGTTGAAAACAAACTTTTTTACACATAATTCAACTACTTTGTAGAAAATTCATATTATCGGCTCGAAAATTCAACAATTTTGTAGGAAATTGAATTGTTTGGTTAAAAATGTATTATTTTGTTGAAAATTCGTATATTTTTTTTGCAGAAAATCAATTTTCTATTAAAAATGTTAATAACTAAAAACTCGTTTGCTGGTTAAATCAAACTGTTTTTTATTTAAAATCAAAATCTTTTTTTGTTGGAAATTCAAATACTTGGTTAAAAGTTGAACTACTATTTCTTAAAAGTTCATTTTTGGGTTAAAAATTAATTTTTGTAATGAAACGTTAACTTTTTTTGTTGAAAATTTAACAATTTGATTGGATTTTTTTTCTTTCTTGACTAAAAAAATTTTTTAGTTGGAAATTCATCTTTTTGGTTTGAGAATTCATCTCTTTCTATAGAAATGTTACCTTTTTTTTTTGTTAAAAATGCAAGTATTTTGTTACAAATTAATCTGTTTCGGTTGAAAATGAAATTTTTTGTTGAAAATTCCACTGTTTTGTAGACAATTCGTATTTTTAGCTCGAAAATTGAACAATTTGGTCGAAAATTTAACTATATGGTACAAAATAAACCTGTTTTGAAGAAAATTCGTCTTTTTTTAATTGAAAATTTGGACTGACGTCACACCAATTGTTCAAATTAATTAGTTAAACATTTATGTACTTTATTGAAAATTCATATTTTTTGGTAGAAAATCCATTTTTTTTATTACAAATGTAACATTTTGGTTCAAAATTCAATTGTTTTATTTGAGAATTGACGTATTTTGTTATAATTTTCTTTTTTAATTTTTAAATACAACTGTTTTTTTTATTATAAATTAAAATATTTCTTTGTTGAAATATCAACTATCACATTTTTCTTTGAAAATCCATCCTTTTAGGTAAAAAATTTAACTATTTGCTACAAAATTGAACTGTTTTAAGGAAAATTCGATTTTTTTTTTGTATTGAAAATTAATTCTCCTTCATAAATATTAAACTACTGTATTTTTCGTTAAAAATGCATCTTTTTAGTTGAAAAATTAAAATTACAATTCAAATAACTTCATATCCTTTGTTCAAACCATTTGGTTTAAAATTTATGTAATTTATTGGAAATTCCTCTTTTTTGGATGAAATTAATCTTCTGGGTTGAAAACTCAATTATTTACTAAAAAAATTATGTATTTTGTTAAAAAATCTTTTTTTTTCAGTAGAATATTAATATTATGTGTCAAAAATTCAGCTTTTTGGTTGAAAATTGAACTATTTGACTGAAAATTCAACTGTTTTGTAGAAAACTCATCTTTTTGAGTTAAAAATGAATCTGTTTGGTTGAAATTTAACCTGTTTTGGTTGAGAAAATTATGTTGAAAATTCGTCCTTTTTTGTTCAATTAAACTTTTTTTGATTTAAAATATCAACTATTACATTTTTTGTTGAGAATTTACCTTTTTTTCGTTGAAATTTCAATTATGTAATTGGTTGAAAGTTCAACTACTCTTCGGCTCCATAGTCGAAAGGTTGCGCGTTCGATTCTTGCTATCTACACTTTTTGTTAATTATATTTTTTCTATATTAAAATGTTTATAAATATAATTTCCTTCAATAATCTTTGAAAATTAGGCTAATAATAATTTTTATAATGCCTTTTTTCACGGAAAAAATACATTTTTTAAACTTTATTCTGTTTTTAGCAAACAAATTTATTTTCTATAAATGCTATTGTTTTCATAATTTTTACCAATTATATTTAAAATTAGAAGTATGAACGAGGAGTTTTAAGCGTCGTATTTCACCGGATAAACCTGATTTTTTTTTGCATCAAAGAAAATTTGGTTTAGAAGGTACAAAATATGAATATCAGCTTGACCAGGATGACAGTTCTTTGTTTTTCAACTACCCCATTGAAAAAATTAAAAATGCCGACGAGAAAATCCGGAAATTACATTCATAAACATTTTAATAAATAAAAATTAAAATGAAAAAAGCGTAGGCAGCGAGAATCGAACACGCAACCTTTTGACTATGAAGCCCAAGCACTGCCTGAGCTACCAGCTGATTTTAAGTATGTTTTACCAAATTCGATATGGCTTCTGGTGGATATTTCTTTATTTTTAGCCAATTAGCGAAGAAGCTGACAAATATTTTTTAAGGAAAGGTAACAAAATAGTGTCCTTAGTGGACAATATTGTGAGAAAATAGTGACTAAGTGTCAATTTGTTCGAAATAGTAGCAAAATAGTGTCATCGCTGAAAAAAAGTGCTTAGTCCGAGGCCTGAATATGGTAATTTGAAATTTTGATTGTCTTCTTTGAAAAATAAGTGATGGGCTTACTTGCACAATGTGGGAGCTCACAGAGAGCTTACTCTGCTTAATCCCCACGCCGCGGCTCTCTGTGTTGACTGTGGATACAGACAATGCGGCATGGGGCACATCAGGACCACCACAGAGGCCCCACGCCCAGCGTTATACAGTAGTGTGGCTGCTGTCTAGAGCCTTCTTCGAAACTACGGTCAACACACTTGCTGGACATTTCGCTAAAACAGACAAAAAAACACTAATTAATTCATTAATTCTCATTAAAAAAAACAGGGCGCGAATCAAATAGAAGGCTTTGCAAAAAATCGTCGTATATTCATAAGACCCTAATGCCAATAAAAAATTCTTCACAACAATTTAAATAATTGGGTCAATCAAATCCGACATTTTTCAAAAAACCAGTAAAAATTTCACAGAACGATTAAACAGGGTGTCTAGTGTTTCTGCAAAAAAAAAATCCAGGTTTTCCAGGACAAAAAAAATAATTTTTCGAAGTGCCTTTTTTTGCAGTAAAAAGATACTTTTCACGACATTTTTTAGCGACTGTTCTTTTATGAGGATAAAAAATCACGACGCTACAATTAAAAATATTTCCAACTTTCTCATTTTCTTAACTTTAACAATTAAAACGTAATAGTAATTGGTTAAAATTTGACTGAGTTATCTAATTTTAAGCTTATTTAAATTTAATTTCCAATAAAATAATTAAATTTTTAACCAAATAGTTGAATTTTCAACTTACAAAAATGACTTTTCAACCAAATGATCGAATTTTAAACAAAAAAGATTTCAACCAAAAAGGATGAGTTTTTAAAAAATTAGTTGAATTTGCAATCAGAGTTGAATTTTCAACTAAAATTATGAATGTGCAACCAAGAAAATGAATTTTTAACAAAGTAGGTAAAATTTTAACCAAAAAAGACCAATTTTCAACCAGATAGATGAATTTTCAATTAAAATTATAGAACTTGAGAAAAAAAAAGAATTTTTAACCAAGTGGTTCAACTTTCAAGCTAAAATTCAATTTTTTTAATCAAAAAGACGAATTTTAAAAAAATAAAGCTTTTTTCAGTCAAGACAAAAAAAATGTCATCTAAATTGTTAAATTTTCAAGCCAAAAACGAATTTTTTATAAAACAGTTGCATTTACAACCCGAAAATATGAAATTCAACCAAAAAGATTAGTTTTCTACCTCATTAAATTGTATTATATATAATATATAGTTTATATGTATTAGACCTAATATAAACTATATATATATATATATAATATATGTATAACGGAATATTATAAATAAATTAATATTGAATAATAAATAATTACCCTTAGTGAAAATATTATTAACCTAACATTTTAATTTTAACAACTATGTAATGCTGGTTCAAAAGAGATGAAGCAATAGGATAATTTTTCGCGCAACCAAAATATTCAACCAATCAGGTGCTTTGTAGGGGCACAGCGCGCCAATCCCCGTCGAGGAGCTCCCTGATTGGACCATTTTCGAAGAGTGGGAGGCTCGGCGACGAGGCTCCCCTTTACTCAATTTTCGCGCGGAGTGGGAGAAACCATCCGACCGCGGAGTGGGGGAGCTCAAGCTCTTCTCAATAAGAGAACGTGTTGCGGCCATCGTGCCTCACTCTTCCTTCCGAAGCCTTCGGATGCGTATTATCGTCTCTCGTCTCTCTGAGCCCAGCCCAGGGAAATAAATACGGAATAAACTCAGTTTAATTAAAATTCGTCTGTTCATTGAGTTGTTGAACAGTCTAAACTTGCAACCACTCTCTCTCTCTCTCTCTCTCTCTCTCTCTCGCACACTATCTTTATAATAAGGGATTTGCCTCGGTCGCTCGAACCAGTAGTACCGGGGAATCCATTATTATATCGAACAGTAGTATCCGTTTCCTCTAAAGGAATCAATCTAGGTCGCTCCAACAAGTCGTACCTGGGGATCCTTTTGGATGGGACGGAGCTACGCAAAGAGGAGAGCGTGGCGCAAGTTCTGCGGCCACCCGTCACCACGGCGTCAGCAGGGGCTAACGGCCAGCTCCACTAACGTCTGTCAACAGGAGTTGACAGTCTTCACTCCCACTCGTCAACAGGAGTTGACAGGTCTCAGAACTTGTGGTGAGCAGGAGCTCGCTCCCTCTGGTCAACAGGAGTTGACCACCTGTCACGAGGAGGTGACACCGCCAGCAGTCAAACGTCTACAAGAAGGACCTTCCACTCCTTCCGGCCGTTGCGCACCCCTCCCGCCAGGAGGCGAGAGGATATCTCAAGTGCTAGGCCTACGCCGACGGATCAGGGCCATCCACGGAGGAGCCTGTCGGACACTAGTCCCCTTTAACCCGGCACACGATCGGTCCATTGCGGTGACCCTAGACCCCGGTTGCGTTATCCTATACGAACCGGTAGGGCCCATCCCGGACGGGACAAATCCAGCCACCCGGAAGACGGTCAAGAAGCTTAAGATCTTCCGAGAGAGAGAGAGAGGAAGAGAGGAAACAACGACGCCAATTAACCAAACACCGCAACTTAGTCCAGTTGACAGCTTGCGGGACTAACGTGGTAAGAACGGAGGAGGGTTGCCCCAACGAGGAATTTTACGGACAACCCGAGGTACGGCCGAAGTTGGTTACATATTCAAGTAATCTACCGGAAGTGTATGAAAGGATTATCCACAAAAAATTCAATATGCAAGGATTTTTACATCACCTTGGATTCACCTGGACCAAGGGGGTGAATGGGGGTTAAGAGCGCGTGGCAGCTCTTCCTCGAAGCCAAGGGGAAGAGGACCTTCTTGCCGCCACCCCATAGCCAACAAGAGGTACCAAGAGGAATGAAAGGTTTGGACGCCTAGCTCATGAGAACCCAAGGCTACATATTCATGGAGCCTATGCCCGAAGAATCACGAAAGGATAGGAGGAATCATCACTAATCACACTCTAGTGGATCCATAAAATACTCGGCCCTTTTCAGGACCACCAAGAATTTATACGTAGAAACAATCTTGTTCTAGAACTGCCCGAAGCAACGAAATCCACAGAAGGAAGCCGTGGATCGTAAAAAAACAATCATACAACAGACGAAAATTTTTTTATTTTTACTGTTGGTTTTAACTTTCTCAAACGCAGATTAATAGAGTACGAAATAGAGAGAAAAATTGAAGGACTCTTTTGCGTGATTCAAGTGTTTAGGTGCATGGTTTTTTTATGGTTTCATGTGACCTCAGCTTTTTTTTATGTAAGGAAATTACTTGAACGAGCAGTATATACTATATAATAAGAATTATTTTTAAAAAGTGATCACTTGACCCTAGTGTCGTAAACTGGAGAAAAAGCAAATATTGCATTCAGAAATGCAGAAACAAGGGTGCCCCGCTTTCCCCCACATTTGCCGCTTAGTCTCTGTTCACGGTATGACAATATAAACTTCTATTTTCAAGTGAATGCAAATTATAGGAAAGAACGTTTATAAAACAAAATTTTCCAAAACGAAGTGTCTTATATCACCGAAAATAAAAATATTTCACAAAGATTTCAAAATAGACTGGAACTTGGATTGAAGCAGTCCTGATTAACGTCGTTTTAGAATTTATGCCGTGGCGGTTTCGTGATGTGCGGAACAAGGAAGTTGAAGGAAGTCTCAGTGAAGCGGTTCAAACAAGCAGGAGGACCGCACTTTTCGCGCGTTAGTTAAATCAGGTTACGTCATCCGTGCAAATCCAACAGAAATTATTTACTTGCCCCTGCCTATTAACGTTCGGATGTTCTGGAAATAGGATCAAGGCCAACGCGAGCCATGTCCCAAACCGTTCCTAATTCGAAGTACCAGTGTATTGCAAAATACTTCAAAGATTTAAAAAAAATTAAAACAAACTTTAACCTAAAATAAAATCATACATAAATCCAAGAATAAATAAAAAGATTTCAAAGATTTTACAAAAGTTTTCACGAAATCTATTTTGATTTCAAAAGTCGCACTCATGCTCGCACTCAAATGACCAAACAGATTCTTCATTCAAGCAGTTATAGTCATTATGGTCTCATTCTCACCAAATAGGTAATCACGTTCTGACGATCATTGTTGTTTTACCTTAAGTTTACCTGTTTCAGAAAGTAAAGCTGACGTCAGTAAAGTCTTTCCCCATTCAAATAATCGGAACTCTTTAATAAGTATCATATCTCAACTCATATCCACGCTACTTTTAGCTGGAATACCTATAAAAAAGTTAGCAGCAAAGTTGTTTGACATCAATGGTTGCTTCTTTTCATTTTCCGATTGCCTGACGTACCCGGACAGGATGTTCAGATTTGCAATACTTAAACTTGCCGCCTAACAGTTTTTTTTTTCGGTAATTTTTGCTCCTCGTCGAGGTTGAAAGAAAGTGCAAGAACTGATGTATGCGCATTAGGGTAGCCCTTATTTTTCAAAATCAGATTTTTTACTCTCTACTCCTAGTTTTGTTCGAATGCCAAAAAAAAGTTACATCCAAATTAAACGCGAATATATGGTACTAACGTAATTTATAATAGGTGTTCTTGTTTACAAAACTTTAGGGAACTCGAGTTGTGCGGTCCTGCCGAACATCTCCTTGCCTTTCACATCAGGTCCTACAAGCTGTTCGTTAAGCGGCGTGAAGAGGCTAGCAACTTTTTTTTATGAATTTCCGGTAGAAATTAACCATACTGAGGAAACCACGCAACTTATTAAATTTTTCTGGATTTGGAAAATCGAGGATTGCTGCACTTTCTTTTTCAGGCCATGTTCAGAGATTTTGTGACCAAGGAATTTGGCTTCAGTTACTCCGAAGTTTGACTTGGCTCAGTTGATGACCAATCCACAATCCTAAAGTCGCTGAAACAGAATCTTGATATGCTCGAAGTATTGTTCTCCGTTGTCAGTAGCGACGTGAAGATCTTCGTTGTACGGGGAAACGAAAGAAAAATTACGGGTTGCATCATTGATAAAACGCTGAAAAGTTTTTGATGGTTTTCGAAGTCAGAACGTTATGAATGAAAATTCGAAAAATCGAAACGGCATGATGATTGCCGTCTTGGCGAAGCCTTTCAGGTTGACTGGAATCTGGTTGAATTCTCTGACAAGTTTGATGGCGGAGATCTTCTTATCATGAAGATTTGCAGCAAAATTTTCTTAGTAGCACACATGATACTTCTGTGGTACTGTGCGATCATTGAGTCTTCTAAAATCACCATATGGTTGTTAACACGCAATTTCTTGAGTGCAAGCGTTGAGCGATTTCAAGAGCGACCATTTAATCGAATTCGTACTTAGCCCTTTTTAGCTTATCCGGAGCAAGCCTTTTTGCTTTACTCGTGACATGTTCAGGCGTCGTCTTGTTAAAATGGCGCGTTGATTGGCTGAATGACTTGAAAGCGCCATTTGGTTTCGTAAGTCCTTGATTTTGAAGGTTGACTAAGAGAGCAAAGTTACTCAGAAAGTCAGCTCTAATGATGAAACGTTACTTTAAATCTGGACGTTGGCCAAGGTTAAGTTTCTGACAAGAGAAACCAAATGCATTGATTCTCGAGCCGCTTGCTGCAAGCAGTTGGTACTCTACTGCAGAAGTTGCGGATTAGAACCGCGAGAAGCCTAAACCTGAGACTTTGGAGCCTGCGCTTACAGGCAATTGTAGCTTAGGGGTTCGGTCAGTAATACATAAGCAGTGACAAGTAGTGTGAGGGTCATTCTCCGCCGCTAATAACCCTTGGGTTGGTTTCCGTGAAATATACAAAGCTACCGTCGATTGGAGCTGCATTCTTCGTGAAGGCCAGCAGTGAGGCTGGCAAGTGGTGTCATTCGATACGATACTTTCTCATGATTGGGTAATTTTGTCGGGTTTTTCTCGGGTCGGAATCGGGTGTTCGATACCCAGGATAAGTTTTAGCTCGGCTCGACTTTGTCTTGGAAATCGATATATCAACTCGAGATCGGCTCGGGTTTTCAATCCTCCTTCGCCAGATGTGTGTTTATTACTTAGCGGTCCTAGAACGAGCTTTGAAAAATTGGACAATGAAGCTTACGTGCGACGATCGAACCCCGACTCATCGGGTTTCGGTTAGGCTAATGTATAACTGGTATAACCAGGCAGGGGATGAGTCGGGGTTGACCGCCTTACGTCGACCCATTATCAGATTTCCCTCTCCGTTCGGGTTAAGTGAGAAGTGGCTAGGATCGGGTTGGGATCATGTCGAGATCGAGAAGTAACGCACGACGGCACCACTAAGGTTGGCGAACTTTGAGATTGCACTGTCAAAAATGCATGTGTTTGCGGTAGTAGGTTGGTTAACCAACTAGTGCAAATAACCTCCTTGTTGATGTCCAGGACGATAGAGATCAGGTATCGCAAAAATTGTGAAGGTGTGCTGTTACCTAGTAGCTCAACAACGAGAATCTTTTGTAGCCTGGCCTTCTTTGATTTCGAGAATGGCTTGATGAGCGCTCCTTTCATTGCCTGATAAGGCGTGGTGAAGAAGGGGAAACAATAAGCTCTTCTATCTCTTCCGCATAACGTATGTCGATGAATTATGAACAGCGCCTCGAGTTGCGCGAATCACACTGAGAGACTTTCAGGTCTGAAGAGCGGAGCTTTTACGTCACCACGACTTGGATTAGGGGTCCACCTCGAGCGTCTGTGAATTTGGTGTCGTCCTTCGGCGTTTTGTTACTTCCCATAAAATATTTTTAGTCAGGAAAGCATAGAATTGCGACATTTTGATCACGAAAATTTTTTTGCACGAAGAAAGTCGTGTCCAAAATTGTAACTGATGCGGCACTGCGTCCGTGTGTGCCCTACGATGCACCGGAGGTAATGTAAAAATTAATGGTCACTGTCACTTTGGCAGAAAGTGGCACAATAACAAAATTAGTTCATGGTGGCAGTGTTCTTGGAGCAGGAATACACTAGAAATAATGCTTTTTGCACTCCACTCGCACGAATCACTGCACTAAAAATTGAACTGTACGCAAAAAAATGACAAAAAATTGCTCGAAAATTTGCGAGTTGCACTGAAAAGCGTTCGAGGAGTAAGGAAATCACTAACTCGTCGCAAAATACACCGAAAATTCGACGTTGCGAAAACTATCTGTCATGGCGGTGTGAGCACTAAGCACGTGGCACATTTTGGCGAGGGAAAATTTACTATCAGAGTTTTTCGCGAGTTCCGCAGACACTGCACTATATCACGTCAGTGTCTTTATGATCATACCGTTTATTCGCAAGAAGCAAGACGTTTTACCGAGCCGAGAGTATATGACGAAATTCTGACTAGACCTTGCTGTACAGCTGCCTGACTCGTATCGATCGGTCGCCTCGAGGGAAGCTGGTGTACTTGAAGTAGTGTGTCAGTTTGTGGCAAACGCCGCATGTATATTAAATTTCTTGTATTATCTTAAAGTAAACTATTGTGTTATCACTCAATCTGGTTATCCTAACCTCAACATTTATCACAACGGGGTTTACCGGCAACTAAACCAATTCGAATTATTGTTCAATAAAGGACCCGGTATAAAATACGTTATGAAAATGTCTTTAGATGGATTTTACTCACCCCTTTTTTTTTTGCAGTTTATGAAGCTGGAAAAAATATCACAAAAGGACACAAGCCTGAATTTTTCAGACCTGAGAACCTGAGTACTTATTTTCCATGCAGTTTTTGAGGCTGAATCAGAATTGTGCTATCACGTCAGAATTTGGAGATATTTTTTCCAAAAAGTTCAAAAAATTCCTGTTTCATCCGTTTTCGACCATCCATAAAATCTATATCAGTTTTACAATTTATTTATAATAAGAATTCAATTGATCTTTGGTTTAGGACTTCTGATATTAATGGGCATGCCACTTCACTGAATATGTGCTGTATGAAGCATGTGTGGACTTTACAATCTTGTAAGATCTTAGTTAAGGTAGCAGCGTATGAAAGGAATACCAGGGATAAATGGTGGAGGGGACTTATTTGAAAAAAATAACACTTAAGACGATTCGTTGCTTTTCAAAACATTGTGCAGCTCCTCGCTAGTATATTTTTTATTTCTGTTAATACTACCCAGCACTCACTACGTGGAGATGGCTACACATTGAATAGTACCCCCACCCTTCTACCCATTTAGGGAGATACACAATTAAAGGGGTTTGAAATCGGAGATGGTTTCAAAAAGTGGATGGAGGTACCTTTCTAATAGCCTAACACGAATAAAACCGTCTCGTATTTGCATTATAAAGACATGCTTCAATGCCGCCGTCACTTTTTTTACGCACTTCTCCACTGCCTGATTGTAACAAGACATTTGCATTTAATCTCAAATATTCTTCATAGCTTCAAGATGTTCGCCGTTGATTTTATTCAGGGCATCGTTAGATAGGATTTTCGTGATTGGCGGTTCGAAGACTCAGGTGACTTCTCAATCGATCATCTCAGTATAATGATCAGCATTAAAACTTTTGATAGGTATCATAAGTTTCCGAACAATTTTCTGTTTCGATGACATCTCTTGTTTCTTTTTTTGTTTTTTCTTGTAGAGGGTACTCTCTTGCCCATTATTTTGGAAAACAAGCTCTATTTGTTTGTCCGTGTGATCCAAATAACCTAGGGTCATTTTAGAATAGATCTTCTGGATGTAATTGCGAAGTAATTAAAAAAAAATTATGTTGAAATATAATGTTCCTGAATGTTTGTACATTTGAATTTCACTATTTATAAGTGATAATATTTATTTGTCTTTCTAAAAATGATTTTCAAATTTTGGTCCTCGCTGCGAAAGTGGCATGTACACTGAATCGAAAAATGCTGTTATTTAGGCGAATACGTAAAATAATTTATTCAAACCATAATTATATTATATTATCAAATTTTGAGGTTTTCAACCTGATATTTCTCCGGCGTTAATATGAAGAAATAGTTAAATTCAGATTTATTCTAAAGATATGTCCCTCATACTAATCATTTTAATGAAAATTTAGGAGAATCACATACCTTTATGTATAAAACAGGCTGATAAAAACCGCTTGTTTGTTTAAATCCTTCGTTTTCTCCATTAAATATTTATAAGGAGAAAAATCTTAAAATTTCAGGATGGGACCTTGTATACTTTATATTTCAAAATACAGTAAAATTCGCGTGAGGTTTAAATGGACTAAAGCAATGGAATTTAATCAGCTAACTTCGGTTATATTGTCTTATGGTCATCGAAAAACTTTTTGGATGAATAATGTTGTACCATCTGAAGACATCCTGAAAGTCTGATATTTTTATATTTTTTCCTTAGGAGAAATTGAAAGGAGAAAACGAAGGATTTGATCAAAATCGCGGTTTTCACCACTCTTTTTTATACATGAAGGTATGTAATTATCTTAAGTTTTGAATGCGGTTATTAATATTAGAGATATATCTTTAGAATAAAGTTGAATTTCATTATTTTGACATAATAATGACGGACAAATATCAGGTTGAAAACCATACATTTCGAAGCAGTACTTTGAATTTACTGTTTGTATTGAAATTACCTAATTCTTATCTAATTAAAATGTACCCTCACCAAATGAAAGTTCAGTTCTGTAAATGATATTTCAAAATTATATTTCAATATCCATTTTTCTAAATTACGTCACAAGCACGTCCAGACGGTCTGTTCTGGAATAACCCTGTATCCTTACTGTAAGCTGCCAAAGATATTTCGTTACATCTGTGGTCTTGTTCTGCAGGCAAATGTGGAACCAGCTTGGATGATAAACGCGTTGTATGTTTCAGAGAGTACATTTTCACCACCACACTGTCCAGGGATCCTGAAAATATCTTGTTAAGTATGCTTGTTGATGAGAGAACACCAGTTCACTAATCAGGTGTCGCCAGATTATTAGATGCAAAAAAACAAGAGGTAACGGAGGCATCGAAGCATGACTTAAGAATGCAAGCTCGAGATAGTTTTATTCGAGCTAGGCTGTTGGAAAGGCAGGTCAATCTCGTTTTTGAAACCAAGTCCGACTTCGAGCCACTTTAATTGTGTGTTCCTCCTAAGTGGGTAGGCGGGTAGGGATGGTATTCGATGTGCAGCTATCTTCACGTGGTGAGTGTTGGGTACTATAACCAGAAGTAAAAAAGATACTAATGAACAGTTGCACAAAGTCTTGGAATAAAACGAATCGTTTTGATTTTTCTCTCTCAAATTAGTCCTCTCTCCCCCTTCTCTGTACGGTGTTCCTTTTACATGCCGCGACTTTGCCCAAGGTCTTAGAAGGTGTTAACGTCCACATATGCTTCATACGGCACATATTTCAAATTGAAATTCATTTTTACGGTACTGCCACAACAACTACTTTCTTACCTTATTTTGACGCATATTCAAATTTCCAAACTCAATGCGCAAACTGAAGATGAAATTCTAGAGGTCAATTAGGGCGTTTTGGAATCTGGAGAAATCTCCACAATATATCCATAGGTGTTCAACTCGCTGTATAGAATACGGCCAAATTCGCTCCTCCCTTCATTACATGGAATGGATCACTTTGGTACAGTGTCATGATCTTTAATGTTAGAGTTCATAAACTAAACACTAATTGGATTCTTATTATCAAAAAATTATAGGCAGACTTATCTCTACAACATATACTTGGAACTAGAAAATCGGTCCAATAGTTTGAGAGAAAATGTTGTGTTTCGGTTTTTTGCATTTTTCCGATAACTTATGAAGTAAAGATTTATCAAAGATGATACTTTGCATAAATACCCCCCCTCCCCCAATATTGGGCCAAATCCAGTTGGGGCAGCACAAACAAGCTTATCCTGATATGCTCTTTCAGATGAACAACTTCCGGTCCAAATTCAAACTTAATCTTTCACCATAATGTGCCATTTTTTGTCCGTAATTTAACCAGAAAAGTTGCAAGAAAGTGAAATATTATCTCAATGGCGATAGAAAACTTAGACAACTGTTAACTAATATCTTTAATCAATATGTCCCGAATTCGGACAGGTCAACTTATGTCAATGCATTATGTCACGATTGATAATATACACGTACGTCAATATGAAAAGAGTCCTTATGCCTAGATTTAGTTCAGGTGATATTCGCATTTTCATAAGTCAAAATGTTTATTTTCGGGTTTGAATAGAGAATGATCCAGGGAATTATACAATAGTAGAAATAGACAAGGTATCGCAAGGTTAACATGGGGGGGGGGGTATAAGGAGTCTGCTGTTTTCAAATGTAAAGGATCACCAACACGTACGGAATACTAACCAATGCACACAGTTACCAATATGGTCGGTCTGTTCGCCACAATAACCTTCCCCGAGGGACTATTCACTGAGAAATAATATGAATGTTGCTCCGGAAATCTCAAGTAAATATTTTGGAGAATTCTATGTTTCCAGAGCAGTCAGACTGGAATCCAGGCAGACAACGGAAGTCTCAGACATTCTCGTTCGTACATAAAGCTGCATTCACTCGATTCGGGTTGAGTCCGTTTACGTTCATTTTAATCAGTCATGTGCAAAAGCTTTACATTTACTGTTAAAGAAGTTAGAAAGTTGTTTTCTTTTTTTCCTCCCCAAAATATATTTGTATAAATTAATATTCTTATAATTTTCCAATTAATCGTATTAAATTTAGCACGAATTATAAGTGGTAAATATAGTGATAGACAAAATGTTTCGAAGATCACTTCACGGCATTGCTGCATTCAAGCGAATTCCGAAGCGTATTCTTCGGAGCAAACAATGTGCAATCTCGGAATACGCTAAGGAATTTGTGGACTGCAGCATTCATGATTTTCTGATTTCCTGATTTCTTATTGAACAGCCCAAACAGCCTCTTGCCCTTCCATTATGATATTTTAGCAGTAAGCAATAATTGTTGATTCTATAAACAATTTCATAAGCAAATTTACAACTTGAATACTTGTCAACAAATCGATGTCGTTTTTTTTTACTAAATCGACTACCAATTATTCAGAAAGGACTTTATTTAATAGCAGACTTTGTAAGGCGACAATATATAATACTTTATAATACTTTATCAACAAATAATAATTATTCATTTCATAAACAATTTTTTTTTTATTCTGCGATTTTGTCATTTTTGAAGAGTTTGACGCCGTAGACAGTAAAATTTAAATGGTTCGAAGAAAGGGTGGCGCACTCTTCAAAAATGTACACATCGCTAAGTTTTTTAGTAAAATTGTTTATAAAATTAAAAATTATTGTTTTTTGGTGAAGTATCACAAGGGACGAATTAACAAGTAATTAAGAATTTATTCCGTTGAAAAAAACAACTAAATCTGCCTGTTAAAAATTGATTCAAGTCGAGAATTGTTTAGGAAATTGATTAAAATGAAAAACAAACATTCTGACCTGACAAAAAAAATAATAAACAATTATTGTTGGTTAGGAAAATCTGCCGGTTGTAAATTTACGAAAATGTGTACATGTTTATCAAATGTACTTGAACAATTAGAAATTTTTATCAGATATTAAACGATTGTATATATTATTTATTTTCTACAATTTTGTTAGTGTAACCAAGTCTTTTGAGCGCGAAATGACTAAGATATGCATATGTTTATTAAATTTGTTTATGACATTAACAGTTACTTTGAATTTAAAAAAATGGTAACCAAGCATTTTTTTACGAATATCCCGAATAAAAAAAATTAAAAATAAAGTCACCAAGTATTTCGAAACTTGAAGTTAGCACTTTCACTCATTAATATTTTAATAATGAAATTAAATAAAAAAAATACAATATTGTGACCTAGTGGATATTATTTGTAAGGAGTGCCTTGACTGATTTCATTATGTTTTACTTGAGTATTAGTAGTTGAAAAAAAATGGAATCACTTGTTTAAACTTTAGTTAATTTTTATTTTTAATTATGGTCGTCTCTCAATATAAAAGGATCGCCTTGGGCTTAAAATGTCAGGAATTTATCCGCTATATGATCCTATACGGAAATCCATGCCGACCGTAAGACACCTTTTTATATGAACGTACACTTATGTTTTCTTAATTTGATAATTATTAGGGTTATTCTCTATGTAAATAAATTCAAAAGTAGAAAATAGTTGTTAACCAAAATGAAGAAAATTATGGTGCAGTAGTTTTGCTAAAAGTAAAAAATATTGACTCTTAATTAGCACCCTAATAAACGTATACTATTACATGTGCCTTCAATTTAGAGACATTTTTGTATTATTCCTTTTATTTTCACTTTGCATTTATATTGGAAATGTATTGAAATAAGAGAATATTTTTGTGGACACGTAGACGCTTCCATTCAATAAGTGTATCTATGCTGACAATGCCGTCTATGCGACTATATGTAATTCATCCTGAGTATGAGTCTATCTGCATTTTAGAAATTTTTCAGGACAGCTGATTCATGGTAATTTTAGACATTAATTTTGATGTTAACCAAAGAAAAAATGGAATCTTACCTTTATAAAGATTTTATTATATTCCCTAATTTCGTGCAATGTATAATTATTCAATTCTTGTTACTACGAAGTACTACAAGGCGACCGCACGCCTGTGGCGGATATGGTGGGAAACAGCCCACAACCGCGATCGCCTGTCCTCGGATTTTTATTTCTTCCTGGGGTTCCTGCCTAACGATTGTAAGTGTAATATAATATTTTAATTAATGATTATAACAAATAATTCATATATATATGTATATGTATGTGTGGATTTGTGATTGTTCTCGCATATGTCACATTAAAAGCTTTCAATTTGTGTTTTTAATTTTTTTTTTAATAGAGAAGTTTGAAAATTTGTACTTTGACTTCCGCTTGTATGATGAACTAGAAAAAATATATAAAAAAGTTTGTTATTTCCAAAACTTGATATTTCATTGGCCGATTCTAAAGTTTTTCTTCTCAAATCGAAGCTGATTGAATTTCACAGATGTGTGTAGAGGCTAATTATCGAAAAAATAATTGATTACTTTTTCATAGAACATGGTTTCTGATGACTCCAATTTGCAAATCTACTTTTTTGACATATTCCAATACTATTTTATTCCAGGAACTCGAAAATGTTATTAAAAAAAAACTGTCGGTCCATCTCGAAAAATAAAAGAGCAATGGTCATGAGATTTAGATGAATTGGAGCTCTAATTGATTTCCAGGTCTGACAAGATTTTTAACTAGACAAGACAGTTAGAATTGCTATTTTGCATTTGAAAATGAGAAAAGTGGATATATTTAGGCCCTAATATCTCAATCACTGTAAAAACGAGAGATCTTTTTTTATGGTATCATTTTTTTCGTGACCTGTTTTTGAATACAATAACTTCATGCTGTTATCTTCAATTTAAAATGAGTAAATCTGGGTTCCCACCAGTGGTATCATTTTAGTACCATTCGAGACTGTTTTTTCTGAATCTCATGGTAATGTCTGAATCTAGCCCTGAAATAATAATTTGTTTTGACAGAGTTTCACTGAACTAGCATATCACGAGCTAAAGTCAAGGTAGAACATTCGAGAAATTCTTGTTTCATCAAAATTGATGAACCTTTAAGTTTACCAGTGTACAAAAACTACAAAAAGGTCAATTTTTTTGCCAAAAATTAGGTGATGCCATGATGAGTTCTGAAGTAACCGGTGGGATTCGGGTGAAAACCGAGCATAACACTTTTCAAAATCAATTCTTGAAGGGGAGCATGGTTCCGCTTTGGATGGAGAATATACCAGAAACGGCACCAGACTTTGAAAACTATCAAGCTTTCGTGCGTTTTGCAGACAACAGTATACATACTTCTCGTGTCTTAAAAAAGGTGACGCCAGCTAGAAATCTTGATCTTGATGATGTACCACGCTCATTCGTAGCACAGATAAAAGATTTGAAATTTGAGTGCGAAGAACCTTGCCATTGGGAGACTTATGATCCGGCCCGCCCACCTCCACGGGTGGTCAGCTACCTTTATATAACAATACCACACACTAAATGGGTACTTTATACTGTCATCAGACCAGTACGTGTAGTCGTAGTAAAAGAATTCAATGATCTCGACTGTCGTATAATGTGAAAATCTCCATATTTCTACGATAATCTGAGTATATAGCATCAATCTCTTATATTATTCTATTCTATTGCATTATTATGTTCTATTGTATTATTATATAATTTTGCATTGTGAAAATTATGTTTTGAAATAAAAAAATTTATGATGCAACAATAATAACGTGTTATATTCCTTTTCTGCCAAAAAAAGAGATGAATTTTTAAGCGAGCAGATCAATTTTTAACCAAACAAAAAAAAATTCATTCGATACCTAAAAAGATGAATCTTCAACTGAAAACGTGATCTTCTGACAAAATTGTTCAAATTTCAAACAAACAATTGAATTTCTTTCTGGAAGAGATGATTTTTCAACAAAAGATTGAATAGTTACATTTTTCATTGAAAAAAAATCCTTAGTTGAAAATCCTCAATTGAAAATAAGTTTGTAGCTTTTTCAAATAATTAGATCAGTTGGTAATGTTATAATAAATGTAGAGTTTCTAGATATTCACAAGTTATTCAATAAGGGGTTCAAAGTTCCACCGAGGGCGAAGAATGTTATGATTTAAAAGTGGGAATTGAATTAGAAAGTATTGATAACAACATAATAGGGATTTGCATAAAGGACATGATAACATTTTAATACACTTTTGTTTTATTTACAACAAAATAATTAAACACGCAAACGAACAAAAACAAAGAATTTCCAACTAAAAAAGTTCAATATTTAAACAAATCGTTGAATTTTCAACCACAAAACTTAAATTTCCCAATAAAAATTGAATAGTTTAATTTTCAGTTCAATAAAATTAATTTTCGACTGGAAAAAAGAGTTTTCAACGAAATAGATGAATATTCAACTGAAATTATCCAATATTATAATGTACATACCAATACGGTCATCAAGTTCTATTTTGGAATAGAAAATTTTTCACTGTATAAGTCATACGTGAACAATTTCTAATCCAATGAAACTTATGCTAAGAGATTCAATCGATGCGGGATGGATATAAACTGAGAGAGAGAGAGAGAGAGAGAGACTGTACCAATTTCAAATATAATTAATTATTTATTTAGTTTACTACATTGATTGATAACCTTGTCAAATATGCAGAGATAGGTCAGAGTCCCATGTCATCAAGTAATTTCCCATGAAATGCAGCTATTAAAGTGAAGTGAAATAATAAAACTAAAATTTTAAATTGAAACCTTAATGTTTAGGGTGCACTTGGAAATTATAAGTATGAATAAAATTACTAGTGCGAGAGAAGGAAAGACTGAATATGGTTATTTAAGAAAAATTGTTCATGCGAAATAAATTTTGAGAAAAGAAAGAAATATATGAACTGCATGATGTAATTAGTAATAGTCCGTCATAAAAGAAATATTTATTGATTGGTTTAAGGATTTAATGATTGTTGGAATCATTGGTGAAGGAAAGGACAGGGGTTCATAAGGGTCAACTGGTAACCTGTGTTGGTATTATTCAATAAAATTTGGGTAGAAATATATGGTCAAAATGGTTTTAGGTTTAGTTTTTTCTTGACTTTGTAAAGGAAGGGGGAAAAAATGTCTTGTGATGATTTTGTGTTTTTTCAAGATTTTGCGGGAGTTTTTGGGTTTCTATGACCCAAGTGTTGTAATTTTTTATATCATTTACAACTTTAGTGAATTTTTGTCTGTTTCTTGTACAGGCTGCTCACAGACGTAAGTATCGTTTTGTACAAGATTCATTGAATATGCTCCGGTTACTCTTAGTTTTTGTGTTGCGGTTTAAATATTTGTCATATTTATTTGATCGCTTTCATTTGTAATGTTGATTACATCGTTTGAAGGGTCCGTTATTTCGTAAGTTTTATTGTCATTATCTGTTTTTGATTTTTGAATTCATAGTCATAAGGTACGTTAAAACATACATTGAATTTTTTCTTTTAAATTTTCGCAGTGCAAAATTATGTTTGGGAAAGTGTCCAGTAGCATTGTTTTAATTTCGAGAATTTCTGGTATGTTCAAATATGATATTTAGTGATACTCTTCCTTAATTCTCTTAATTGAGACTAAAGGTTCAAAGAAGAGGTATATCGTATTTTGAAATTAGGTTTTTAGAAAGCAGTCGTTTGTCTCATGAGCTGAAACACTAAAAAAAAGAGTTGTTAGTAGAAATAGCAGAAAAAAGGTAGATTCTCTGTTTATTTCGCTTCTCGGTGTCTGGATCCTAGAAAAAAATGTAGATTCGTATGAGAGAAATTATGGTTTTTTAAAGAATGTAATAAACTAAAAGGGAAGCAGAGCAGCTGCGGGAGCTGGAACGTCGGCAGCTACAGGGCCGACATCCAGCACTGAGGCCTAGAAGAGAGGTTGTGGCTCAGAGGACACCCAACCAGGTGTGGCTAAGCCTATGAAGAGACACAAGGCGGCCCAGAACACAAGGAACAGAGAGTCGGGGGGCGCTGGGCTCAAAGGAATGGGAAGGCTAGTTCTGGGATCGGCTTATTTGCCTTATGACAGCGATTCCAACCCACCAGTGGAGGCATATACACTGGTGTAATATTGCAAGGTGAGGGGTATTCCTCTTCTGCTGGGAGGTGATTTAGATATTCTTAACAATATTTACGATCCGTAACTCGGTTACGGAGAAAGTCATTGACATCACTCTATGCATAAGCAGTTTTAGAGATAATATCATGCAGCGGAGAGTTTTAGATGAACCCACACTTTCTGATAACTCACGCATAGAATTCGTGTTAGAATCCATTGTACTCGCTGGCCCTGAATGGGTGAGAAATCTAAGGAGAACAGACTGGAATCAGTTTTCGACGTAACTAAGATGTGCACTTTCAGAGGTTTCCAGGTTAATTCGAGACGTGGATACACTGGAGATGTCAGCCAAGGTTTTCACAGAAGCCATTAACGCTACATATGAAAGTAACTGTCAACCTACAAGAGTACGAAAGGCTAGGGAGTCACACTGGTGGAATGGGAAACACGGAGGGCTTCGCAGGAAAGCAGAGAGAGGTCCAGACCTGCTAGTACTGGCAAAACGAAGGAGCTAAGGACCTAATTTACACTGATGAGGGATGTATACAGGAGTGCAATACGTAAGGCAAAGCAAGAGAGCTGGATGAGCTGGATAAGAAGAAAGGATGACACCTCAAAGGCAAGCAACGTCGTTTGCTACCCAACTGCGACCAGAACAGTGGCTAGACAACGAGATTGTCAGCCCCGTCAGGGTCAGGTGGGCCCTCAAGTCCATCAGTCCTTACAAGATGAAATATATCCAGTTCTCTTACAGAGAAATGAAGAGATCATCATAGGGCCGCTAGTGAGACTTGCTGGGGCTAGTCTGACGTTGGGACATGCCACGATGGCATGAAGGGGTGCGAGAGTAGTCTTTATACCGAAAGCAGGTAGGATCGGTTATAAATTTCCCGAGGATTTCCGTCCTAGCAGCCTAACATCTTTCCTTATAACAACATTGGAAAGGCTTGTGGATATACATATCCGTAATAAGGTATAATCAAGGAGGCCACTTCACAAAGAGCAATACATCTATAGGTTTTTTTCACTCGACGAAGACAGCCCTAAGCGAAGCAGTAGACCTAATTGAAGTATAACTAGAGGAGAAAGGCCTCGCGATTGGAACCTTTCTGAACATCAAAGGAGCCTTCAAGAACACCTCTGGGGAGGTGATCAGGGCGGCCATGATCGCACATGGTGTGCCTATTGCAGTCCTGGAATGTGGAACATTTTATTTGGGATGTGCGCACAGGAGTTTTATTGCCCTTCCAATAAAATTGTAATGCAGCAAGCACTGAGGATAGTAGATTCATGGTGCAAGAAAACTGGACTATCGGTCAATCCAAGTAAGATACACGCGGCTGTTTTCACCAGAAGTTATGAGTGGCAAACCACGAGTACACTGAATCTTGGAGGATAACAACTGGAAATCAACGAACCAGCCAAATATCTAGGAGTCATTCTGCATAAGAAGCTGTTATGGAACGAGCACCTGAAAAACAAGTGCATGAAGCTAGTAGTGACTCTATGGCTTTGCAGAAGAAACATAGGGAAAAGCTGGGCCTTAAAACCGAAGACACTCATGTATTGAGTCAGCCTATCCAGAAAGGAGGAATGGGTTAAGGGCGACGCACAAATGCCCAGTGATGGAGGCAACTGGTTTACAGATGGCTTTAGGGACGAGGAGAATGCAGCAGCCGGTGTATATCGTAGAAGAAATGGAATGAGCTTCACAATCGAGATGGGGTCCTACGCAACAGTTCTATAATCTGAGATTATGGCCATATAAAAAAAAATGTGAGACAAAAGTAAAAATTTTCATCTAATTTTTTTTCTTGACCAAATAGTAAAGTTATTCTTGAATAGTCATTTTATAAATTAAAATTGAATTGATATTAATTAGTCTAATGAAATTTAAATTTCCTGAATAATGATAAATAAAAAACGTAACGAATAAAATTTTAAGAATACATCGTCTGATAAGATGATCTCCTATTAACTAAAATTCGTTGAATATTAAACAATTATTTTTGACGAATCTAGACACCAGGCGTGAATGATGCAAGAAAAATAAATTAAATGTGCAAATAATTCATTGATATAATTTTCTTGGATCATAACTTGATTAAAAACCGTGCTGGATGTCACGTAGTCTTTTGACAAATATCGCAATCAGCTTCTAATTGTTTCAATAAAGCTAAAAATCTTATACAATCGCCTTCTTTTATTAAACTTACACATTTATCACTTTAGAGTGGTCTAAAACTTTTCCTTCTAATTTTTATGAATAACGCCCAGAAAATATTTTTGAATCGACACAAAAATAAGTCAATTTTTTATCTTTTCTGAAAAAATTAGATTTATAGGTGGCGCAAGCCCGATGAAGTTCAACACGTATTTCCCATAAGAAAAAAATACGTTTTTGTAAATTTCATTCGGAATTGTCAATGTTAGCTGAATCGAGTTGAAACTCAACGCTTCTCTTCGTAATTAGTTATGAAATACGAATAAAATATTACTTTTAAGATATTTCCTCTCATAAGTCTATTCTATAGGGTCCCGAAAAAACCTGATAAGTGAAAAAATGGGGTTTGCTAGTTATTATCGTTAATTATGATTTTTTGCGTTTTTTTATATGCAAATTCTTTACAATACATGAAATACAACTTTATACTCATAATTAGATGTTTGAGTAAATTTTGTGTACCATTTATCATTATTGTTAATAATCATATTTTAGAATTATGCTAGAAAGTTTGGGTTCTTCTGAAATTTACAACTATTTGTCTACTTTTCATATAGTTTGCGTTGATAATTAATTCAATTGAAAAAAATGATTATTCAAACAAGAACTATTTTTCGAATTGTATTTATTTTTACAAGTGAATAATTTTTGCTCTCTTCCCAATGTTTAAAATAAATTATTTAACACAAGAGACAAAAACAAAGAATGGAATAATTAGGAGTAGGTGGGAGAACTAGGTGTATAAATGACTTGTAAAAGTTTTTTTTTCACTTACAAGAAGTTCATTACAAAGCGTGAAAGAAACATTTGGAATTGAACATATTTTGATATGAGACCCCCTTCAGCAAAATATATTGACAAAAAAGAAAGGTATTATTTAAAATATGTTTCTCTCTAAAATTTATTCACCCTTTGTTCATAACTAAAAAGGCAAAGCAAAGTCAAGCATTTCAGAAGAAAGTGTAAATTTCTAGAATTCATCTAAGAACGGAAAGTTAAAACAATAATGAATTGTTTAAGCAAATATTTGTATTCACTTTCATTAATTATTACCTTACTAAGTGAAAAGTGGGCGAAGAGTTAAAAATTTCGAAAAAAAAACAATTACAACCACCTGGCTTCAATATAGATGAAGATTCTCATCGAAAATAATAATTTGTTTGAACAATTATTTTTGTCAACTTGAATTAATTGTTACTTCATTCTATTTGAAAATTGAACAAAAAGTTCAGAATAGACCACAATTTCCAGCATTACTCAAAGATAATATTATTAACAATGATAATAAATTGTTTAAACTATCATTTTTCTTAATAATAATGAACTACTGCCTCTCTCGAATTGAAAATTAAAAAAAACGTTAAAATTTTTTGAAAAAACCATGATAAATTTTCTTTAAAATTTACGTATGCATCTCATTATGAGTATAAAGTAGTGCTTTTTGTATCAGAAACGATTTGCAGTAATCAAAATTGCAAAAAATCATAATTAGCGCTAAAAGCTCACAAAACCCATTTTTTCACTTATGGGGTTCTTTGGGATCCTGTAAAACAGAATCATGGAGGTGATATTTAAACAGTAATATTTTATATTCGTATTCTATGGCTAATCGTGAAGAGAAATGTTGAGTTACAGCTGGATTCAGGTGATATTGAGGATTCTCAATAAAATTCACAAAAAGGTCTTTTTTTCTTATGGGAAATACGTGTTAAACTTCACGGGGCTTGCGCCACCTCTAAAAATCATTTTTTTAACACGGATTTTATGTGTGGATTTCAACAAATTTTCCGGCGTTATTGATAAAAATGTAAGATTTGTTAAGTAACGCTTCCAAAGATACGAAACAAGACAGATTTATGTTTACTAATCTTAGATAAGCTGTACCCTCAACTAAAATCTTACAGTAATCACAGATATCGTCCAATGAATGAAACATTAACTAATTTTTTTTTTCGAGTTGGATCAGGTGCATATTGTCATGATTATGAACAAATATCTGTTTCACATCAAAGTTATAATTCTTTTAGAAAATTTTCTGTTTCATATGAGAATTAGAATTTTCGGTCGAAAATTTCCTGTTCCAACTGAGAATGATGAATCTTTTCAAAAATCCCTTGTTTAGAGACAAAATTATTGTCATTCTTGAAAAATATTTCCTGCTCCAAATATGAATGATAATTGTTCCTAGAAACTTTCTTGTTCTAAGTCAGGAGCATAATTATTTTATAAAATTTTCCATTCTCAGACCAAATTTTAAAGCTTTCGTCAAATTTCTTGTTACAACTCACAATTATAACTTTTTCAAATATTCCTAATTTCTTATCTGAATGATAATCTTCTTTTGCAATTAATAATTACAGGTATTTTGGATTAATCATTTTTAATTATCTTGGGAATTCTTTGTTAAAACTCACAATTATCATTTTTTCAAAACGAGCTCCCCTTTCCAGTTAGGATCATAATTCTTAAAAATAAATACCTTGCCAAAGGTCTGAATTATAATTTTTGTTCGAAAAATCCTTGTTCCAAGTGAGCGTCATAACTCTTCTAGAAAATTCCCTGTTCTTAGTCAAAATTTTAATTCTTCGTGAAATTCCTCATTTCAGATCTCAAACGAATTTCTTTTCAAAAATACTTCACCTCAATCTAAAATTGGAATTCTTGTCAAAAAATCTCCTTGCAAAGATAAAATTACTGATATTCTTTAGACAAAATTTTTCGCTTCACTTCTGAATTATTTTTTGTTGTTGCAAAAATTCTACATTCAAACTCAGAATCATAATTATTTCAGAAAATTTATTTTGACGAGTATGATTAGAATAAAAGAAGACAAATTTTGAGCAACATTTATTTTTCAAAGTCTTGTGGAAATTCTTCGAAATCCCTTAACATTTATAATGATATATTACATTATTTAAACGAGCAGTGTATCCACACTTTTTATCTGCTCTCCTTTTGATTATGTACAGAAGCGGACCTTGATAAAACTACGCCTCGGCTGAGTAAAAATCTTATTCGATAAAAGAAAAAATTCTGCAAAATATTGTATTATTATAAACGGTTTCATGAAACTCGTGTAAAATAAAATCTCTATTTGTTCCCCTTCACCGATCTCGAACGTGGAAGAAGACAAATATTTTTAGAGTATACCTACTATATACATTGTTAAATGACAAACATGTAAAGTTTCCATACCCTGACGAGCGAATTCTATTCGGTGAGAATCTTGACATTTAAATATTAAATTTAATCAACATATTTTAAATTCATCTTAAATAGCTGGACTAGCCGAGACTTTTGTTAAATCATGGGGATAGGAGTACCTTTTTTTAAAGAAAAAATTGGGTTTAGTAATTGAAAGAAATTTTTGAATATTTTCGAATTTTGTTTAAAATCACTTTCCTTAAGTGGAATCCTTATAGTTTATAAAAAAATAAAGAGTCAAAGAAAAGCGGTTACAAAGGGAGTTGCGGGAGTCACAGAAAGTTTCACGGACAAACACATGAGGAACGGAGGTGGGGCAAATATATCGCAATTAATAATCCTGGAACATGTTTAAGAATTTATTAGATAATTTATCATTTTTAATTCAACTAGTTAACTAATTGACTTCAAAGGAAGAAGTTGGATACAAAGCTTTTTGAGATAAATGTCATATTTGCGTAAAAAATATGAAAAACAACGCGAGGTAGAAGTATGAAGAGACATTTTTCAGTAAATTTTTTAGAGAAACAATGTGGTTTTTTCAAAATTTTTCTCATCTGGTTTCGCCTTGGCAAAAAACGTGTTTGTTTTGCAGACAGGCAAATTCTCTTTACGTAAAATAACCTTGGAGATTTTTAGGACAACCAACCCCACTTTGTCAATTTTGATGTTCATAACAAAATTTTCAATGGATTTGGGATGAAGGCAAGAAATTTAACCAGAATATCAAACAAAAAAATGTAAACACCTTATGCATATGTCATATTAGAAAATATCACGTGTTAACAATATTTACAAACATTTTTCAGAAAGCCACGTTTTTAATTTTTCAAATTTATTAATTAAGCTTTCCCAGGGGGCGAGTGGGTCTGGAAAATCTTACGAATCCTCACTTAGGGTGGAAGAGTGTACACAAAATTTCTTACGGAAGATCCGTGAAATCTTTGGAAATCTTCAATGTTCCATGAAAGTGTCTCGAAATCCTTTGAAATTCGGGGATATCCTTCAAAATATCTGAAAATCTATGAAAATCATAGAAATTTCGCAAAATATTCTAAAGTATTACGAGATTCCTTCGAAATCTTTGACAACTCTTTAAAATCCATTAAAATCTTTTAAATCCGCGGTAATCTTTTCAAGTCTCTTGAAATGAAATAAAATATTTCAAAGTCATTGAAATTTCGGGAAATCCCTTAAAATCCTATATATTATTCGCAAATTCTTTAAAATTCCGGTAAATCTTTTGAAATCTCATAAAATTCCTCCATATTCCTTGACATCTTCGAGATTTCATTAAAGTCCCCTGACATACTTCAAATTTCGTAAATATACTTTTATATTTCTCGAATTGAAGTCTCGTGACACATTCTGAAATATTTTGAAATTTCTTAGAAGCTCTTAAACTCCCTTAACATTTTTTAAAGTCCGCGGCAATCGTTCTTCATTCATTAGAATCCCTCAAAATCGCTAAACCTCCATCAGAATCCTTCAATATTACTTGGAATCACGTAAAATATAATTACACCTTTTGAAGCCCCTCGAAATTCTGTAAAATCCATTTAAAAGTTGAGTTTCTTTATGAAAGCGTACTAGGGAATATCTTTAAGCTCTGAGAAATTTCTTGAATCATTTTAAAATTGTAAAATTTTAGGTAATCCATAGAAATTATTTGAAATGTGTTTCCTTACGATCTGTTACGTTTGGGGGGGGGGGGGTACTTTTGCCCCGATTACGTAACATTTTTAATTGCATGTCCTATTTAAAAAAAGCGATGTTTTTATCTCAAAATGATAAGAATATTTTTAGTAATTTTGAAGTATTTGAGGAGAATAATTGTATTTCAGATTTCTGGGAAAATTTTAAATGCTTTAGGTTTCATTTCGGAATAATAATTTTAAGGTTCAAAGATTTCTGTGGAAGATGCGTGTGGAAAAAGAATACAGAAGACTTCAAGACCATTTTCATTTATCAGAATTCAAACAATTTTCAGGTGAACTGAATTTGGCAGGATGTCAAGAGAATGAAAAAAATGTTCTCAAGATTGATGAGTAAATTTCAAATAAAAACAATCTGAGTAATTTTAAGAAATGTTTAGAAGTTTTGAAATGATTGAAAAAAAATTGAAACTTATAAAGATATTATTTAAATTTTGCAAGGTTTCAAGAAAATTAAAAAAAAAATCATTATGTTCCTAAGAATAATTGAAATGGTATTTTATTTTGAATAAAAAGATTTCAAAACATTTCAAATGATTTCTGAAATTGTCAAAGAAGAATCTGAAACATTTGTAGGCAATTTTTTCAATTTCGCAGGATTTACAAGAAAAAAAAATTTTCTTGAAATTTGTTGGAAAATTTGGAATAGTTTAAGGCAATTTTTGTACTTCTTCAACGATTGTTCAAAATTTTAAGATAAATCCAAGTCATTTAAAAATATTTTAGGGAGCTTAAGCGGTTTTGAATAAAGCGATTATATTTTAAAACTTGATAACATTTCCGAAAATTTATCAAATAGTTTTTGTTTTCTTCCGAGCCTATAAAAGTCTTAAATATCTTCTAGAACGACACGAATTTTTCCTAATATTGTGTTAGGTCCTGTAAAATAAAAAAATGTCTTCAAAATCTTCTGGATTATTTGTTGGCACATCTAAAATATTCAAAACTCTTTCTTAATATTCTCAAGAATCTTACAGAAATTTTATTCATATAAATTTGAAAACAAACTGATAATAATAATTTTGTGTCAGTTATTTCAATATTTGTATGATTAAAAAAATATTCTGAAGAGCATACGTTTTCAAACGTAATATAAAGAATTTTACGTAACGTCGGTGAAGGGGGAGGGAGGAATTTTTGGAGGAAATGTTACGAACTGTTACATGGAGGAGGAAGGAGAGGCTAAAAAATATTCAGGCCGTAAAGTACCCTATTTCGAAAAATAATTTCCTTCTCAGTGGTGTTTTTTTTTCGTATTCTTTTGCAGATATTTTAATCCTAATCAACTTTGTTCTTCATCCATTTACCCCTTTTATTACCGATTGAATACTTTTATAATTTAAACGTCAAGAGCTTCCTCAATCTCGGCTATCTTCCTTCTTTGTGTAGTTCGTGTTCGAAGGTCCGTAGTCTTACTAATAGATGAAACTCTTAAGATTTGCAAAATTTCATTCAACTTAGAAATATTGCCTTCTTTTTCAACGTCACATTTGAAATCTTCATCGAAATAATGAGCAAATGTAAGTAGATGTTCAACTTAATTAAATTTAATCTCTTTAGAAAAATCATCACTAGCTTCAGGCAAGTTTCCAGCCTGTTTGAATTCCATTGCATCAGAATAACTTTGGATATGCATTACTTGACTATCAGATCTATGATTTGCAATTTTTAGGCGACATGTATCACAAATATGATATGAGCCAACTAAAAGAATTAACAAAATATAGGTCAACTGCAAACTTTTTACTAATTGATTTAGAAACAAGACGGGGTTTTTCCACATCTACTTTATTATGGATCTCTTTCCCAAATGGATTGCAACAAAGAAGTATAAGTGGTGGCATTCTTTCCTCTAATAACTCAAATCTAACTCTGGAAATCCTTACGATCTGGGTCGCGAGCTGCCAAATACAGGAAACAGCATCGCAAAACATCTTAAGCCTATAGGAGCATGAAGGTAGCCGCGGAAAAGTGTTGTTAATACTCAAACAAAAGAGCTTCAAATGCTCGCGAGCGGCGACACTGACACCGCACCGCAGTGCAGAGGCGGCGCAAGGCCTCGCTAAAATGACGATATTTTGGGACCTATAAGAGTCTTCATGAATTTTTTGTTGAAGAAAGGTGATTCCACGAGAAATCATTGTATCACTATTTCGAAAAAATTAAAAGGGACTAGAAAACGAGTATATATTTTTATGTCTTTATAATATTTGTGATTGATCCAAAATAAGAACATCTGAGGGTTCCTGATACATTTTCCTAGTGAAGTATGAGAGTTCAGGTAACTATCAAATGGTTGAGTGGAAAGAGTGTTTTTTTTTGCGTTCGAGTACTCTTTTCTAACTTTCAAGATACCATCAGCAAGATGTCGACTACATTTGCAAATGATTTAAAATACTGAATTATAAAATATAAATATGTCACAAAGACAAGCTCGAGCCATATTTAATTAGATAAGAAATAGAATACCTATTATATATCGCATGATGTAATGTAAAATCAAACTAATTATTTGTTACACAGTTAACCACATTCTTCATTGGAAGAGTTATCAGTTTTTCCTTAGAAAAAATGAGAATCATTTTTACTTTCATCCTATCTTTGGCAGTTATTCTTAATTCTATTGGTAAATATAATAAAATTATATATATATATAACCTTCTAAATTCCATGAAATCCATTAGAGTCTCTTGAAATCTGTTAAAATATATTAAAATCCTATGAAATATACTGGAATGTCTCGAAACGCTGTGCAATTGTTTGAAACTCTATTACAATCTGATAAAATCATTTGAAATTTCTAGTAATATATAAAAACCTCAAAATCTTCATCTAGGCCCAAGCAACATTATTTGACAAATTTAATGGAATAAAATCATTTTTTCAATAAGCTTTTCAGACCTCTTTAGAAAGATTTCTAGAAAATTTGTAAATTGTTTGAAAGATGTCCTGCATAGATTGAAATTCCTGTAGACGCGCGAATAAAAAGATTGTTGTTTTTCCCAGACGAAGCCTGGTTCAGATAATAAAATTTCATTTACTTTGACTGATGTATTATTATAAATACCTCACAAGGACAAGCCTAAGACATGTATAATTCTTGAGATAAGGAATATAGTATACATCATACACTGCAATAAAGCACTTGAATAATTGTTCGTATAGCTGTTTGTTCTAAAGTATATTTGAGATTTTCCGTAATGTGCACTTCAAAAAAATTATGTATTATTCTACATCGTACAACGTTGGAAACTAATTCACCCATATAATACGCAGTGAATTTGCAAGATCCTGCGTGAATAAATGAGACTCTGGCGTAAAATAACGAACGCCACTGCAAAAAAAACACATTGCGTGTGCAGTAATTCAATTGTATTTTTATATAATTTTATCTATTTATATATTGTTGAAACCATTTTTAAATTCTTATCTAGGTGATTCAAGGTCAGGAGCCTCAGGTTGCGCACATCTATATACAAGTCAACATTTATATACACATATATAAACACGAAACGAAAAAAAGGTATCTCGGTGAATTTGAAAAGCTTTCTTTTCTTCATTTACTTAAAAATCTTCTGGTTTGAATGAAAAACGTACTCTGCCTTTTTTAGCATTTCTTAAAATGTCCACAATTAGTATTAATTTATGAAAATTACAGATCTTATTTTCACCTTCGAACAGACCGTCTTATGTAACAAGGAACATCTTGTGAAATAATAGGGGTCGCTCAACTGTCACTCTATCAGTGGCAATATCATACTTCAGTAAAAGTTGATATAAGCCAGATTAGAACCAGATTAGAACTCTTGCAACTTTTAAGGTTTTAAGTTGCGTTATTAGTGCGATTGATTTCAGAATTCAGACAACTTTTCGGGAATTCTCATTCTATATTATCTCACGTACTTTAGAAATATATAATCATCTGCTTCTTGTTGCAGATTTGATTTTACTGTTTGAATGCTTACCCAATGGCGCCCCAATATATGCTGTTCCTCGTACCGCAACTTCTTACTCATCTGAAAGGATCAGGTCCAGGTCACCTTCTGCAAGTTGTCCTCCTGACATGTTTTCTCGTACTGATTTTGATCCTGCTGGGTTTCATCATGCCAGCCTTCCTCCTGCTGAGTATGATCCTGCATGGTTTCCACCTTCCGAGTTTGATCCTGCCAGGTTTCTCCCTGCCGAGTTTGCAGTGGCCGGGTTTCATCCTGACATACCTTCTTCTCCAGACAGGAATTTTCCTTCCAGCCCTCCTCCTCCTGCCAGGTGCATGGTTGCACCTACTAGACTTCCTTCTGGTTACAGACAAGGATACGGAATTCAACACCTTCAATTCATCCGGCTCACTTCTCGCACGAATCCGCGCTGGATATTTGAACTTCGAAAATACACTTTTCCTGCTGATAAGAACATTAAACTGAGAGTAGGAACAAATACCTTTGAGCCTTTGCCAACTCAACAACAAATTGTTTTATCTACACCCGGTGGTGACGTCTTTGCAATATTGGAGAGTATTAATGTTCTTGCTGGTATCTATTTTTATAAAGATAAACGTATGAAACGGGCGAAAATCAACATGAGAAGCGCTAAAATTACCATATTGACCCAAGAAGAAATCAACGAAACTCCTGTAGGTGGCCGCCGCCCAATCATGACACATTTTCGAGTCAATCGGTTGAAGAAAGTGTAAACTGCAATCCCTAATATTATTCGATCAATAAAAAAATGTAAAACTTGAGTATAATATTGTTTGTGAATTGAAGTCGAATCCGTGTGTTTCAGGTATATTGTGATTAGAAATAATAATAAGAAGTAAATTTATCATAGTTTCCGAGGCATCAATGGTTTGGCAAAGCCCCAGCCAGTTTTCTGAAAATCCATAAAGAAATTCCTTTTTGTTTCCTTGGGAAATTAGTTGGGTAGGAAAATTAATTTGGCTCCATAATTATTTACATACCCGCATCAACGTTCAGAGATGGGTCATATACTATTTCAGAGGAACTTATTATTAGTATCGTTGCCATTCATTTATTTTTATTTTCATACAACTATCTCAGTCCGGGCACTTGAGTCTGGGATACCCTGTATATATAGTAACAAGTTTGTCATAGAGACAACTGCAGGATTTCGCCGAAGGCGGGTGCTAATCTGAAAAATTACACCCGTTTCCAGCGGAATTCCGGTAAAATTTCACCTGTAACCATGTCTGACGGCCACGAGATAGGTGGTTACAGTCTGTGAAGAACACAATACAATGATCAGACGAAATTCTCGTGCACCCTGAGGACACGAAGCGACCCAAGGACGACCGCCTTCTGCATTTTCCATGCGAAAGTATCAGCATTTTGTTGACACGCAGGGATGCTTCTCAGGCTATTAACCACTAAAACCTTGACACTTTTAAGAGCGCCGATTATCAAAACAAGCAGCTCAATAGAATATTCTCGATATAACCGTCACAACTACCTTATGAAGGCTTGAAACCTCTCTTCATTTTCATTCTTTTTGACTACGATGCTTTTGTTCCAGCATATGCGGCACAACGCATTTTCGACAATTGACTTTATTTTCCTAGGAGCGTTTAGCGGAGCGGTATTTGGGCAGATACTGTGTGAGTGACAGAGATAATAATAAAGTACTCCTAGCGCCGCATTGTGTTTTTGAATGTAGGTCATTCCCGCATTAACTGGACAACTAGATGTTATGTGTTCTAGATGTTTGGGGTGTGTATGACATGCTCTGCGGCTATCATAGGGAATGTCTCAGCTTAAAATATAGCAACGGTATGCTAGACTGGAAATGACACCGTCTTGACATGCCAAAATAAAACCCTGCGTGCCCGAATTCCAATAGGGTGATTTAAGTAAAGCAAGCGTTAGCTCATACGATATCGACAGATCCTTCACATTCTTGTGGAAGGTGCCGTGCACCTTCTTGTCGAGGAGCTGTTCGCAGAAGCTTTTCTTCTGTGCTTTCTTAATACGGGCCTTCAGGAGTGAGTACTCGATATGAATAAGATTTGATGCATTTTTCTTACCCCTGATATTGAGGTCAAATCCGAGCGTTTCAGCAGCCTTCTCCGCTGCCCATTTTCGACTATATGTGATGTACCCAGAATAATCCTGTTGTGAAGACATTCAAGATTTAGTAGTGCGCGACCACCTTGAAAGCGTAAGATGTGAAGTCGCGGAGCAGAAGATTTAAGGTGCATGATTTTTGTTTGTGTGCATAACCTCTCGGGACCCGATATCGAGAGATCTGAGCTCATCCTTCGTCCATGGAACCAGTTCAAATGAATAGAGTACTACTGGGACGGCAAGCATATTCAACGCAGATACTTTATTCCTTGCCGACAGTTAGGAAGACCAAATCCATCGGATGAGACATTTGCATCTGCATCGGAGAGTATCCTTTATAGATGTCAAATCCTGAATGCGACTCTGTGGAACATCCAGGTATGTATAGGTAGGAGATCCAAAATTCACCAAAAAGTCTTTTTTAGAATGGACAAATCGGCTAAAGCTAATGCTGATCTCCCTTATTTGCTTCCACGAGGAAATCGATGACACATCAGTAGGTCTCGGACGCCCAATGTCGGATCAAGATGTTACAAGTTACTTATAATTAGAAATAATAATAAAACTTTGATATATTATAGTTCTCAAGGCTTAATTATTTCGACAATGCCCCAGTCAGTCTTTTCAAGAAGTTATTTTTTACCTCACTATCACTCAAAAGGCACCAAAAGCCGAATTTTCGGTGCGCTTGTTATGAAAAATATCGTACATAGCCCCCGTGTTAACTATATTTTTTAATTATCTTACAATATGTGTTTTTGCGCAATAATACTAACTTTTGAGATATTCTAAAACATTTTTCCAGTGAAAGATGACTATTCACGTGACTGTCACATGAATTGACGAAGAAAATTATTTTTTTCTCGGTTGAGGGATGCATTTAAAATAAATATGAAATCTTAAAATTAGAACTTCGTGCAAAGTAAAATAATTTCCTTCTTTAAAGAATAAAATTAATCATTATTAAAAGTACGAATAATTATGACCAAAGTAGCCCAATTCTCGGGGGTATTGTGAGATTGCTTTTAGGTATGCATGGTTGAAAAAATTCACCCTCACTTTTTCAAAACGTACAAAATACCTGCAACAAGATATCGACTACGTGTTTGAATTGTTTGAAAAAATGATTTATGAAATCCAAATATGGAGTAAAATTTGCCAAGTGGCCCCGCCTGAAATTCTGTCAAGCAGGCACACCTAGTACAACGGGTGGTCAAGACACTGGGTCCCGAATTTTCAACGATTCACCCGGACTGCTAACTTTCAATTGTAAAAAACTTCTAATACAGTTATCCAATTTCAATTTTATGAGGATTTTAAGAAGTTATATCAACAAAGTTTACAATGAAAGAAATTATAAGACGATAAAAAAATTATTTCACCTTGATTTTTCATTTTAAAAAACATTTTTGCGATTTTCTCCTAATAAGGCATTTTTGATATTCATTTTAATTAGGTTAGAAGAAAAGCTTCATTTTTACTCTTAAAGAGAATCCCAAAACGAAAATGAGATAGAAAGTATTGGTTAAGTTGTAGAAGGTCATAAGAGCGCGGGTGCCTCACGCCAACTAGTCAACTTTTCTGTCAACTTGTAGCAAATATATTTTATTTCATTCTCACTTTCATGTAGCTGGAGAACGATTCACTTATTTCCTTGATTGAATTATGAAAATGATTAAATTTTAGGAAAACGATAGTTAATAATAAAATTATAAACGATTTTGGTGGATAGTTTTTCTTATCTGTTACATGTCGGGATGGTTTTTGATGAGTCCTCTTGTTTCCCACGTTTTGGTGTTTTTTTTTTGTGTTAACCTCTTTGCCTCTCAAGTTTTGGGGTGCTTTTTGGTGTGAGTCCCCTGACCTCTCACAGTGTTACTTAGAAAATGATTTTTTTTTTTCTTCAATTCAACGTTGAGGGTGCTCTTCTTTTCGCGATCTATAATTTGAAATGAAATCTATTTGTTCTCTAGCTGCGAGATATCTAAATTGTTCTAAAGTATCAAAAAGTCGGAATAAAATCAAATTTTTGTTGAGGGTAAGCAGAAATATCATGTTTATCAATTATGAGAACTACTGAGTCACTACAGCAGGCCTAGTAGCGCCGCGGCTAGTTGGCGTGGGGCGCCCGTGCTCTTATGACCTTCTACAACTCAACCAATACTTTTTATCCCATTTTCGTTTCGGGATGTTTTTCCAGTCAAAAAATCAATTGAAATAATTTTTTTTATTGTCCAGTGATTATTTTTGTTGTGAACCTCGCTCAAATAACTTTCGAATCCCCCTATAAAAAGTAAAATTGGATAACGGTATCAGGAGTTATGTACAATTGAAGGTTATCAAGCGGGGTGAATCGTCGAAAAATTGGGCCCCTTTATCTTGACAACCTGTTCTACTAGGTGGGGACACTTGGCAAATTTTACTCCATATATCAAAAGCAAAAGTTCATGGCTTGAAAAAAAATGCATGTGATAAGAAATGAAGTATATATCATCCATTATATAATGCAATAAAGCGCCAGACTAATTATTAGTTACACTAATAACCAAATTCTCCATTAAAACAGTGATCAGGTTCTTCTCAGTGAGAAAAAATGAAGATCCTTTTCACTTTGGTCCTATCATTCGCAATTTTTCTTAATTGCATTGGTAAATATAATAATATAATTATATAAATTCAACAATCATTTTCAAGGTTTCTATAAATAAGGACTTTTTGGCCGTAACCCGAATCCTATCCTAATTTAAATCTGTGGAAATATTTTGGAATCCCTTGAAATCTTATAAAATCCTTTGAACTAATTAAAAAATGACTTTGAATTCTCTAAAATCTCTTGAAATATTAGGGATTATATGCAATCCTTCAAAATCTCTTGAAGTTCATTGAAATATATCGAAATCACTTTAAATCTTCACATTTCCAAGAAAGTTTGGAAATCCTATAGAATAGGTTGAAATATTTCGAAACGCTGCAAAATATTTCGAAACTCCACTAAAATCTTATCAAATTCTTTGATTTTTTTTTGATCTACTACAAATTCAGAAATCTTGGTCCAGGCTCAAGAAAAATTTATTCAAAAAAATTTATTAATAAGCAAATCATTTTTCCCATCCTATTCTGAATCAAATAAAAATATATGTTTTTTAATCTTACGACACGCCCTTAGAAAGTGGTCTGCAATATTTGTAAATGGTTCAAGAGATCCCTAATATAGATTCAGATTTTTTGAGTTTTGCAAATAAACATAAATATCTTTATTTTCAACATATCCCCATTGTGTTCAATTTAATTTCCCAACTAATCATAAAGATTTCCAGCATTTCATATGATATTTTCTCATGCATACACAATTTTTGAATCAACTTTGTTATCAGAATGAAACATGTCTCATTAGTTTCGAGCTCTTATTGTATGAGTGTGAATCAGTTTTCGGTGCCAAAGGTCCAACTTGTAGAAAGCATGTAGAATTAAGTTTAAAAATATCTACGTTTAAGACTCAGTGCGGTCCCTTTTCAAGCCTGCAGCAAGAAATAATTTATTGTTAAATTATTTTAAAAGTTCACGTTAGTCATACAAATAACAAACAATGGTTCAAAAAATAGATAAAAAACATGAAAAAATTTTGAAGTATGAATAAAAAGTAAATGAATAAATCATCACGATGGTATCAAAATATAAAATGTAAACAAAAATAATATAATAATAATATTTTAATATAACGTCCTCCATCAAAACAATGTGTTTCATTCTCAAAATAGGAAATCGTTTGTAAACAATAAACTGAAATTAGAAATTTGTATGTATCAATGTTATTAGACATTGATATCACTGTAATAAATGAAAAACAAAAATCATGTGGCAAAAGAGAAAAAAGAACACAATTAAAGGTTGTGGTGACGAAACGAAGTGCAATTAAAGTTGAGCAAACGGAAAACTTATCAAAGATTAATATGAGAACAACATTGTTGTGATTTTGGAGTGAATCAAAAGGTTCACATAAATTTAAGCTTCACATTTCAGTGAAGTTTGTGGAAAAAATTATTACGAGGAACAAACAGTGTTTGCAAAATAGAGTCTTTCAACTGTGATGAAATTTCAAAAAGTGTTTACAAAAACATCCATAAAGGGTCAGATGAGTACGTTCATAAAGTCAATGAATATGGAATATAGTCGAAGAATTAGACGCCAAATTTGAAATCAATAACAAATATTAAAAATGTTATAGTGAAATAAAGTTAGGTTTTACATACTAGCCTATAGAAATCCGGTAGTTTGTAGTTTTCATATCTGAGGTTAACACATTCTCTTTTCTTATTAATGTAAAAACATTTAATAGTACAGTCTCAAAATATTAGCTATTTTGTCAGTAATACCAGATATATATATGGAATGACCGTAAAGGTTTTGGAAAGTGGTGAGTCAATTTTGTTACCTGAATTATAAATGCTTTCAGTTCTCATCTTAATTAATCCATTAATTAAGTTAAATGGGTAGTCATTGTTAATTAAAGTTTGTCGCAATAGTAGGATGTTTTTATTCTTCTAAATTCTAGAGAAGATAATTTAATGGCCCTATCAATAAGTCCGAAAGCCATCCCTTTTTTTTGAGACCAAGGAAGTTGTGATTAAAAATGTAAGTGTCTACCAGACCAAGTTTCTTTGCGATACCAGTTTGGAATTACTTTTATTGCACAAACATAAGGAACTTTCAACACATGAATTCAATACTCTACAATATAAAAAAAATTCTAAACGAAGAATAGATTCTGAAATTCCAAGCACTTGGTTTGAGAATTTAACTCACACAACAATTTCTGAAGATGTTGCTGAAATCGTATCATTAGGCCCAGGTTGCTCTTCAAATTCTTTCAACAAAAAACGTTTTCCTTTACAAAATTTTATAGCCTTGATTGAATTTGGCATTTGAAAGTTTTCCTTGATGTACAGAATAAACTAAGAGTCCATTGCTCTCAAACTACTCTTAATTTTCTTAATTCACCTATTCTTCATAAACAAAAATGTCCAGACAACTTGCGTTCTTCTCCAGCAATACAATTCGTTGAAGATAAACCTAATATAATTTCCCTCGAAGCAGATAAGGGTAATATAACTGTTGGAATTTGAAGATCACAATATAATAAATAAATGGTATACTTATTATCCGACGAAGATAAATCTAAAAAAATTGAATTTGAATATACTTCCACTACAGAAGAATCGAATAACATTATCATCAATAGATAGGACCATAATGCCCATATATGATCAATTGAAACTAGAGAGTTAAAAGAAAATTCTACCTTGATACCTAGATCATATGGACTTCCCAAAATACGTTCAGAGGGAAACCCTTTAAGGTTGATAGTTTCTGCAATAAGCAGTCCCACTGTTAAATTAGCTAAATTTCTTTCCTATCATTTACTATTAATAAAAGGTAAATCTCAGTATCATGTGAAAGACACCTGGGATTTTGTCAATGCTCTTAAAAACTTCAAAATGTCATAACATCACATGCTGCTTTCTTTGGTTGTTGTTAACTTATTAACAAATATTTCTATCAATTAAGCTTTACAAAGTATTCAAAATAATTAGGACAAGATTGCTTCTAACACTCTAATTCCCAGAGATAAATTTTTAAATGCAATGTAATTTTGCCTTAGATCAACTTTTTTCAAATTTAGTTATAAAAACTACAATCGATTAGGCGGATTAGCTATGAATTCTTCTTTATCACCAGCCATTGCTGATGTTATAATGGAAGCACTTGAATTATATTGTTTATCTTCACTCAGCTTCGTAGGTCGCCGTCGCTCAATCATGACACATTTTCGAGCAAATCCGTTGAAGAAAGTGTGAGCTGCAATCCTTTATATTGTTCGGTCAATAAAAAATGTGAAGCCGAAATATAATATCGTTTGATATTCAAAGTCGAATCCTTGTGTTTCAGGTTGCTGGTGATTATAAATAATAATGGAAAGAAGTAGTATCATAGTTTCCAAGGCGTCAATGATTTGGCCAAGCCCCAGCTAGTTCTTTCAAAAGCAAACAAAGCAATTACTTTTCGTTCTCTTGGGGAATTATTTTAAACTAGAAATTAGCATGTGCCGATCAACCTAGAGTTCGGGGTGGTAAAAATAATTTTGATAGAAACACGAGGAAAAACCGGCAGAACGCTCACATAAAATTGAAGAATTGACCAAGTAGCTCCTCAGCTCCAAGATCTGTCTGAATATATGTTGGGGAAGTCTAACCTCTGGACCATCAATTATTCAGTTCATGATGCGGCGAGAGCTTTGAAGGATTTAAATAAAAGGCTAAAGCAGAGGATGGATCAAAAGTCCGAAATACACTTGCATCAACTGGAGACAAAAATTGGCTGAGCAAGATAAAATTCGTCTCGTGTTTAGTGTGTGCTAGACTATAAAACATCTAGCAGGCCGTTCATGAGAAGGGTTCAAAAGTTTGCCCACAAACTGAGAGTCTACTATCACACATTGTTCAAGTTGAAGCTACTGACGGTCAGTACATAATTGAAAAAATACAAGTGTTATCTGACGCAAGGAGAAGAATACAGAAGCAGGAGAGATGGTTCAGGGAGAATAGGCAGTTTCTCGTTGACCAATCGTGCTTCTTTAGCGATTATGCTCTTTCTGTCGAAAATCTGCCCAAAGTTTACGGGGGCAATACTTCTTGGAAAAAAGGTTACAAAGTCTAACTAGAACTGCAAGAAAACACCAAGAATATCATTCGCATCATAAAGCTTTGCAAGCATCTTATAACATCTGAGGTGGAATAAGCATGACTAATCACTGCTCGAGACGCGAAGAAAGCACTGGTGGTTTAGAAGAGCTTAACGGCTGCAGGACCAAATGGTATCCAGAACGTCTGTTACAAAAAGCTAACTTGTACACGCTAGAATTTGGCCTGCATCTTGAACTTGTATCATACAGGCTGATAACTTGGCTGAGCATGCTGTATACGTTCCGATGCGACCTGTGCAGGTTTTTGAACGGCAGAATTGTTCGAGAAATTATACCTGCGTTGAGAGAGATGTACAAGGAAAGTGGCTGGATTGTCAAACGAAAAGCTTTTGATTGGACCGCGGCAGAAGGCTACTCATCTATTTTATATAAATAACCTCGACGAAAAACATCATTTTTCAATAAAAATAAAAATTTTGTTTTTAATATCCGCCATTCTTTCAAAAATTAAAATTTTGACTTAATTCTTCGTTCAAGTACAAGGAAATATCGTTTTTTCAACTATTCTCGTTGTATTTCTTTGTTTCAGATGAAGCAGTCATGAGTTACGATGGGCACCGCAGAACAATTTTTTTTGGACCTCTGGCGGTCCCAGTAGGACCGCGGTAAATCCCATTCATGACCACGTCTCACAACCGTGAGATGGGAGGTCACAGGACACGAAGAAATCACAACGACAGGCCGGCGAAACACTCCTGTGCTTTGAGAACACGAAGCGGCCCAAAGATGACAGATTTCTGCCACGGCATATTTTTGGCACCTATCACAAGGACAATTACTCGTACCGAATATTTTGGGTACAGTCGTTGCAGCTCTCCTTTAAGGTCTTGATACCTTTCCTCCTTTTTTTTCTCCTTGGCAGTGATGTTGTATTCGGAAGGAGCCGAGAATTCGAAAAAAAACTCTAGTATACTGAGTCTTATGGAAATCCGTCAGTTTATTAAATTTTTCATCTGTCAATTTATTGAAATTCTCAAAAATGTTGTCGCTGTTTTGGATAAAAAATCGCGAATTCTTATTTTTGATTCTAAAATCACTGTTAGCAATTCAAAAAACCTCCAAGTACCGGGTTTGAAGAAATTGTTGTTAATTTCAAAAGCTTCGAGAACCCGAAACATTCGAGCAGCTCAAAACTGTTCGAGTACTCGAAACTTTCGACTACTCGAAGCCGTTCGATTTGTCGAAACTTTTGAGTAGCTCAAAAATTTCGAGGACTCGAAATTTCGAGCATGCTTGAGCTCGACTCGACTCGACTCGAAAAACGTCGGCTAGACTCGACTCGAGCTTTTTGCACACCCTTAGAAACCGCATTTCATCCCTGAAATCTGTTGAAATGATGTAAAATTCCTTGAAATCTTCTGAAATGCCGTAAAATCTTTCAAATTCCCGGAGGTTTTTCAAATTCCGAGAAATCTTTGGAAACACCGTGAAATCCTTCGAAACCTTTTTAATTATTTTGAAATATTTTCAAGTGTCGTAAAAACTTAATTTTTCTTTTTGAAATCCTGTTAAATATTTTTAAATGTTAAGAAAATTCTTGAAAATATTTGAAATATTTTAAAGTTGTCTTCAAATCTAGCGAACATTCAAATATCGTGAGAGCCCTCAAATTCAAAATTAATTAACTGATTCTTTCTGATTGTGGCTAAACAGTGCAGAATTTTTAAACAAGTTACATTGTATACTGTAGATTGTTACAACTGTACGCACTAGGCACGATTCTGGAGGATTATTGGCAAGTCAATAAAAATATTTCGAATAGATTGCATAAATGTATATTATAGGACATAGATAGATCATATTTCGTGGCATGCAAAGTTAAAAAAATGTTTTTATCTCCAAAGTAAGAGAAGCACTGCCGCTTAAATTTATTTTTGAATTCTCTTTCTTTTTGTTCTTTGACAACTTTACTAGTTTTTTTAATGTTGGATTTAATTGTCCCAAGCATTAAAATTGTTTATAGTTTTGTATACTGACATTAGGGTATCGTCACATGAAGTAAATTGTATAGAAAATTTTAATAAATGAATTTCTGCTGTTTTTGGCTTTTACGGCAACTACGCGATTCTATTAGAATAATAGTTCTATTATTATATAATATTATTCTATTATATACCAAAAGAGGGGAAAATATATTTTTTATATCTGTCAAGAAGAAATTCTTCTAAAAGAGACTTTTAAAACATTAATTCAAATTTAATTTTCAGTTTTTGCCGTTATGAATGTTACAAGAAATCTGCTAACATATTAATAGTTAATAAAATAAGATACTAAAAATAGAATTATTATTTTAGTAGAATCGCGTGGTTAAAAAATAAGAATAATTTTGGGATCAACGAGAGACAGTAGGTAAGCTGGTAGGGTAAGACAGGGCCCCGATTTCAGGACCCAATAAGTAAAATCGAGTAAATTGAATAGGGATGAAGCGAGGCGATGGAGAGAGCTAGGAGCTGGAGAGACCGTTATTGTAAGCGGTGACGCGCGTCATTTGATCGGGCGTGGGTATAGAGAAGCTAAGGCTGTGTACGCCATTTCCCAGCTCCCCACTGCCAAAGTTGCGCAACGCTCGGGGGGTTGAATCTACCCCGCAGGCCGGCCAACCTAATGGAAACAAGAAATTGCTACAAACAGAGTTACCTACGCCTCGACGCCTCGTAAATATCGCCATCGTCGCGTCCTCAAGACTCAGGACGCGCCAATTGAAAAGCCGAAGAATCCTTTCGCTTCAACGCAAACTCACACCAACAAATTCCTAATAGAATATTACACAGAAACCTTTCCTCTTTGCGCAGGGGTCACCCATAAACTGCGTTACCAATTATGGGCTATTTTTGACCTCCTCGTCCCCCTCGTTCAGGAGCGTAGTTTTGACCCCCCACCCTCCCTACAGTAACGCAGCCGTTGGCTGTACACGGATTTCACGTTTATTAGGCGTTTTTTTCACGTTTCTAGTGAGTTTAGTTGCCAATATGCCTGTGTGACCGTGTGGTCAACTAAAAGCTTCGAACTGAATTTTCAACAAGGAAATTTACTTTTAACCAAACAGTTGCATTAACAACGAAATACTTGAACTTTTAAGCAAATAGTTCAATTTTAGAAGCAAAAAGACGATTTTTTACGAAGATTTTTAACAAGACAGTTGAATTTTGACCAAAAAAATATGACATTAACAAAATAGTTTTATTTGAAACCTACCAAGATACATTTTCAAACAAATTGTCAAAGTTTCAAACAAAAAATATTAAAATTCCACCAAAAATAGTTGCTTTTTCAATCAAACAGTTGAATTTTCTACCAAGAATATGGTATTAACCAAACAGTTGAATTTTATTGTTAACCAATAGGGTTGCAGGTGGCTGGTTTTTCAGTCGCAAGGCCGATGGCCGGTCAATTTGCAGAAAATCATGCGAAAACCCGGTTTTCTGATGTTGGACACAGTTTTATTGAAATACCTTGTTTTTTCTGTTTTTTTTTCTCTAAAGTCCGCATCCATGATTATCTTTACCAACAATTTCTAAGGTAGAATCAGTTCGATCGATCTGCAGTATTTCCCGAAAAATACTACAGTTGGTAACTGGTTTTTTCAATACCAAGGCATTTCTATAAACAACAGTCTCCTGATTCGATGACTTTTTTTTAGAAACTAGCGACAGGCCGTTTTGCCAAGTTTTCAGACCTTAATTTCCTACCAAAAAAAAATCTAATTTTCAACAAAAAGGTAAATTTTTCAAGCTAAAAATTCGAATGTTTTAGAAAATAGATGACCTTTAATTCGGAATAGATGAATTTTCAACCAATTAGTTGAATTTTCAACTAACAGAAAGTTTCTAACCAAAAATATAATCCTTAAAATTTCAGTTAAAAAAATTAATTTTCAACAAAAAAACGAATTTTTAACCAGTTGAATTCAATAAAAAAAGATGAATGTTTAACAAAATAGTTGAATCTTCAGCTAAGTAGATGAATTTTCTACAAACAAGATTAATTTTCTACCCAAAAAGACGAGTTTTCAACGACATACATGCATTTTCTGCCAAATTGTTGAATTTTCAACTTGTAAAAGATAAGTCTTCAAACAAAAATCGAATATTAAATGTTGAGATAAAAAAAGGTTCAACCAACAAAAAAAACAACAATTTTTCAACAAATTAGTTAAATTTTCAACCGAAGAGGTGAATCTTGAAAAAAAAAAATTGTTGAATTTCTTAGCGAAAGAAACGATACATCTACAAAACAGTTGAATTTTCAACCCGAAAATGCTATTTTATAACAACAATATTAACTTTCTACGAACTTATGAATTTTCAAATAGTTTAATTTTTAACAAAATAGTTGAATGAATAACTAGAAGAGATCAATTTTCAATAAAAAATATCAGTTTTTAACCACAAATTGAATAGTTACAAATTCAGTTCAAAACATTAATTATCGCAAAAAAAAACGAATTTTAAATAAACTAGTTAAATTTTCAATTAAACAGATTAATTTTCAACCAAATAGATTTATTTTCAACTAGAGGCGGCCCAGACAAGAGTTTTTTTGTTTGTTGGGGGGAAGAGGGAGGTCAGAACGTTTTGAGAACTTTGTAAAAAAAAGGTTATGAGAAAATCTGTGGCAACTTTCTGTGTACGATTTGTGTATAAGTCCGAGTTTTTTTGGGGGGAGGGGAAGACTCCGTGACACCCCCATCTGGATCCGCGCCTGGTTTTAACTAAAAAGATATACATTTTTAACAAGTAGTTGAATTCTTGAGCAAAAAAAGTTACTTCCACTGACCCCTTCCCACACACCCTAAACCCGCATACGAAGAGGTACAGTACTTAAAACAATAACTTTTCAACTGAATACCTTCGTTAATGATCCTACTTGCTTTAAAAACCAATTTTAACTCGATTTGATTTTATTTCCTGACATTTTCCTGAATTAGTTCCTGAAACTATTGAATGACATGAAAGAGTTACTAGTTAACGTTTGAATAAGCGATGGGATATCTGAAATAAACGTGTTTCTCTCTTAGTGCATAGGATGCGACTCGGTAGGCATCCTGTGTAGTTGCGCGAAAAGCAAAGCGGATGTCGCCGGGGCAAAGTTAAATTAAATCACAGCGTAGGCAGCTAATATTGTAGTTTATCTGGCGGGACATTAGCGCGGTGAAATATGCCCTCCTTCGCAGAACTTAAAATCAAGATCCTCGAAGTTCCTCGCGCAGGCATCCTTCCTGCTAAGTCGCGCGTGAAAATACTAATTATTATACCGATTATTAATACGAAAACTTTATGCCGTCATGCAGAGTATGTCGGCTGTTAACGTTCCAAGTTTAGCAGAGGATCCAAGTCTAAACTGAAGACGTTGGGATTATGCTTAGTTATAATAACGCTTGGTTATCATTCGTTAAATGCTTGCCAATTAAGACAAGCTAATTAGGAAAAACAACGATCGTTCTCCTCATTGTCTAACAACATTGCCTTCAGTAATTCCCACTACACTACAATAACATCAAAATAATTCATCAGATTTCCCAAAAGTAACCAATTTTTATTTACAATTCATATACAAATAATTAGGTATTTTCACTTCAACCACCAGCTAACTTCACTTCGTTGATTGCTGAGGGGAAAATAAGGGACCAAATGCATAGGACAAAGATTTATTTTTGTAATATCTTCGTAATGAATAATAATTATTATCATTTTATTATGTCATTAAATAGCTCCTCAAAAATACAAACTATTTTTCCAATACACTTATACAGAAAAAATTAGTTTTTATGAAGATATTAGCAAAACAGGGCAAAAATGGACTGAATACCATGCATTTGGTCCATTTTTTTCCCCCTCAGCACTCAATGAAGTGAAGTTAGCTGATGGTTGAAGTGAAAATACCTAATGGCACATATAAAACTCACCATTTAGGACTTCACAGTTCAAAATTTATTTAAAAATTAAGCCAAAGTTGCTTTCTGATTCTGTAAAGTTTCACTGGTCATGCCACCGCCTTTTGTAAATCGAGAATAACTGCAAAGAATAACATTTTTTGAAATATTATTAGGAAATAAAGTATACAGACTTCACAGTCCAAAATGTTCTCGAAACAGGGGAGATACGGTGTTTTTTTACGAAAATAGAGAATAAATAAAATTAATACCATATTGAATTCAATATGAAATGCTTTAAATTCTTTAGATTTAAAGTCGAAATATATTGCACGTTCAAGAAAATAGTTTAGTTTTCAAAAATGAAAGTCGAATTTTTCAGAAAACAGATCAATTTTAAACAAAAAAAGATAGACTTTCAACCACAATAGTATATTATGCACCTAGGCCTAGGGGGAGAAGAGGGGCTTTTTTGACGAGTGTATGTTTTCAGTACGAGTCGGAGACGAGTACTGAAAGCATACACAAGTCGAAAAGGTGCCTCTCCCCCTTGGTGCATACGATATTTTTTATAACAAATGGATGATTTCAGACATTTCTCGAAATACAGTTACCATAAATTTTCCAAAATTCAATTTAAAAATGTCTATAAACTTTCGGCCATTTATGGTAATTTCACATGTCAATATGGTATCTTACCATAAATTACCCAATATTCATTTTTTTTAATTTCCATAAATTTCCGGAAATTTATGAAAATGTTTGGTCTTGTATGGTAATTTTACCGGTAAATATGGTAAATTACCAGAAATTACAACAACAAATTTTAATCTCCATGAATTTCCGGAAATATATGGAAATTTTCGGTCATTTATGGTAATCGTACCGGTAAGTATGGTAAATTACCATAAATTACCCAATATTAATTTTTAAAAATTTCCATAAATTTCCGGAAATTCATGAATTTTTTTGGTAATTTATGGTAATCTTACCGGCATATATGGTAAATTACCATAAATCAACCAACATTAATTTTTAAAAATTTCTATGAATTTCCGGATATTTATGGAAATTTTCGGTAATATATGGTAATTTTACAAGTAAATATGGTAACTTACCATACATTACCCAACATTCATTTTTGAAAATTTCCATAAATTTCTGGAAATTTATGAAAACTTTTGGTAATTCATGGTAATTTGATCAGCTATATATGGTAAGTTTCCATAAATAACCGCAAAATTCTATTATCTGCAATCAAAATTTCCTTACAGGTTTTACGGTGATTGGACTAACAATCGTAAAATGCAAGCTCATAGATGTATAATTTTTATTATTCAGCTCTGACGTCACTTTTCAGTCCTTAGGGAGTAAAAAGTACTTTTTACTCCCTAGGGAATAAAAAGTAGAGCCTTAGCCCAGCTTAATAGGCGTCGAAAAGGGCTGAAATCATGCATGTTTCATAAAAAATTAACTTTGATCCAAGAAAGATGAATTCACAACCAAATAATTGAAGTTTCAAGCAAAAAATATGAATTTTTTAAAACACAATTGAATTTTTAATGCAAAAGGAGGAATTTTCTATCCAAAAAGGCGACTGTTCATCAAAACAGTTGAATTTTCGACCAAAAAGGATGACTTTTTCTACCAAAAGACAAATTTAAAAAAAATGCATGCATTTTCAATCAAATAGTTGAATTTTCATCTTAAAAGAGATACGTTTTCAACTATATGTTAAAAAAATTAGTTTTCAAGCAACAAAATCGAAATTTTCAACCAAAGATACGAATTTTCAACTAAAATGTTGAGTCTTTAACAAAAAAATAAAGACTTGCAAAGAATGTTGAGCAAACTGAATAAAAGCATGAAGAAAATGGGCCTCAAAATTTACGTAACTAAAAGAAAAATTATGCTGCTTGAAGGAAAGGGTGAGAAAAGAATATGCAACATTGTCATAAACGATGAGATAATGGAATACGTTGATAAGTACATATCTCTTGGTAGCCTATTCACTAATGACGGAAAGATATATGTGGAGAGTTAGATAGGCGTATCAACGAGGGTAGGAAGGTTATCGGTAGAGCAGGACCCATTATCAGAAGTAGAAATATATCAAGTAAAGCTAAGAGGGCAATATATAATTCTATATTTATACAGACTGTGCTGTACGGTAGCAAGACGAGAACCTATCAAGAAAAGGATAAGAGTAAAAGTAATGCGATTAACATGAAATTCCTGCGCATGATGTGCGGCAAAACACTGATGGACAAAGTGAGTAATGAGATAATCCTCAAAGAATGTGATGCAGAGGAGACACTATTTGACTTATGTGAAAGAAATTCGTTAAGATGGTTCGGGCATGTTGATAGAATGAAAGATGAACGACTGTCGAAACAAGTGTATTAAGATAAAAGTAAATGGCAATGTGCCCAGAGGCAGACCGCGGAAAGAATGGTTAGAATGTGTGAAGGAGATCTTAATTCGAAGAGACATAAGAAGCCATCGAAAAACAAGAGCTTGCATGAGAAAATGCATGGACACGTAGGAAGCTAGCGAGAAAAGGGACATTAGGGTAAGCGGGAGAATTTTTTAGTAGAAGCGATTGAAGAAATGGTCGAAGTCAGACACTCAGAGAGTGCGGACAGTCTCCGGAATCCATCCCCTCCACTTACGACAACATATTCTCGCTCCGCGTTCATCGAATCAGGCGAACTCTAGACTCACACGGACACAGAACGGAAAGATGAGGGGAAAGTGGTGGGAGTGGATTTCTCGGGCCGTCCGCACTCGTTGAAATAGGCGCTTCACACCTCACTTTGCAGCTAAATAACAATTCCAAGAAGTGTCGGTGAAGTGAATAATGCCTGAAACAAAAGTCCTTGGACACTAATGGGCCCGAGTGGGGAACTTCACATGATGATTTTGTGAGGCTTTTCACTTGGGGTGATCGGTAGAGAGATTGATCAGTTATTTAAATAAGTAACACAGGAATTCTAGATCAATCTAAAAATCTATACCCCCCCCCCAATTCTTTGTTCCTCACCGAATGACTCACCCTTACCCCGAAATGGTATAATAATAATAATTTTCCATACAAAAATGTAGATAGAGCCTTCCTTTAAAAGAATAGAAGGATATCCTTTTGTTTAGAGAGCCTCGATTGCATAAGGCGTGGGTCAATAAACGATGAACAGTTGGAGTATTAACACATGAGCTTGTTTCACGCAGAAACCATTGTCTAGACCTGTTGGGTCTATTGAGTTTAGTCGAGTATAGGTTCCTAATAGCAGAGCAAACTTCGGTTCAATGAACACGTCTCGCTGCACATGAGGTTCATCAGAATCTAGTTAACTACGATTCTCGGCCTTTCCTAACTTTAATCTGATAACTAGGAGCACGCGATCTTGATTATATCTTCAGCTTCACCAACGGCCAGGCTACATTCAAATGGTCAAAACTGCTTTTCATTTCTCTTATTCTTTGATGAAACTTCAATTTAATATAATTCTAATTTTAATTTAAAATCAATCTTTGAATAGCGATCGTATTTTTAATACATTGTGGATTTTGAAGAGGAAAACACTTTACTTTCACAGGAATAATTTCTAGTGATAACAGGAAATTCATTACATTTTAATTTTAATTTTAAAAGTAATGAAAATGAGAATGTTTAAAAATATTTTTGAAGAGTTCAGTCACCACAATGTTTTTTGACAACTTTGTATTTTTTTACTAGAGTGTAAATTTATTCATCAAATATGTGTACGCCGCTATACAATTTTTCAAAGAATATTTGTGGAATTATTAATAATTATTAATAAAATTGAAAAAAAATTAAATTTAAATTAAAAAACTTTTATATAATCTACAAGTGCGATATTAACCAAGAAATAACACTTTTAATTGTAAAATTGCGTCGCTAATAGAAATGATGTAATTTTAACAGATTTTAACAGAATTTAATTCTTTTCAATTCCCTGACCCTAAAGCCAACAAAAAACATCAACATTCCTTATGAAATATAATAGAAATATTATATTTATTGATTAATTATATTTATCAATATTTAACATCATTATGTTGAAAATTCAACAATTTGATTAAAAAGCCATCCTTTTTTTTTAGAGAATTTAACAATAGTTTTTTGGTTCTTTACTTCTCCCTTGAAAATTCATGTCTTCGGGTAGAAATTTCTTTTGTTTTGGTTGAAAATTCAACTATTTTGTCGAAAATTTGTCTTTTTTTAGTGAATTCAATTGTTTTTTATTGAAAAATAACATATTTTTCGGTGTAAATAACAACTATTAAATTTTTCGTTGAAAATTCATGTTTTTTGGTAGAAAATTCAGCTACTTTGTTGAAAGTCGAACTACTTTATTAAAAAATTATTGTTTTGGTTGACGGTACATCATTTAACTGAAAATTCATCTCTTGGATTGAACATTTTAATATTTGGTTCAAAATTCCTCTATTTTTCTGTTTGAAAATGAATTTTCTAACTGAAAATTAAACTTTCTCATTTTTTGTTGAAAATTTATGTTTTTTAGTTGAAAACTCAACTATTTTATTTAAAACTAATGTGTTTTGATACAGATTCGTCTTTTTGGTAAAAATTTTATTATTTTGTTGAAAATTTTTAAATTTTGACAAAAAAATTACAATTTTCGGTTGAAAATTTCTTTTTTGTTTGACTTTTAAACTACGAGTTTAAGTGTTCTGAATTTATGGCGGTCAAGTATGAAAAAGCTTTCTTTTTTAAACCATATAATTTTGAATTATTTTAATGAAAAAGAAATAATTTGAATTTTGTTTTCATGATTTTATTCCAATTTGAACTTTTCCTATTTTACAATTATTCAGGTATAAGGGGCTTTAATTTAAAATTGTAAAATTTTGAACAATTTAAATTTAAAACGACAAAATGTTAACCGTTTAAGTTCAATTGGTTCCTTTATATCCTACCTAAATTACTTTCATATTCGCAAATAAAAATTCTTAGATAAATAAACAAAATAATAATAATTACATTTTTACTTATTTGAGGAAACTTAACTACACTGAACATATATCATGCAGTCCAAATTAATATAACATTATTATTATGATTGATTGCAATTTTAGACTTTTAGGAAAAGGTTTAAATATGATAAGTGAGAAAGTGCTTTTTTTCAAAAATCATTATCCACATTTAAATCAGATATGTATAGGGAAAAGACAGTACGTTTTTAACAAAGTCAATGAAAATATACTTAATCAAGTATAAACTTTTTTTAACCAATAAACAAAAGTTTATTCTTGATTTAGTATCAAGCATTACATACCAAAATGCTTTAAAAACAGGAAAAATAGGCTGATTTTTTACGAAAATAGAGAAATAATCGGGGAATCAATTCTTTTAAATATAATAAATGCAGGTACAATATTGAATTCAATGTGAGCAGCTTTAAATTCCAAACACCTCAAGTCGAAATATAGTGCATTTTTCAATAAAATAGTTGAATTTTCGAAAGGCAAATTAATTTTCTACCAAAAGAGTTCCATTTTTAACAAGAGAGTTGATTTCTCAAGCGAAAAAGTCGACGTATTAGACCGAAAAGAAAAAATTTTAAACGAAATAATTGATTTCCAACCAAGAAATATATTTCTATCAAAAAGATAAATTTTCAATCAAAAAGGACAAAATTTCTATAAAAAAAAAATAAAAACATAAAAATGTTCCTATAAATCGTTGAATTTTCCACAAAATAATTGCATTTTTACCAAAATAGTGTAACGTTCAACCAAATGCTCGAATTTTCAACAGAATAATTAAATTTTCAAGAAAATAGTTGAATTTTACCCTAAAAAAATAAATTTTCAATTCAAAAGGATTATTTTTCTATAAAAAATGTAGAACTTTCTATAAAAAAGATGAATTCTTAACAAAATAGTTAAATTTTCAACAAAAAATATGATTTTTTGACAAAGTAATGGAATTTTCAACAATATATTTTAATCTGCAACAAAATAGCTTAATTTTCAAAGAAATTGTCAAGCTTTCAAATAAAAAAATTCAACTTTAATACAAAACAGTTGTAACAAAAAGACGAACTTTTAATACAAACACACAAATGTTCAACAAAACAGTTTAATTTTCAACAAAAAAATTAAGTTAAAGAATAGTTGAATTTTTAATTTAGCTTGATTTTTTTTTTTAATTAAAATTTTAGCCTGCATAGAAAGATTTTTCTTAACTTAGAAATATGAGTTTTCAACCAAGAAAGATGATATTTCTACCAAAAAAGATGATTTTTTTAATCATAAGGAACGAATTTTCTATTAAAAAGATAAATATGTTCAACAAAACAGTTGACTTTTCAGAAAAAAATTATTAAATTTTTAACAACATCATTAAATTTTCAAAAAATCATTAAATCTTCAACAAAAGAATTAAATTTACAAGTAAAAGTTGAATTTTCCACATACAACATTGAATTTTCAACCATACAGTCGATTTTTCAAACAAAAAACATTGAACTTTAACAAAAACAGTTGCATTTTTAACCAGATAGTTGAATTTGCAAACCAAGAAAAAAACATTTATGTATAAAACAGTTGAATCTTCAACAAAAATGTTTATTTTCAACCAAAAAGAAACATGAATTTTCAATCCAAAAAGACGAATGGTCAACAAAAAATTTGAATTTTCAACAAAATAGCTGAATTTTGAACTAAAAGAGATGGATTCTGTAACAAAAATATAAATGAAGACTTTTCAACTAAAAAGAATGAACTTTTAACCAAAAATAGTTAGTTTTCTTATTGGGTTCTCTTAATTCAGTTTGCATTTAAGCAAAAAAAAAACAAGAAAAAGGGGAAGTTTTTTAAAAACAGGGGAAGAAGAGAAATTCTTCATAAAAGGGAAAAAGAGGGGAATAGGGGAAAGAGTTTGAAGTCTGTAAAATGTTTAAATTGACTTCGTTCAAAATGTACTGCTGTCCCAAACGTAACGTCTCCCCCCTAAATATTGAAAAAGTATTTTAATTCCTTTTCGATAGCAATGGTGATTCGAATTAAAAAAATTTTTAATTAAAAAAAGAGAAACTGTCACCCTAAAGTATTTCTGACATATTTAATCAGAATTATTCGCCTTTTTTAGTAGAGTTTTCTATGATCAGGGTGGCCACTATTTTTTCAATTTTTGTCTCCCGGCTTCCTCCCGGTTCTCCCGGTTAATATTCGTAATTTCTCCCGGTTTAGAAAAAAACATTTGCTCGATAAGCATCAGCAAACTTTTTTGCAAGCAATCTGTTGACTTTGAATCATAAAAACAATTTTAAAATCAGCTATTAAACAAATTTTTCTATATTATGTTTTGAACATTTTTTAAACAATAATTAATAATTTCTAACTGAAAACGTCTAAAAAAATATATTTAGAACGATTTTGGACAATGGTTTGTACCAAATTCGTTTTTTTTTTACCTTGAAAATTCAACTATTTGGTTGCAAATTAACTTTTAGGTTGAAAATTAACTTTTTTGTTGAAAATTCATTTTTTAGCTTGAAAAATGATTTATTTAATTGAAAATTAGCTTTTCTTATTGAAAATTCATATATCTGGGTAAAAAATTCAACTGTTTTGTAGACGATTCGTCTTTTTAGCCTGGAAATTCAACAATTTGGTAGAAAATAAAATGTTGTTGTGAAAATTATTATTTATGAGTTGAAAATTCATCTGTTTTGTGGAAAAGTCGTCCTTTCAGCTTGAAAATTCAACTATTTGGTTACAAATTGCGTTTTTGGTTGAAAAATAATTTTTGTTGTTGAAAATCCAACTGTTTTGTACCAAATTCGTTTTCTTTTTACCTTGAAAATTCAACTATTTGGTTACAAATTAATATTTTTGGGTTGAAAGTTCAACTCTTTTGTAGAAAATTTCCAGGCTTTCCAGGTGAGTAGACACCCTGAATTCCGATTGAAAAGGATGATCAATAAAGACTTCCCAATCTCTTTCAAAATAAATTCAATTCTCTAAGCATGCAAAGTTATTATAGGAACTCTGACTAATTATAAAGAAGCTTATAAAGCACTTTTCGACGGATTGTTCGCTGGCAAATATTTGCATTGTGCTATGTCTGATTGGTAATTTGAATACTCCTGAAATAAGCAGGAATATTAATTGACGTTGCATAATATTATTCACTTGGTGAAATACGTGCTTATACTAATATTGGTAGAATGATTTACACTCAAAAATATTACCTAAAATAAAACATTATTGCTTATTTAATAAAAGATAATCATACTCTAAAGAAAATATTTGTAAGTTTGATTAAACAGGATGTCTACTATAAGCCTGGAAAAAAATTCTCTGACAATTTTAGGTTTTTTCCAGGTATAATTTTTTGTGAAAAATTCGTATTTTGCCTTTAAATTTCAACAATTTTCTAGAAAATTAAATTGTTTAGTTAGAAATTAACATTTAGGTGGGAAAATCGTCTTTTTGGCTTGAAAATTCATTCCTTTGGTAGAAGTGCAATCTTTTTTGGTTAAAAATGCAACTATTCTTTGGTTACAAATTACCTTTTTTATTAAAAATTAAATATTTTAGTAGAAAATTTGTCTTTTTGGCTGAACAATTTTTTTTCAATCATTTAGTTGAATTTTTTCCTTCTTGACTGAAAAATCTTTGATAGTTGAAAATGCAACACTTTTCTTGATATTTCATCTTTTGGGCTTAAGAATTAATTTCTTTTCGAAAAAAATGTATCTATTTGGTTGAAAATTAACTTTTTTGTTGAAAACTCATACACTCAGATTAAAAATTCAACTATTTTGCAAAATATATTCGTCTTTTTGGCCTTCAATTTTAAGATTTTGGTACAAAATTCTAATTTTTAATTGTAAATTCAACTGTTTTGTAGAAAATTTGTCTGTTTGACTTGAAAATTCAATCATTTGGTGGAAAATTAACTTTTATTTGGAAAATTATATTTTCGGGTTAAAAAATCAACTGTTTTGTAGAAAATGAAACTATTTGGTTGAACAGTTAACTGTTTGATTGTTAAAATTGAATGGTTTGGTAGAAAATTAACTTTTTTATTAAAATTAACTTTTTTGTATAAAATTCAACTTTTTCGTAGAAAATTCATCTTATTGGCTTGAAAATTCAACAATTTAGTTTAATTTTTCTCTTCTAGACTGAAAACCCTTACTTTGTCGGAAATTCAACACTTTTGTTGAAAATTCCTCTTTGCTTTAAAAATTCATCTCTTTTGAAAGAAAATTAATCTGTTTTGGTTGAAAATTCAATTATTTGGCGGAAAATTAACTTGTTGGAAAATCATATTTTCGGGTTAAAAAATCAACTCTTTTGTAGAAAATTAAACTATTTAGTTGAATAATTCACTGTTTAGTTGGTAAAATTAAATTTTTTTGTTGAAAATTAACAGTTTTGATAAAAATAAACTTTTTTGTTGAAAATTCAACTGTTTTGTAAAAAATTCAACTGTTTCATAGAAACAGACTAATTGGCTTAAAAATTCAACAATTTGGTTTAATTTTTATCTTCTAGACTGAAAAACCTTTCATTGACAAAAATTCTACATTTTTGTTAAAATTCGTCTTTTTTGTTTGAAAATGCATCTCTTTTTAAATAAATTTAATATTTTCATGGTTGAAAATCTCTCTTTTTCGTGGAAAACAAATCTGTTTTGGTTGAAAATTCAATTATTTGGCAGAAAATTAACTTTTTGTTGGAAAATCATATTTTCGGATTTAAAAATCAACTGTTTTATAGAAAATGTATCGTTTTGGCTTGAAATTTTAGAAGCTTGATAGAAAATTAAAGTATTTGTTTGAAAATTTAACTGTTTGTTTAAAAATTCAACCCTTTTCTTGAAAATTCAACTCTTTACTTGAAAATTCAACTCCTTTCTTGAAAATCCGTCTTTTTGGTTTGAAAATTGATCTCTTTTGGTAGAAATTTAATCTTTTTTCGTTAACAATGCAACTGTTTGGTTAAAAATCAATCTATTTTTATTAAAAATTCAACTAATTTGTTCAAGTCTTCTTTTTTGGTTGAATTCAAACAACTTTTTGATTTAAAATCAAAATCGTTTTGGGCTGAAATATCATCTACTTCATTTTTCGTTTATAATTAATATTTTTTTTGTTAAAAATTCAATTATTTGCTCAAAAGTGGAACTACTTTGTTAAAACTATTTTTTGTTGTTGAAAATTCGACTATTTCATTTTTGGTTGAAAATTTGTCTTTTTTCGGAGAAAATTAATCTCCTTGGTAAAAATTCAACTATTTTGTTGAAAATTCGTCTTTTAGCACGATCGAATCATTCCCTGCCTTCCAAAAAAATTCCCTGACATTTCCAGGTTTTTCCAGATATATAAAAATTTCCTGCAAATTCCAGGTTTTTCAGGTGAGTAGACATCCCGTTAAATAATGGAAAAGAAAATGTGCTGGATTACAAAACTCTACTCGATGACCTAATAATTCAAGAACGCAAGCTAAACTGGTTGTAATTGCATCAGAGATTGAATTTATGGAGTTAGAAGACATGAGATGAGTAAGATCTTTGTAATGATACATGGAACTATCTAGATGAAATATGTTAATGTTCATCTTTGTTTCTTGACATTTATATTTTTAGTTTTATTTACGGACTTCCTTTATGCATGAAAACTAATATTTAACAAAAATGTTGAAATTCGAAATCTTAAAAGGGAATTTATCTATGGCACAGAAATTATATTCATAAATAAATAATCTCATGCATAATTTTTAAACAGCCATGCTTGCATTTAAAGTACAGCACCTACAAAGTTATTCCTTTCAAAAATAACATTGAAAAAAATGAAATAAATTGCTGAATTCAAAATGAAGGTTTACCACTTTAATTATAAAAAATTAGTCAACATTATTGTAATAATTATGAAACGAGTATAGTAAATTAATGGCAAAATCAAATTGTCGATAAACAACAATAATTTTAATCTTATAAAAGCAGATGTTGAATAAAAAGTAATTTTAAACGTCCTCGTACTAATATAAGTATGATTCATCAGCCTTGTAAAAAAATTACTTTAAAAGGAATAACTATTCTTCATTTTAGAGTATGTTAGTCACCTCTGTGTAATTTCAGTACGTGTAATATTGTGCTCCTGTCTCTGCTCAATTCGTCGGTTCACCAACCTGATTTCAATAATGAACATTTTTTAGCCACAATAAGTATTTTCGAAGAATCTGCATAATATTATATTTTACACCCTATTATATGTATTAATTTATTATTAATTTGTTATCTCTGCTCATGATGTTCGTCACTAATTAGCTTAACTCTTTAATTTAGACTCGTTATTGATCAGACGACGAGACGACCAGGTCATAATTATTTAATACGGAGCGTAGAACCGAATACGAGAACATGCATAATTATAATGGACAAATAGTGTCACGAACATTTTTAAATATTAAATCGACGGTTTAACTATTTTATAAATCTATTATACAATATACAGTTACAATAAAATCGTGTGCAATACTTTCGAATCCTACAAAATTCAAAGACTTGATATCTTTTCGAATCTTATAAAATACCCTACAAGATTTGAAATCCTTTCGAATATTTTAAAATACCCTGAATGATTTGAAGCCCCTTCTAATCATTTAAAAATACCCTTAAAGATTTAAAAGCCTTTCGAATCTTTAAAAATACCCTAAAAGATTTGAAATCCGTTCAAAGCTTTTAAAATACATTTCAAGATTTAGAATCCTTTCGAATATTTTAAAATACCCAAAAACAGTTGAAATCCTTTCTAATCTCTTAAAATACCATAAAAGATTTAAAAATCCTTTAAAATACCCCACAAGATTTGAAATCCCTTCGAATCATTTAAAATACCCTGAAAGATTTGAAATCCCTTCGAATCATTTAAAAATACCCTTAAAGATTTGAAAGCCTTCCGAATCTTTTAAAATACCCTAAAATATTTGAAATCCGTTCGAAGCTTTTAAAATACATTTCAAGATTTAAAATCCTGTCGGATCTTTTAAAATACCCTAAAAGATTTGGAATACTTTCGAATCTTTTAAAATACCCTGAAAGATTTAAAATCCCTTCGAATCATTTAAAAATATCCTTATAGATTTGAAAGCTTTCTGAATCTTTTAAAATACCCTAAGAGATTTGAAATCCGTTCGAAGCTTTTAAAGTACATTTCAAGATTTAAAATCCTGTCAAATCTTTTATAATATCCGAAAAGATTTGAAATCCTTTCGAAAATTTTTAAATACCCAGAAAGAGTTGAAATTCTTTCTAATCTTTTAAAATACCTTAAAATATTTAAAAATTCTTTAAAATACCCTACAAGATTTGAAATCCTTTCGAATCTTTTAAAACACCCTGAAAGATCTGAAATCCCTTCGAATAATTTAAAAATACCCTAAAAGATTTGAAATCCGTTCAAAGCTTTTAAAATACATTTCAAGATTTAAAATCCTGTCGAATCTTTTATAATATCCTAAAAGATTAGAAATCCCATCGAATATTTAAAAATACCCAAAAAGAGTTAAAATCGTTTCTAATCTTTTAAAATAACATACGAGATTTGAAAATCCTTTAAAATACCCTACAAGATTTTAAATCCTGACAAATTCTTTCAAAATCCATAAAAATTTTGAAATCTGGTTCAATACCTTGCAATCTTTTAAAATACCCTAAACTCTTGTAAAAAAAATCGAGTAAAATCCCGTAAAATATCTTCAAATTTGAAAAATCTTTCAAAATTCCTTTAAAAATTTTGAAATCCTCTCAAATCCCATAAAATCTGATAAAGCCCCTTGAAAACTTGAAATATTTGATACTTTCTGAAATTCCTTGAAATCTTTTAGAATATCCTAAAACCTTTGACATCTACTGAATTTTTTTTTAAACCTCAAATTACAGTTGGAATCCTCTGAAATCCTCGGAAAACTCTCCAATCGTTTTAAATCACTTTATAACCATAGAAATTCTTTATAATATTATGGAATCTTTTAATTTCTTTTCAAAAATATTGTAAAATCCCTTGAAATTTTGTAACTACTATAAAAATTCTTTGAAATCTTTAAATTTGAAATTCTTTGAAATTTCATGAACTTCCTCGGAATCTTTAAAAATACACTATATTCTTTTAAATCTTTTAAAATTCTAAAAATACCATAAATCTGGTAAAATCTCTAGAAATTTTTTGAATTCTCGTACAGATGTGTTGAAATCTTTAATTTTTTCAAATTTCTTTAAACAAATTTTTATCTGAAACCCTTTGAGAACCCATACAATCCCTTGAAATTCTTAAAATTCCCTTGAAATCTTTGAAATTTTATTGATCCCTTAATCTGGCGGAATCCCTAGAAATTCCTTGAAATTTCTGAAATCTTAGGAATCCCTAGATGTCGCTTGAAATTTCATTTATTCCATAAAGTTCTCTAGAAATCCATTGGAATTCCTTGAAATATTTTTGGTACCATTAATATCACGGATACTTTTTTAAAATTTTAAGTACTTAAAATTTGTTAAATCTCGTTAAATCTCTTGGAATCTTTTAAAATACTCTAAACTCTTTAAAATCCTTTGAAATCCCATTAAATCCCATGAAATTTATAAAATCCCTTAAATCTAGTGAAATTTAATTAACACGAAAAATCGAGTAGAATCCAGTAAATCATCTTGAAATTTCTAATAACTTTCAAAATTCTTGAAAAAATTATGAAATCTTATAAATCCTCTCAAATCCCGTAAAATCTGAAAAAGTAGCTTGAAATTTATAAAATCCCTTAAATCTTGTGAAATTCCTAATATTGCCACAAAAATCGAGTAAAATCCCGTCAAACATCTTGAAATTTGCAACAACTTTCAAAATTCCTTAAAAAATGATGAAATCTTTTAAATCCTCGCGAACGCCGTAAAATCCCATAAAATCTGATAAAGCACCTTGAAATCCCTTGAAATATTTGATATTTTCTGAAATTCCTTGAAATCTTTTATTTTAAAATACCCTGAAAAACTTTGTAACCCCGTTAATTATCTAAAAATTTGTAATATCTCTTAAAATATCTATACAAATTTTAAAAACCTTGAAATCCTCTGAAATTAGACAAAACTTCTTGAAATCTCTTAAAATCAATGGACATGTTTGAAATTCTCTGAAATCCCTTGGATTCTTTTCAAATGCTTCAAAAGCTTTGAAAACCTATAAAATTCTTTCAAAATTTTTGAAATCTCTTGAAATATTTTGAAAATTGTTAAATAAGAAATTGCGATTTTTGAGATGGCTTATGTTATTTTAGCCGATCAGCATAGAATTTTGGAAATATGTTGAAAAACTTAGCAGAAAAATAGATGCATCGTTAAAAAAAAGTGTCGAAAAGTGTTAATATTGGCGTGAGTCGGAGGCCCGTAATAGGAAATTATGACTAATCGAATTTAAAGAAAGTATGAGAAAACAGCTTTTTATTCCTTATTTACATATTTAGAATGAAGCAATTAGTACTTTGAAGTTTCAAACAGCGATGTTGTAAATTGGTTTCAAAGTTCAAAACTTTACTGGACAAGAAAACCTTCGGGCATGCTGACCTTAACGTGGTAGTTTCTTAGCTAAAAATACAGTAATCACCCTTTCAAGCTAGTGAAACCGAAAGAAAGTTATATACACAAAGTAGATATAAAGTCAACATTTAGTTCTTTAAAGACAAGCATTTTCAGCCGTCTATTTTAAAAATTTGTAAGATCTGTCCCATTATTTTTCTTTGATGTATGTTTTTAGAAATAAAACTTCTATTGCTAATTTTTGATATGAATAACAATTGAAAAATACAGTATTTTTATGGAATCCTTTTCTCGAGTGGTAAATAACTTTAAATTTAGCACACTTTTAAAGAATCATAAAAAATGCAAAGCTTTTATTGAAAAGATTAAAAATCAAACGATGAAAAATCTGAAACGTAGAATTTGGGACAATTAAAAATGATAAGAGCACAATTATTTAATTGAAAAATTTAAAGCTTCTAAATTTATGGTACAATTAAAAATAAAAGCGTTTATTTTTATATGATTTAAAATTGGATCCGTACAAAATTGAACAATCTGAATTTGCCAGTGGTTGAAATTGAATAATTAAAAATATTGAAGGCTTAAACATTAAACATTTTATTGAAGACATTAATTGTGCAGCTATTTTCAAATTAAACATTTGATATTAAATCATTTTTAATGTAGGGAATAATATTTGGAATTAGAAAAATTGAACCTTTTAAAATTAAAAAATTAATACCGAACATTTAAAACTCTAAAGAAAGAACAATTTTAGTTCTAAAGTTTAGAGATATTTCACATTTTAACCGTTCAAAATGAAACACTTTGACATTATTTTTAAACACCTATTCTTCAAGTATGAGCTGTCTTAAAATAAAAAATAAAAACTTCCTAGTATGTAAATGAGAATACCAAAGAGCTGAATCAAACGTTGCAAAAATGACACACACTATACATATCTTGACAATTGCATTCAATCGAAACACGAAAATACACACATCGAAATAACTTTCTTGAAAATATTTATAAAACAAAACTGCTTTTCTTCCTTTACATAATATACAATTGTCTCACTACAATTATTAATAACTAGCAGTAAATGTACGCACGTTGAGGTTTATAAATTTTTATTTCCTAACATTAAATATATAAACAATTTAAAAATTCATTATTAACAAAATTTCTACATTTTAAGATAGGGGTCATCCATATATCACGTGGACAATTTTTCACCAAAGGGGTGAATTAAATAGGAATTATCTTTTAGCAATTAATTCATTAACATTCGCAAGAAATTAAAAAGACCTTTTTGACTTTCAGATATGTAAAAAAAATTAAAACTTAAGAAAATTTAGAAACTTAGAAAAATAGATATTTTTAAACATTTTTTCATTGCCGGTAACCAAGCTGCATGAGTGCATGGCTATCGATTCCAAATTAATTATTTACTTTTTTAGGATCCCAATATGCTAATTTTTCGCGTTGTAGCGATTTCGAATCTCAAAATTTGTTATCTTTGACCCACCCTACTATGCATTTCTTATCGGAAAACCTTCTTATAAATATTTTGAATGAAGTGAAAAGGAATTGAACTTCATTCATTTCTAAATAAAAATTTTTAAAATTGAACTATTTTATTTTTAATTGAAGATTTCAGATTAAAATGTCGAAAATAGGACAATTTCAAAACGTTAAAAATTGAATATTTTCACATTAGAATTCTGTAAATTGTATCATTTAAAATTCAAAGGAATTTAAATTTTATTATTTCTAATTAAAAGCGTTAAAAATTGACTTTTGCATTTAAATAATTTTTAATTCAAAGCGAATAAAATTGGACAATTTCAAATTGAAAACTAAATTGAATGTTTCAAAGTCAAAGCTTCTAAGATTCAAGAATTTGTAATTGTTATCGCATACAAAAATTAGAATTTAACTTCATAATTGATTAGACAAATTTTTCTGAGATAAAAAAAAATGCACCGTCCTTTACACTGTTCAAAGTGGAAAATTTTTCAATTATAAAGCTTTAAAATTAAAATATTATAAAAAAAAACTTCAAAATAAAAAATTAATTTTATATGGAAAACGTTGAGAATGAAAAAAAAAATTTACTACTGAACATTGACAATTAAACGAATACGAACCACATTTGAAACTGGAAAAAAATTTAGGTGCCAAGAATTGTGAAATTAAAATTTTTTTATACTCAAACCCTTTAAAATCGCAATTTTTTAAAGTAAATTTGAATCGTCTAAAGATTAACCATTTTCAAAAATGTTAATTACACTTTTCTCAAAATTCAATAATTCTGACTATAATTGGAAAATTAAAACTTATGAAAAAGAAAAATTGAACATTCAGCGTTCAACTTGAAAATTTCGAACCCTAAAATTGTAATCATTCAAAATTAAAGAAATTATTCCATTTTTATCGATTTTAATTTTAAACAACACAATTTTTGACTTTTTAATCTCAAATCGTTTTATTTTTAACATTTCATTCAGAATTATTTTTAATTCTTAAAATCTTCTAATCAAATATTTTTCAATTTTAAATAATTTTTTTTAATCTTCAACTAAAAATCGAATAATTTTGAGATATTACATTGGAAATTAAAAATTTAAAATAAGAATAAGAAACAAAGTCGCTATGATTCCAATTTTTGAAATAGCACGATTTTATTTTAAGCCTATGTTTTTTTTCTTCTTCACAGAAAAATCTGAAATTTTCTTTTTTAAGTTGAGTTTGAAATTTTCAATATTTCGGAACATTTTCAATTAAATAAAATCAATTTTCAATGCTTTTCAAGAAATTGTTGTCTTAACTTTTCATTGTTTTTAATTTATTCTGAATGCTTGTAATGCAAAATTGTTTTATTACAAATCCTTTAAACTGAAAATTGTAAAATTATCAAGTCTTTCAATTTCATATTGTATAAATTTTAAAAATTGAATCTAAATATCATTTAGAAAATTAAAAAATATTAAATTTAAAACTGACTATCAACGCATTCAACATAAAAATTATTTAATTAAAAAAAAAAAATTATTAGTGAAATTGTCTTGACATTTTTAATATTTCAGTTTGAAACTACAGTATTGTGAAATTTAAAATTAGAAACCACCAAAAATTACGAAAATTCAAAACAGATATTCTCGTATTAAAAAACTTTAGTTTCAAGGCCTCAAAAATTAAACTGATTTAGAATTGCGCATTCAAAACTATAATTTTAAATTGAAGTTACAGAAATTTTAAAGATTATAAATATATTATTAATAAATATAGTATCATGTAATATCAAGTCACATTCAAAGTGATTAAATAGATTTTTGTACTAAAAAATTTGATTTCTGTAAAAAAAAATCATTTTCTTCATATTTTAAATATTGCGTTCCCGAGGGGATATTCACTTCTGAAATAATTTAAATCTCGCGATCCTTAAATCTTTCAAAATCGTAATGATCGATTTAATTAAATCGATCACTCCGATCTCTCACTGTGACCCGATGGATTTCACAAGATCTCTCAAGGATCGTTTCAAGATTCGCAAAGAGTTTTGAAGATTTTTGAAAATTTTAAAAATTTCAGAGATCCCTGTGGAGATATTTTGAAACTTGTTTTGAGTTGTTGAATCTTGGGATTTCCGAAATCTTGCAAATCTTGATATAATTGTCGTGAATGAATTCAAAACTGAAGCGTTAAAAATTAAACAATTCTAAACTTCGTTTAAAATGAAGGTATTGGTAAATGAGGATATTGAAAGTAAGTCCTTAGAAATAATTAATTTCCAAATTATCCATCGCGATTTTTCAAACTCAATCGTTTTAATCTAAATTGCAAAATTAACAAATTGAAAATCAATGATAAAAAAAACGTCATGTTAAAGACAATTTTATAAGATATCAAACTGACATCCTGAAGCTTCAATGTGGACAATGTGAATGAATGAATGAATTCGAAGATTATTATTATTAAGCATGATTCTTCATTTGAAACCACCTGAATGAATAAAAACAAAAAATGGTTAAAAAGCTGTAATTTAATACTTACAAACAAGAGTCAACCAGCTGATTGTTTGACATACCAGCTGATCTTCGACTTTCGTTCTCAGCTATCTGGCAACTTCACCTGCAACAAAGAAAGATGAATATTAATTAAAATTCCTTTGAACTCAATAAAGCTGAGTAATGAAGTTACGACCTATTAATTTTATTCAAAGGTACTTGAATGAAGCTCGATCGTAAATCGTAAATTTAAGTATCGCCGCATTGAAGACAATTTTTACGACAGTCGTAATTTTTTCTAGGAGGAAGTGAACCATCTGACCTATGCATGTATGGATCAATCCTTCAATTGATCAGACGTCTAACTAAATTGAAGCTCTATTAGGTCGCAAATAACCCTACGGCCAACGAGTCAATTCAAACTCGTTGCATTATCTACTTTATTCTCGACTTGAGTTCGTCGGAACCTACCGCAAGACAGGATCGAAGATTGTAATCGTCAGCGAATTAACGCTCTGCCTCACGGAGTGCCTAATATCCGCGGACGACGTTCAAATCGATTCGCAGACTAGACGACGGTTAACGCGACATTTTAATGGACGCCGTGATACATTTTCTTGGATGCCAATTCCCATACATGACGCGACAACTTTATACAATATTTCAATATTCACCGTAACAAATATCGATAAAGCAAATTTTACCCGCGCTCTAGTTTTAGGCCTCGCACAGTGTAGCCAAAAGCACTTTTTGTGGACAAAAGTTTGTCTACAACCCAATTCTCAATGGATGTTGACGTTTTTTTTTAATGACCGTAAGGCTTTCGGGTATATCGAGTCGGTGCGAGAATTTTGATTTGGCTAAATCAAAATTGTTTATTCAGCAACAAAATAAACAATATTTTTATCCTAACTTTTCACATCCACCTTTTTTTTGTAAGATCTGCGAATTGAATAAAGAAGAGCTTAAGTCAGTGTAATTACTATCTACACGGTGAAAAATGGTTGGTCACAGTTAGAGGGTCAAAATTTAGAGAGCCAGTCCGTTCTTTTAGATGGGCTAAAGAGCCATCCAGAATTTTTTTTGACATAGTCGGAGAGGCTCTCTTTTTATGACCAGTTTGACTGCTATAAGAACGCCAGACTCACTATCAGGGGTCAACTGGTGGCCAAATGTAGTACTAAAATAACGGGGTCGTATTCTTCATATTACAGGTTTTACTACATGATCCATTTGAATTTTATAATAAAAATTATTATTACATTAATAGAAAAAATGTAATTTTCAGCCCAAAAATATAATTTGTCAACAAAAAAGTTGATTTTCTACAAAGTAGTTAAATTTTTTTCAAAATATTCAGATTTTTATAAGAATAGTTTTATTTTAAACCAAATATTTGAATTTTCAACCAAAAATATAAAAATTCAACCAAACTGTTGAATTTTCAAGCCAAAAAGTTGAAATTTTTTACAAAACAAATTTTCAATTAAAAAATATGTATTTTTAACTTAAATTATAAATCTTTAATAAGAGCAACATCAATTTTTAACAAATTAGTTCAAATTTAAACCAGGTATTGGAAACTTTAACGAAAGAAGATGAATTTTAAACAAAAAATGTAATAGTGAATACTTCTATTAAAATCTATTTTAATTTTAAGTAAAAAACAATTAAATTCAACCAAAAAAAGTAGAATTTTCAACAAAAGAGTTGCATTAATAACCAAAAAAGATGATTTTTTAACCAACAAGATTAATTTTCTAAACATGGAATAGTTAAACTTTTAACCAAACAGATAAATTAAAAAAAAAATTATTGTCTCATCAAGTAGTTCAGATTTCATCCAAGTTGAATTTTCGACAAAAAAATATGACTTATTCGCAATATAGTTGCATTTTCAGCAAAATAAAATAATTTTTAACCAAATGGTACATTTTTTAACGAAACGATTTATGCAGTTTATGGACGACCCCTGAAAGAAAAATGATTTTAGAACCCAGAGGAAATAATACAGAATGTGACGAAGCAGCTGTCAGCTCTCCTTGCACATAAATCGCAGCTTATTCCGAAATTTCTCGTGCATCGCAGCTTATTCAGAAATTTCTGGTACATCGCAGCTTCCTCAGAAATTTCTGGTGCATCGCAGCTCCTTCAGAAATTTCTGGTTAAAAAATAGAAAAATCGCTGGAAGAAGATTGTGGTTCCCAAAGGGTAGGATTCTGAAGGTGATATCATCGCCTTTGACCAAAATTAACTCTAAGTCCTCGTATTATAAATTGAAGCATCGTTATTCACGGGTCCCATATTCCAACCTAAGACTTCTGCAGAATCGTGAGAGCAAAATCGATACGGTTTATTTAAATTCCACGTTTCGCCTGATGCTGTGCTAGGAGCACACACGTTTTGTTGAATCAGAATCTGTAGTCACGGTTGGAATGTGGAATGAGACAAATCAAAGTCGAATGCTGAGTTCGTAAAATGCTCTTTAAACTAAGTCGGAGACGAGTTCTTGTAAAAAAAGGATGGAAAAGATCACAGCCGAGGAAATCGGATAAAGGGGAAAAATAAAATAAATCAAAATCAATCAACTTTTACTACAAGGGGTATTACTTAAGGGGATAGATATGTATGAAAAATTCATTTTCCTTGAATGAATTTTTGCTCATGATGAAAAAAAAGTGAGGACATCCACCAAAATTTATCTTTGGGATCATCCAAAAATTAAATCCAAACTTATCAAAAATATTTGACTAATCGTCCAAAATTTTGGGACGAAAATAGGGGAATAAATTCTTTACAATAAAATGAATATGGGTACTATATTAAATTTAATTTGAAACTCTTTGAATTCATGATATTGAAATTGAGAATATTAAAATTTATTAACAAAATATATGAAATTTTGACGACAACAAAAATTTTCAACCAAAAAGATTGATTTTTTACCAAAAAGACGAATTTTCAACAAAATAAATAAATTCTCTATGAATTGTTAAATTTTCAGTTGAACGAATCAATTTTCAACTTTTTCGCGTATTTCCCTTGAATGCCAACGGAATTATAGAACCCAGAAATAAACTTCAAATATTTTTGGTTGAATATTAATTCATCTTTTTTTCGAAAAAATTGTATTATTTGGTTGAAAATTTAATTTGTTTTTTAATTCAAAAATTTGGTTGAAAAGTCATCCTCTGTGGTGGAAAGTTTGTCTTTTTTGGGTGGAAACCTCAATTTATTTGGTAGAAAATTCCACAATTTGGATGCAAATTAACTTTCTTGTTAAAAAATTACATTTTCTTGTTGAGAATTCAATTTTAATGTAGAAAATTGATCTTTTCGGATTGAAAATGCAAAATTTTTGATGAAAAATATTATCTTTATCGACTGAAAAATCTTTCTTGGTTGAAAATTCGTCTTTTTGGTTTGAAAATTCATCTCTTTGGCTAGAAATTTCATCTTGTCTGGTTAAAAATGCTACTCTTTGGTTGAAAATTAATTTGTTTTTGTTGAGGATTAAACTATTTTGATTAGGATTTGTTTATTTTGGTTGCATTTAAATATTTCTTATTTTAAATTAAAATCTGTTTTGTTTGAAATATCGACTGTTAAATATTTGATGGAGAATTTAGATTTTTTAGTTTCAAATTCAACTACATGGTGGAAAGTGGAACTACTTTCTTAAACATTCATTTTATTGGTTACAGATATATCATTTGAGGTGAAAATTTATATGTTTGGTTGAAAATGTAAATATTGTGTTAAAAATTCCTTTTTTTTGTCGAAAATTATTTTTTTAACTAAAAATTAAACCATTCCATTTTTAATTAAGAACATACTTTTTTAGTTAAAAATTCAACTATTTCGTATGTATTTTGTTGAAAATGTGTCTTTTGTGCAATAAAATTAATCCTCTCGGTTGAAAATTTAACTGTTTACGCGAAAATGAGCTTTTTTGTTCAAAATTTATATTTTCGGCTAAAAGATTTTTGTGACGAAAATTTTTTTTTTTTGTCATTTAAAATTGAACATTTCTATTTTTAATTTAGAACTGATCTTTTTTAGTTAAGAATTGAAATATTTGGTTGAAAATTCATCTTTTTAAATAAAAATGCAAAATACTTTTTGGTTAAATCATAATCTTTAGTTGAGAATTCATGTCTTCGGTTGAAAATACAACTGTTTGGTTGAATGTTGAACTAGTTTATTAAAAAATAATTTTTTTATTCAAGATCTATTATTTTAGTTGAAAATTCATTCCGTTATTTGAATTTTGAATTGCAAAGTTGTTTTGTTTTTGTTGAAAATTATGTTTTTCCTGAAAATTAAACTATTTAGTTAAAAATTTGTCTTTTTTTGGTACAAAATTCGTTTTTTTTTTGTGTTCAAAATGATTTTTTTACTGAAAATTAAGCAATTCTATTTTTAATTTAAAACTGCCTTTTTTTGTTGAAAATTAATCTATTTGGTTAAAAATTTGTCTTTCTTGGTAGAAAAGTTGTTCTTTTTTGGTGTAAATAATGTTTTTTACTGAAAATTCGGTAATTATATTTTTAATTTAGAAGTTCTTCCCCCCCCCTCCCGAAAATGAAAATATTTGTTTAAAAATTGATCTTTTTTGGTTGAAACATCAACTTTTTGGTTGAAAATGCAAAATATTTGTTGGTTAAATCATAATTTTTGGTTGAGAATTCATGTCTTCGGTTGAAAATACAACTGTTTGGTTGAATGTGGAACTGGTTTATTGAAAATTAATTTTTTTATTAAAGATCTATTATTTTAGATGAAAATTCATTCCATTGTTTAAAGTTTTAATTTCAGAGTCGTTTTTTTTTTGTGTTGAAAATGAGGTTTTTACTGAAAATTAAACTATTCACTTAAAAATTAGTCTTCTTTAGTAGAAAAGTCTTTTTTCTTTGTTGAAAATGATTTTTTTTACTGAAAATTAAGCAATTCTATTTTTAATTCAAACCTGCTCTTTTTTTGTTCAAAATTAAACTATTTGGTTCAAAATTTGTCTTACTTGGTAGAAAAGTCCTTCTTTTTTGGTGTACATTTTTTTTTACTGAAAATTAAGGAATTCTATTTTTAATTTAGAACTGCTCTTTTTTTTGTCGAATATTAAACTATTTGGTTAAAAGTTTATCTTTTTTGGTAGAAAATTTATCTTTTTGGTTGAAAGTGCAAAATATTTTTGGTTAAATTACATTTTTCGTTAAGAATTCATGTTTTGGTTGAAAATACAACTATTTGGTTGCATGTGCAAGTACATTATTAAAGATTCATTTTTTTATTAAAGTTCTATCATATCAGTTAAAAATTTATTTATTCGCTTTAAATTTGAATTATTTGTAAAAAATTATTTTTTGGTTTACAATTAAAATCTTTTTCTTTTAAATATCAATTATTATATTTTTAATTGAGAATTCATCTGTTCTTGCTCAAAATTTTATTATTTCATTCAAAATTTTATTATTCTATTGAAAATTCAGCCATTTTGTTAAAAAGTAATCCTTTTTGGTAAAAAGATCGACTGGCTTATTAAAAAGTTAAACCACTTTTAAAAATTTTATTTTTGGTTGAAGATTCACCATTTAAGTTTAAAAATTCTTTTATTTGGTTGAAAATTAGTTTAAAAATTCGACTATTTTGTTAAGAACTCACGTATTGTCTCAATTTGAGATAAATTCTGTCGCCGTTATTAATTAAACAAATTTTTAATATAAAAAATTAATTTGAAATTATTCCATTTTTAATGTTCTCAATTAAAATCTTATCATTTTTCCCCGTTTTAGTTTCAATTTTATAAGTTTCATTGTAAATTAAATTGCAACTAAGTCGAGTGGGCTTCTGAGAAAAATGGTAAAAAAGTTGATCAGTCGCATTTTTATGGTTTCGTGGCCCCAGGCAGAAACCTTTATAGTTTTGGTCGGGGAATGAGGAATGGCTGAGTGAGGGGAAATGAGGGAGGGGAAGCGTGGGGAAATGAGGGGAGGGGAAGTAGGGGAAGTGAGGAAGAATGAGGGAAGAGTAACTAAGGAATATAAGGAGAAATCAGGGAAGTGGAAATAGGGAAAGGGGAAATAGGGGAAGTGAAGTGAAATAAGAGAAGGGGAAGTGTGGTGAAATAAGAGAAGGAGAAGTCAGGTGAAATAATGGAAGGGGAAGTTGGGAAAATGGTAGAAGATGAGGGGGATGAGAAAAAGGGTAAGCAAAGTGAGAAGAAATGAAGATAATAGAAATGATGAGAGGGGAACTAGAGGGAGTGAAAAGTGGGGAGCTAGTGGAAGGGATGGGAAATCTCAAATGGGGAAGCGTGGGAAAATGAGGGAAGGAGAAGCAGAGGAACTGAGGAAGAATGAGGGAAGCTTAAGTAGGGGATATAAGGAGAAATTAGGGAAGGGTAAGTAGGGGAGGTAAGGTGAAATGATAAAAGGGGAAGTAGTTAAAACGTGAGAAGATTAAGGGTATGAGGGAAAGGGTAAGTGAAGTGAGGAGAAATTAAGATAATAGAAGTGATAAGACGGGAACTAGGGAAAAGTGAAAAGTGGGGAGCTAGTGGAAGGGACACGAAATGTCGGATGGTGAAGCGTAGGAAAATGAGGGAATTAGAAGCAGAGAAAGTGAGGAAGAATGAGGGAATTAGAAGCAAAGGAAGTGAGGAAGAATGAGAGAAGAGTAACTAGGCGATATAAGGAGACATTAGGGAAGGGGAAGTAGGGGAAGTGAGGTGAAATAATGAAAGGAGAAGTAGGGAAAATGTGTGAAAATGAGGGGGATAAGGGAAGGGGTGAGCGAAGTGAGGATAAATGAAGAGAATAGAAGTGATGAGAGGGGAACTGGGAGAACTGAAAAATGGGGAACTAGTGGGAGGGACGAGAAATATCGGATGAGGATGTGTGGGGAAATGAGGAGAGGGTCAGTACGATAAGTGAAGAGAAATGAGGGTGAAGTAATGAGGGGATATAAAGAGAAATTAGGGAAGTGTAAGCAGGGGAAGTTAGGTGAAATAAGAGAAGGGAAGTGAGGTGAAATAATGGAAGGGAAAATGGGGAAAATGTGAGAAGATGAGGGGGCTGAGGGAAAGGGTAAGCCAAGTAAGGAGAAATTAAGAGAATGGAAGTGATGAGAAAGGAACTAGGGAAAGTAAAAAGTGGGGCGCTAGTGGAAGTAACGGGACATGTCAGATGGGGAAGTGGAGAAAAATAAGGTAAGTAGAAGCAGAGGAAGTGAGGAAGAATGAGGGAAGGTTAAGTAGGGGAAGTGTGGAAAACTGAGTGGAGGGAAAGTAGGGCAAGTGAGGCCTAGTAAGGAAAGGTGAAATAGAGAAAAAGAGGGGATGGAGTAAGTATAATGAGCGGAGTGGTGAGGAAAATGAGAGGAGGAGAAGTGATGGGAGGAGAACTAGAGGAAGTGAGGAGTGAGACCTAGTAGAAGCAATAGGAAATGAAAGAAAGTAGGGGAAGGGGAGTGTTATCTGGTGAAGTGAGTACAGGGGGAAGTAGATGAGGAAGAAGTTGTAGGTGACCTGTCTGTGTAACTGTTTACCAGGGAGGGAAAGTGGGGATAAATGAGGGAAGGGGAAGTAGGGGAAATGAGTAGGTGCAGTGAAGGGTGATGGGATGGGTGAAGGGGGGAGTAGGGGGTGGGGAACTAATGGAAGTGAGAGAAAGTGAAAAAGGAAGTGAGAGGGAGAGTGAGGGGAAACGTGGGGTGTGGAAGTAGGGGAAGTAGGGGATGAAGAGTGTTACCTAGACAAGTGAGGAGAAAGGGAAGTAGATGAGGAAAAAGTTGGGGAAGGCCAGGAAAGCTAAGGTTGAAGTGTCGGGAGGCGAAGAAGGGGAATGTAGGGGGAGTAGGAGAGGGGAAGAATAGGAGAGGGGGGGGAGATTTCAACGACTTAATTACTGTCTTAATGGGCTGCGAAACCCTGTTTTGTAAGCCGACTAATTTTTCTGTGAAAAGTCGAAAACAATCGCATTTGAAAAAAAAATTTAAAAAAGTCGCACTATGGGTGCGGTTTCAATTTTTCTTTTTCTTGATCCTTTTTGTCCCTGCATTCATAGTGTAAAATTTACGTGCGAATATGCATGCAGAAGTAAACATGCGGTAAGCTGTCTCGTATCTCAGAATCCCATTAAGAAGACGAGCCTCAAGGCGATTTGGTCTATTGTTACCTTCCAGATGATAAGCATCCATCGTTCTGTGAATTATGTCGAAATGCGCAATTCAAAATTACTCTACACAATTTTGAATGCATTGTTAAAAAAATTGTAAATGTTTATCAGTGTTCATAAATGTTTGAATTTATTTCAAATTTTCTTAGGATTTTTAACAGAAAATTTTTGACTAAAAAAGAGATCTTTTTAACAAAATATATGAATTTTCAACCCGAAAATATGAATTTTTAACAAAAAAGTCCTTTTTCAGCCGAACAGTAAAATTTTGACTAAAAAAGACGTATTTTTAACAAAATATATGAATTTTCAACCATGTAGTTGAGGCCTCAACTAAAAACAATCAATTTTAATAAGTTATGAGTCAGGAGTTATGAGTCAGGAGTTAGGAGTTAGGAGTTAGGGGCTAGGGGGTTAGGAGTTAGGAGCTAGGGGTTAGGAGTTGGGAGTTAGGAGCTAGAAGTTAAGAGTTAGGAGGTAGGAGTTAGGAGTTAGGAGTTAGGAGTTAAGAGTTAGGAGTTAGACGTTAGTAGATAGTAGTTAGTAGTTAGGAGTTAGGAGTTAGGAGGTAGGAGAATTTTTAACAAAAAATGATGACTTTGAAAATCGGATTCAAATTTAAAAAAAAAAGTTAAAACTCCAACCAAATAGTACAATTTTGACTAAATTTTCTACCCTAAAATATGAATTTTTAACAAATAAGTTCAGTTTAAGCTAAATAGTTGAATTTTCAACAAAATACTTGAATTTTCTACCAAAAAAGTTGAATGCCCATTCAAAAAAAAAAAAAAAATTTCCAACCAAGTAGTTGACTTCTCATCCCAAAAAGACAAATTTTCAACAAAGCAGTAGAATTTTCAACGGAAAAGGATCAATTTGACAAAATGGTCCAATCTTCAACAGAATGAATCAATTTTCCGCCAAATAGCAATTTGACAAGAAGAGACGATTTAAAAAAAAAATTTAATTTCAACCAAAAAGAAACCTTTTCAAAAAAACATTTGACTTTTCTAACAGAAAAGTTTATTCTTCATCCCAAAAAGACGAATTTCCAACAAAGCAGTTAAGTTTTTAATAAAAAAGAATGATTATGACCACATTGTGCAATTCCAAAAAAAGAATTACATTTTCAACTGAAAAATAAAATTTTGACCAGAAAAGACAAATTTTTTGGAAAAAAGGTTATTTCCAACCAAATAGTAAAATTGTTAACCAAATGTTGGAATTTTCTACAAAAACAGTTGAATTTTCATCCCAAAAAGACGAATTTTGAACGAAGCAGTTGAATTTTCAACCAAAAAGGATGACTTTGAAAAATGGTGATATTTTCAACAGAATAAGAAAATTTCTAGAACAAACACGAAAACTTTGACCAGAAAAGACCCATTTCCTGAAAAAGTTCATTTTCAACCATATATTAAAATTTGTATCCAAATACTTGAATTTTCTACTAAAGAGTTGAATTTTTAACTAAAAAAGACAAATCTTCAACCAAAAATCGAATAGTAACATCTTCAGTTTAAAAAATTAATTTTCTCAACTACAACAAAAAATCAACATAGTAGTTCAATTTACATCTAAAGAGATGAATTTCCAACTAAAATTAATCGTTAACCAAAAAGACCAATATTTAACAAGGTAATTAAACTCTGAACCCAATTATGGAATTTTTAAATCACTTTTAAACCAAAAATATGAACTATGTACTAAAAAATTATTTTTTCCACAAAAAAAAAGACGAAATTAAAAAAAAATACAAGAATTTTCAAACGAAAATAAAATAGTTTAGTTTTTAGTTTAAAAAATTAATTTTCAATAACAATAATTAATTTTGAACAAAAAAGTTTATTTTCCATCAAGAAAGGCGATTTTTTAACACCAAAAAAATTAATTTTGTACCAACCAGTTGCACTTACGACCAAAGAGTTGAACTTTTAAGCAAAGGAAATGAATTTTTTGCAAAAAACATTCTTAAAACCAACAGTTCAGCTTTCAACCTACAGAGATGAATGTTCAAACCAAAAAGACGAATTTTCAATAAGAAATATATGATTTTTTACCCAAATAATTTAATTTTCTAACAAAATAGATGAAGTTTCAACCAAGAACGTAAATTTTCAACTAAAATTATGAATCTTTGACTAAAAAAATTCATTTTCAACAAAAGTGTTCAACTTTCAACAAAGCAGTTTGCTCTTTAAACCAAAACCAACTGTTTTTTTATTTTAAATCAAAATATTTTTTTGGTTAAAATATCAATTATGCTAACATATTGCGTTGCAAATTCATATTTTTTTGTTGAAAATTCAACTCTTTTGTTGAAATTTTGATTTCAAATGTCGGAAATCCTAAAAAATCTTTGAAAAATTATATTTATATAACCTGAAAAACAAATAAAGTTGAAAAATAAGTAGTATTTCCAAATTTTTATTTTGTTGAAAAAATTATTCTTCCCTTCAAACTGAAAAATTACACGCGCACGTAGCGCTTTCATACTTCCCCTCTCTAAACTTTAACCTTCACTTTCCCAACATTTCCTCACCTACATCCCGACCCCTCACATTCTCTATATTTCTCCTCACTTCCCCTAGTTCCGCTCGTCACACTTCCCTGGATTTTTCTGATTTCCCGGGGTTGTGAGTTATGAGTTAGGGAGTTAGGGAGGTAGAGAGTTGGGGATTTAGGAATTTAGGAGTTAGGGGGTTACGGAATTAGGAGTTATGAAGTTAGGGAGTTAGGATTGTGGAGTTATGGAATTATGGAATCAGGTAATTATTGAGTTAGGAGTTAGAGAGTTAGAGAGTCAGACAGTTGAACAGTTAGGGGGTTATGGAGTTATGTAGTTAGGGAGTTATGGAGTTAAGTAGTTATGGAGCTAGAAAGTTAGGAGTTAGGGAGTTGGATATTTAGAGAGTTAGGGAGTTAGGTAGTTAGAGAGTTAGAGAGTTAGGGATTTAGGTGTTCGGAGTCATATAGGTAGGTAGTCAGGGAGTTAGGAAGTTAGAAATTATGGAGTTATGGGGTCAGGATTATAGAGTTATCGAGTGAGGGAGTTTGGTAGTCATTGAGTAATAAGAAAGGTAGTTAGAGAGTTAGATAGTAAGAAAGTTATGGAGTTAGGTAGTAAGGGAGTTAGGAGTCATGGAGTTAGGTAGTTATGGAGTAAGGTAGTTACGGAGTTGGGGAGTTGGGAGTTAGTGTGTCAGGAGTTAGGGAGTTGGGAGTTAGAGATGTAGAGAGTTAGAGATTTATGGAGCCATGGAGTTATAGAGGTAGGTAGTTAGAGAGTTAGTGATTTAGGAGTTATGGAGTGAGGGAGTTAGGAGTTATGGAGTTGTGGGGTCAATGAGGTAGGTTCAGGGAGTTAGGGAGTTAGGTACTTACTCAGTAAGTAGTTAGAGAGTTAGAAAGTTCGATAGTTAGGGAGTTATGGACTTAGGTAGATAGGGAGTTAGGAGTTATGGAGTAAGGTAGTTATGGAGTTAGGAAGTTAGGAGTCAGGGAGTTAGGGAGTTGGAAGTTAGCGATTTAGAGAATGAGAGTGTTGGGGAGCTAGGGAGATAGAGAGTTAGAGAGTCAGGGATTTAGGTGTTAGGAGTCATGGAGGTAGGTTGTTAGGGAATTAGGGAGTTAGGAGTTATGGGGTTCAGTATAAGGGAGTTTTGGAGTGAAGGAGTTAGTTATGGAGTTAGAAAGCTGGGAGTTTGGGTGTCAGGATTTACGGAGTTAGAGATTTAGAGAGTTCGAGATTTAGGGAGCCAGGGAGTTAGATAGTGAGGTAGTTAGAGAGTTAGAGAGTTAGGGAGTTGGGGATGTAGGAGTGATGGAGTTAAGGAGTTATGGAGTTAGAAGTTATGGAGTTTTGGGGTTAGGGAGTTAGGATTATGGAGTTAGGGAGTTAGGTAGTTACTGCGTTAGAATTTAAAGAGTTAGGGAGTTAGATAGTTAGATAGTTAGGGAGTTATGTAGTTTGGTAGATAGGGAGTTAGGAGTTATGGAGTTTGGTCGTTATGGAGTTAGGTAGTTATGGAGTTAGGAAGTTGGGAGTTAGTGAGTTAGAAGTTAGGGAGTTAGAGATTTAGAGAGTGAGAGTGTTAGGAGTTAGGGAGTTAGGGAGTTAGGGAGTTAGGGAGTTAGGGAGTTAGGGAGTTAGGGAGTTGTGAGCTGTGAGTCAGGAGTTAGGATTCGGTTAGTTATTCGGAGTCAGGAAAGATATCAGAATAATGAGATCAGCTAAGTACACACGCAAGATTCACCTTTTCTCAAAATGGTCTAATTGGTCTAATTGGTCTAATTTCAAGGGCCAATAATTAAACCGAGGGTTTCTTCTAATTAAGGGGGCGAACCGAATCGAGCCCATTACGAGGCGAATAATTTAGCTTCGAAAAGACTTGAAGATTACAGGGTCTACTTATGCGGATATTACCACACAATCAACTACAAAATTTATTCTCTGCGCATCATTCGCCTACGTACGTGGTACGCCGCGTTTGTGATTCACGCTTCTTCCACTCCTGTATGGTCCCGTTTTTTGCCCGTGCCACTCGGGAATTTGCGAGTATAATTGTCGGAGGACTTTTAAAGAGTTCTTCTGTTATCTAACCACAAACATTCACCTTTTTTCCACCACTCTCGAGGGTCAAACTCAAATAAAGTGGAGAGCATCAAGCTGATCTTGTGCTGTATGTATGTACTAGATGCTAATCTGAAAGAAAATAGAGGAAATGGTTCTCTTGTTTACATGAAGGATAACATGTTATACGAGATTATGGGAAATTGTAAGAGAAATAACTTTTTTGTAAACCCTTACCACCACTTCTTGTGCAAATATTTCAGGGTTGCTACAAAATCCCAATTTCGAAATTCCCTAATTGGACAAAAAATAAATAAATAAATTCTCAAAGAAAAGTGTGATAGTTGTTAGATCAACTGAAAATTCTTATTTGAGTCTAGAACAGTTGAATTAGATGAATCCTCAAAAAATAGCCTAATTTTCAGATCAAAAAGAGAAACTTTTATCAAGAGTTGAATTTGAACAAAAAAATATTTTTCGGTCAATCCAGAACAAAACTCTCATCCAAAATGTTTAGTTTTCAACCCAAGAAAGATGTGATTAGAACGAAACAAATGAATTTTTGACTAAACAAGATAAATTCTTGAGCAAAAATTGAATAGTTAGTTTTCAGATGAAAAAAATTAATTTTCTAGTAAAAAAGCGAATTTTCAACAAATTAGTTAAATTTCCAACCAAAGAATGAATTTTTAAACGAATTTATACATTTTTAATAAAAAACAAAAAATCTTAACCAAATAGTTGAATTTTCTACCCAAAAGATAAATTTTCAACAAAATACCTCAATTTTTAACTGAAAAAGATACATTTTCAACCATGGGGAGTTAGGAGTTATGAGTTATGAGTTATGAGTTATGAGTTGGGAGTTAGGAGTTAGGAGTTAGGAGTTAGGAGTTAGGAGTTAGGAGTTAGGAGTTAGGAGTTAGGAGTTAGACAGTTCTAGAAGGTCTAGAACAACACCCAGTACGACAACCATCGAAACCCTAAACTCCGGTCCAAAGTACTCGGCCGGTCAACCCAGTAGCATCGGTTCCTTCGGTCTTCATATTTTAACTTCTGTGCGGGAGTTTTTGATTCCAATATAAAGGAGCACCTGCCACGAAAGGACAGCGAGGAACAAACCTATTGACCTCGTCATCCCAGCCAACCGACCAACGCTATTCACCGCTCACCTCCTACGAGCCCCCATACAGGGTCCCGAGGTTTGAAAGGCGAGGCACCTCCGTCTCAATAAAAGAAAGGGTGTACAAGAGCGGACACCCCAAACCCATTTGTGGACAAAAATTAAACAATAAGATTTGATCCAAGGTTTCATGAAGAAAGAGCACTCCAGCTGCATCTAATATCTATAACTTGACATTATATTTCATTTTTATTTCAATTGTAACTGTTTAAATAAACATAGATTAATTTATAAAACTTAAATTCATGTTAAATTAATTTCTTTTAGTCGGTAATTATCCACATCCCAGTTTTCTAGTATTTTAATTAGAATCTAAAACGAGGAACCATCTTTCAATAATAATAAAATAGAAGGTAAGTTATGTCTCCTAAGACGTAACAATGCAGAAAATACGATTTAAAGTATATTTAAAAAAAAATAATTGTTCAAAGAAATTATATTTGTTTAAGCAATTACAAAAATGGTTAATATATTCTTTCTATACACTATACAGTCAGAAAAATATGTATTTCATTCAATTTTTTTTAATTTATCGAAAACAACTGCTTGAGCAAATCAAAATTGTTCAAAAAAATAGAAATTTATTGAACGTTAAAATATATGTATCAAAATTATATAATTATTCCAGGAAAAGTAGCATAGGATACCAATTTCAGAAAAAACTGGACATCTCTGATTCAATTTTGAAAAATTTTGAGAATAAACAATACGTAATTGTTTAAATAATTACATAATGTTTGTAAACAAAATTACTACTCCAAACAATGACAAACTATTACACTTCAATCAAAAAATAAGATTATTTTGTATATTTTTTGGGAATAAGCAACTGTTTAAATAAGTTACATTTGTTTAAACAATTGGAGATTGTTTAAAAATTCATGGGGAATATTGAAATTGTCCACTAGTAATTATTTGTATGAAACAGACGACGGAAATTGCTGAACAGAAGAAGTAATACGTACAAATGTAGATTGTTGATTTTTGGGCCATATTTGGGGCGCTCTGGAGGGGAAAGTTGGGCGGATAATATGGGTTAAAAATAAAAGTTATTAGTTTGATTTTAAATCGTAGGTACTCCTCTGCAATCCCAGAAAAGTTGGCACGTTTCCATGAAACCCTGAAGTATGTGTTCAATTTTACAAAAATAAAAAATTTCCCCACGTTAATTGAATGGGATTTTGAAGTGCCCGGTGGCATGTGTTAATATTGGAATTTCTGAAAAAAATAGGGATTTTTTTTCTCCGGAACGGGGAACTTTTCTTGGTGGGAGGGGGGGGGGACTTGCCATGTCGGTCGAAAAGCGTTTTTTGGACCACCCTAGTGGGCACAGGATTATAATTTAATATAAGATTTACAAAAGAATATAGTTGCTCTACTTACGCATTCCTCATGCGTGCTCTCCGAAATAGTCTTTTCGATCGTTGCATATTCGGTTTCCCCATCGTGTTGACGGTGGACAATACACGTTACACAACACACAGATAACCCGTACGCAACATGCGAAATGCAATTATAAAATACGCAATACAAACACGCAGCACTTACAGAAATTGTAGTTTTCATGCAAGAAAATGCATTGGAATTGTATTGGAAAAATTGCTCCGATGGAATGAAATTGATGTGTATTGTGACAAATTTCTTACTTCCGACAGGCGCAAAAGTACTAGATACCTCTTCTACTGAAGATGGCAAAAGACTGAAAGTATTAAAGAGTAAAAGTAAAGTTGGAGGTAAATGTTGCAAAAACTGCAACCATATGTTTAGGATTAGTGTAGAACGTTTTACCTGAATTGGTAAGCGGTATAGCTGCTCAAAATTTCTATGATTTTCGTGCGAAAAAATACAGCAGTAGGTCCTACTGCCTACAGCAATAAAACAGTGAAAGGTGGATGCAAAGAAATGCAAAGATTCGTATAGAATAAAAACTGTCCAAAACACGTCTCTGAAACAATTATTCAATTCACAAAGCTACAAATTCGCAGGAAATTAAAAAAATCTATTTTCTATTTCTATTCTTCCTTTATTATCTGAATGTATTTTGCAGGCCGAAAAGGCCTAGTTTTGTATTTACCTGTTTCATTTGTTTAGGATTTGTATTTTAAATAATTGAATTGCAATATCTAAAATTAAATAATAACAACTGTCTCTTGTGAATTTTACATAAAAATAGTTACTGCAAATCTCTCTCACGAACATTCGAAGCAGTTTCAATGCAAACAAAATTATTTTTCAGGACAAAGTTTTATGTTTTCTTATTTAATTTGTTCACAAACTCAACAATTGTTGTCTTTAAACACACATAATCAAACATATATCACTGTTCCAAATATCTACATAATATCAGATAATGAAGGTAGAAACGAATTCCAATTGTTTGTAAAAAATTGTTTACAACATTTACAATTGTTGATCTTATTGAAGAGTAAATAATGATTTTGTGAAAAATCTCGATTTTCTCATACTTCAAGTAAATATATATCAAATAAAAAAATGAAAATTACTGCAAATATTAATAGATTTTTATGAATCTTTTTTCACTTTCTTGAAATTATATTAATCAAATATTTCTGCTAATTAAAATTGAATCACGCGATGCTTCCATAATTTCAATTCTTTTAACCGGCCTGTATGTTGTAACAATGATAGGGTCATTCGTTTTGGGTAATTTGACACGCTTTCGAATCTCCGCTCGTGCTCAGGGAAGTCTGCCTCCAAAATGTAACGAGGCTTGATTGGCTAGATCTCCAAAATACAAACTCAGATAGTACTGAGAATCACTGCATTTTCTTCATTGTTCTTTTCTTTTTGTTTATAACAAAAAATCAGCGAAAATATTCAACTGTGCGGCTGGAAAGTGCAAATCCATTTCATAATGCTGATAAATTCCCTTAATAATTCTACCTAACTGTCATGTTGACGGAAGAGGAGCATCATGTCGAATAAGGACCATATCTCCCTCTTTAACATTAAATTGCTCTTTTTCCCAACATATGGAGTTTTTCCAAAGAATGCAAAAATTCCACATTTCACCGTCGCTAGAAAATTTTAACTGTATCTCGATCATTTGAGAACAGAACAATAGGCCGAGACTTGAGACATGCTGCGAGACGCGATACAGTAGACGTGAATTCATTGAATGGAAGAATAAGAGATCCTGCTCATTCACGCAAATGGTGTTTAAGTTTTTTGACACCCAGTTCCTACCGACCTGTAAAGTCAGGTGTGAAAGGAGACAACGATGCTGTATAGATGCTCAAGAATGCCTCAACGCTACTATGAGATGGATCTTGTGCTTGCTGTTAAAAATAGTCCCCAGCCTGTAATTCCTAACGGATTTGCAAGTTTTTTCATCATAAATTATCTGCGTTTAATTTTTCAGAAAACTGAAGAAGCCTATTTTGGAATTTATTTTCGTATTCAATAATATGTTAGCAAACCCAACGAAAAAAGGAGCTATTTCAAAAATATGGTATTTGATCCTTAAAAAAATTACATGAAAAAATATATTGTTGATCGTAGTTATTGAAGATAGATTTAAGTTATATAAAAATAGTATTCAACATTTCACTGCAGTGTTTATTATTACGTCATTAGATTTCACGAAAAAAATTACTTGGAAAACATACATTAGACAATTTTAGTGTCCACCCAATTTGTTTTGTTATATAAATGAGCAATTCCATAGTAGGACAATCTCTTCGGCAATTATTTGAAATACATAACAAACAGCTTGGAGAAAAAAATTATTCAATACATAGACTTTATTCAATTTTCTTCCGTGGAATCGAATTAAGTAATCCGTTCCACCGCCACTTAGGGTTAGAAATGCGGTTCAAATAATTGTTGTTTGAACAATTTGAATATAATATTATTTTGTATATGAAATTATCTTCTAACGAAAAGCTCTCTTCTCAATATTAAATTTTTTTATGACAATATTTTGTTATTGAAAACCATTATGATGGTAAAGCAGAACGATTTTAAGGCGATATAATTTTTGTCTACAACAATCTAATACACTGGATTATTTGTTTCAAAAAATTGTTTATAACATAAAAGTAAAATTTTGAATACAATCCTTATTTTGCTTAAACCTATCTTCAATATTTTTTATCAAGAAAGAGTTTATTTGGGTCATTTCTTTAGAAATAAAAAATCGTATTGTTGAACCAGCTATTTCTTTAAGTTTTATTTGCTTGTATATTATTGTTGAATGGGCCGGCGCGAGGCGTTGTTTATATCTCTCCCGACTCTCAACTGGCGCGCCAATCAGAGAGTGGGAGCATGAAATGACTTTGCGCGTTCCCACTCCTTCAAGGCGAGCGAGTCCCGTGTTGATGTTCCCCGCTACTTCAGGGTGAGCTGGTCTTGCGCTTATGCTCCCCGGCCACTCTGGTGAACGCGAATTCCTCTTCTTTCCCCCCGCATTTCTGGCTCTCGTGATTTTTTATTCTATTCCTACGCTTAGTACCATGACTACGCAACTTACTGCTCATTCTATTTTTCACTTTTCTTGCGATGATAAACCAAATGCTTTGTGTATATCAAATCAGTGACTTGATCATCGTCCTCTCTTTATGCAAATATGTATATTCAATCTCTCACTTTTACACGTTTAGGGGCCTCCGCTCCCTGCACACATGTTTACATTCCATCCTTAATCTAACTTAGCCTCTGATTATATTCTAATGTTTCGCCTGACTTGAAATAACAATAATATAATTACTATTCATTCTTAAACTTCTCAAAATGAGCGATCTTCCAGGGCTTCCATTTCCTCTTAGCATAAAATACATTTTCAACGATTTACAAATTTCAAATGTTTGCTAGTTACTTTCCTTATTATGATTAACCGATTTGCTTTGCCCTGTTATCTTGCTTTATCTTAGTTTTTCCATTTTCTACATCCACATCACTCCCTGTCCATTACCATACAAAATCCATCTTACGCATTCATCCACACTCAACTGTCCATCTTCCTCTCCTGTACACCTCTCTAGTACATGTGCCCATGACTCCATTTCGTATCTACATACTCTACACAGATTTTCCTCTCCATCCATCCAATATGTACAAGCTCTTACTCCTTCTCCCATTCTAAACCGTACCACCCTACTCCATTTATCTTCATTTTTATTTTTTGCAAATATTCTGGTTTCGTCAAGCCTTTGACCATCATATACCATCTATTGTACCTCGAGTCCATATACTTTCTCCATATCTCTTCTTCTTGTCTTACTAATAACTCTAATCTTATGTCCTGCCACTCTAGTACCCTTTCTCGTATATCACAAACCCTCCTCATTTTTTTCCTTTCTTCCTTCTATTTCGAATATTCCAAATTGCCTCCTTGTTCCGAATTTTGCTCAAGCACACTTGTGATATTCTGCTTCCCTCTCCCCTTTTTAGCTTCTCTTCAAACCTCCAGGCCCTCTTGATTTGTCTAGTTACTACCATTTTTCCCCTTCCTAATTCTTCCCCTTACATGTATCCTGTGCAACTCCAACTAACCTCCATAACCCATCTCACAAATCTCTCATGCATACTGTCCACTTTCCTAAGTTCCTTCCATCCCCGGACCTCCACTCCATAACACAACACCGGCCAAACTTGGCCCATAACTTTACTCGCACATTCGATTCTTTTCCTCACCTGCACATCGTTTCCTCCTCCTGCCTCAAATCAAAAACCCAGGTAACAGAACTCCTACACAATTTCCACTGTTCGTCCGTTCATCTTCCAAACGTAATCTATTTTGGTCTTTCTTATTCTGCAGCACATCACCTTGGTCTTCTTCGCGTTCACCTTCAAATCTTTTGCTCCCACATACTCTTCTAAAATTCTCATCATTAATTTCATCCCCTTCTCATCATCTGCTAAAAGAACTACGTCGTCGGCGTATGATAGAGAGTATAGTTTGCTATTACTCAAAGCCGTTACCTCTTTCCCTTTCTCATTTAGCTTCTTCTCTGATCCTGCCAGCAGCATATTGAAAAGAAGCGGACTTAATTGACACCCTTGCCTTAGACCTCTTCCTGTCCAGAATACCTCTACCTTTTTTTCCCCAAATCTTCAGCCTAATCCTGGTTTCAGTAAAAATTTCCTTTATCCTCTCCACCAACCCTTCCCCATTCCTCTCTCTTTCATTGCCTGCCATAGCACTTTTCTATTCACAGAGTCAAAAGCTGATTTAAAATCTATGAACAAGGCGACTAATTTCCCTCTCTTTCCACCTAAATTTCTGTTAACCAAGTTCTATCTATCTGACTCTCTAACCTTTTTCTTAAAATTTCCGCATATATTTTATTACTCACTGGCATGAGAGTGAGCCCTCTGTATTCCTCTACCTTCTTGCCCTCCCCGTTCTTGACAAGCGGTCCCACCAGCCTTTCCATCCACTTCTTCGGCCGCCTTTTTCCTGTCCACACCTAGTTGCAGGTCTTCCACATGCCTTCCCTAACACCTTCTGCTCCATACTGGACTATTCTTCTATTTTCTCTTTTGATCCCATTCTATTCTCCCCCTAACAGACCCTTAAAATAATCCGTCCACTTATTTCTATTTTTTCATTCGCACCCTTTCTTCCTCCTCTCTCCCGATTTATCACATCCCACACCCTACCTTTTTTGATCGCTTTTTCTACTTTTTCCTTATATTTCTCCTTTCCACTTTGCTTTTTCCTTTCCAGCATCCGCTTATGTTCTCTTTTTCTTCTGTTGTACTCTGCCTTCTCCATTTCTCCATTTCTCCTTTCCTCCATTTTTTTACACACTCTTTCTCTCTTTATTCTTCCTGCATTTCTCGCCCTACCAGCCTGTCTTTCCCTTTTCTCTTCCTTCTTTTGTACCTATCTCATCCATTACCTTTTCAATCGACCCTTTCAACATTTCAATTAAGGACTCTACTCTCTCCTCTTTTTTATACCTACTATTCTCCTTCTCCATTTTTTGTTTGAACTCTTTTAATTTATCTAACCCCCATACTCCCATTTTCGTGTTCCTTTCTGCCGCTCTTTCCTTCCCCCCTCTGCCACGCTCACGCACGCCACGTATCAGCGTAGCTATTACCAGGAATTTCCTTTTCTCCATTTCAGGTCCATCCCACTTGCTCGCCAGTCCAAGCATTCAAGTCCTTCCTATCAAAACCAATTCTTCCTTCTTTTCCTCCATCCACCTTGTTATTATTCTACAACCTTTATCTTTCCCTCTGTTTCTATATACACAAACCAACGCTAATTTGACTCTTTCAATAATAATGCTTCTTACCATTGTTCCAAACTTTTGCTCCCTGTCCTCCTCTGTTCTCCCTTTTACTGCCAATTCTTCTTTCACCCCTGAGACCATTCCGCCATTCCCTCTACCTTTAACGTGTTCCTTTCTTGCTTCTTGCATTGTCCACACGTAACATTTAGTTAACATCCTTTTCATCCCCTTCCAGTACTTCTCATCTGCACAGGTTTCACTCATCATAATCACATCCCACTTTTCCAACTCCCGACAAATTCCTTCATTCTTGTTTTTCAAGCCAGAAATATATTTTCACGTTTTTCTCTTCCCTTCTTTCACCTGTCCTCCACTCTGTTCTTCCAACTTACCGTTTGGAAACTCCTCTGTTTGATCTCTACACTCTCTTGCCGCTTCTTTTCTCTACTTTTCTTAACTCTTTTTCCCTTTTTCCTTATTTCTTCTAACTCTTCGTCCCAGAACCATTTCTTTCCATTTATCCATAATCTGTCTCTCCCTATCCATACCATGCGCCCCTTTTTCCTCTCTACCCATGCCCTCTGCTCTATTTGCCATCTCGTTTTCCTCTCACTCCATGTCAAATCCTCTTTAATTCTTTCCCTTCTTCTTCTCAATATTTTGTTCTCCTCTATAATTTTCTTTTTCTCCTCCGCATTGTCTACTTTTGTCAAAAACATTCCTTCTTTTCCTTCTTCCGTCCATCCTATTCTCCTAACTCCTTCTGCCCTTACCTAAACTCGAATATCTCTCAAAACATTTTTGATTTCCACTTCCCCTGTTTCACTATCCACTTTTCCTCACTTAACTACTATGTTATTTTTCCTTATCGCCCTTTCTTTCTCTTCCAATCTTCTTTCAATCTCACTTAGCCTTTTCTTCAATCTTTCATCATCATTTTTCAAGTTATCACTCCCTCGTACTATTTCCGCACTCTCTGTTTCCTTCCCTATATGCTCATTCCTGATTTCTATGTTGCTTTTCCGTTCTTCCAACTGTTTTATCTCACTATTTCTCTTTTCGTCATCCTCTTTCTTTCTATTCTCTATGCTCTCTAGCCTACCCTATATCTTGTCTTTCTCCTCCTTCCAGAGTTTAACCCACTATTCCCACTTTATTTGTAAGATTAAGGGTCTCCCGCGTTCATGGCGTTCATGGAGGAAAACCCGATATTCCAAACTTTCCGTGAAGAATTGAAACCTTTTTATTTCCACGCATTACATTTCGTTCTTCATCCAGACTTTTTCTAGCTTTCCAACCTAATTTTTGAAAACATGTTGGAAGCGAAACCTTCATGAGGTAAACGTCCCAGTAATCATGACCTTAGCCCAAGTAATCCTTATGGCAATTTTCTTGTTTTTTATTTAATTTAAACGAATTTAATTTCCATTTTATACTATTATATGCTAAAAATAGAAAGTTTTCATCATTAAATATTACTTTTAACATATTTTTAACAGAATATTCACATCGTTACCTAATTTCACTATTACCAGGACCGTGACGATTACTGGGACATTTGCCTTACTTTTTACTAAATGAAATCAATTTACTATTATTAAGTTAAGAAAATTGATGAACGTGATAGTGAAGGAAGTGTATGTTCTTTTACATTGAACGAAGGTTTATTTGCAAAAATTATTACAAGTCATTCTTGAGTCGCTTCGTGTCCTCAAAACACACGAAAGTTTCGCCGACCTGTCGTTGTGATTTCGTAGTGTCCTGTGACCACCCATCTCACGGTTGTGAGACGTGGCCATGAATGGGATTTACCAGGGTCCTACTGGGAGCCGGTGTCATTTTTTAGATGACAGTCACTCCCAGTGGGACCCTGCGGTGGTTGTTAACCTTTAGTTTTTGATTATATATTGCAGGAAAACTAAAAGTAAATATTTTCGAGTTTAGCTTCAGTGATTGTGTTTACTATTGTATTTAAAGGTTGCTATTGGCTTCATGAACCTAATTCAAAGACAAATTAAGAATCAAGCAAAATTAGCTATTCCTTCTCATAATTAAATACAGGGCGAGGTCTTCGTTTTCAAGCCAAAGAAGTGGGCTGTCGTGGGTGTTTTAGACCCGGACATAATTCGTACATCATTCTTAAAGTCCCGGGACTCAACTCGCACACAACATAAAGATTATGGACTCAATTCACCTGCACGGGATTTGTACCTGCTCGTACCGTAAATAATAGACTTCCATGCTAGGACACATAGTAAACTTAACGATTTTCGACTAGCAAGTATGATGCTACGAGATACTTGCAAAGGCCGCAAAGCGTACACGGAGAGACTTTTGAGATCAATATTTGGTTCATTCTATATCTATAATTGAAATAAAATGTAAGAATTGAGGGATTATCGTGGTACCGGTATAAAGATTTCTAAAATAATAAGAGATGATGGTATTTCTGTACGTATTATTATAAACTTGAGGGAGCAAAAATCAGTATTCACGTTTAGAAAAAGTCTTATTTACTGTTTGGAAATTGTGTGTACGAAAAAGTGATGATAGCCAATAACAAGTTGCGTAAAAGATATCGTCAATAGTAGATATTTTAAGTAACATAAGTTATAAGACATGTACGAAATTCTAGTATTCTTAAATAAGAATGTGTATTCAAATGAGAGCCGCTAGTAATATCTGCAACAGGGATTTTCGAGAATTCTAAAAGACTATATTAAAAACGCCCAAAGCTTTCCGAGCTGTTCCGTCTACAGCCGAGTACGCGAAGATTAAACCAGCAGATCGACTGCCTGGCTGGTGACCTGGGATTTCCTGCCAAAAGTTTCAATCATATGTGTTTGTAGCACAAATATGTTTGTAACTATTGCAGTGTGAATTGAAGCTTGAAAAAATTTTAATTAGAAAATTATTCATTTCAACCCTCAATAATTCACACATGCAAAACAGAAGCTTTTACCACTTTTCAATTGAGTGCAATTAAACTGCAAAACCTAAACTTTTACACTTTTATAGATTAAACAGTTCAAAGATTTCTGGTTAAAAAATATAAATCGAAGCTATTGTTTTAAATCCCCCAAATATAAACTAATCTTCCATTTCAATATGCATTAATAAAAATGTTAAAAAATGTAACATGTCCCTCTACCAACTCAATAAAAACATTAGAAACAAAATAAATGCCTCTTCCTCTTTCGAAAAACTTGGAATCACAAATTTCCTCCGTTCTAGTTCTATAAGAATCATAAAAATAAAAAAATGTCCCTCTTCCAATTCAGAAAAAAATTGAAAATAAAAATTTCCTACCCTCGTACGCAATAACATTTTTTTTTAAATTTTCCCGTTTCAATTTTAAAAAAAAATCGAAAATAAAAAATTCTTTCCTTAACACAATAAAAATCTTGATACGAAAAAAATGGTCTCTTCCAATTAAAAAAAAATGTATCCCTTCTAACTCAATAAAGACCGTAAAAATATAAAATATACTGTCAATTTAAAAAAAATTTAAAACTAAAATTTCAAGCTTGATAAAAATGTTAAAAATACAATACTTCCCATTCCTCCACTCAATAAAAATTTGAAAATAAAAAAGTTCCTTCTAGTTCTATAAGAATCATAAAAATAAAAAAATGTCCCTCTTCCAATTCAGAAAAAATTGAAAATAAAAATTCCCTCCGCTCCTACTCAATAGAAATATTATATTTCTAATTATCCTGTTCCAATTCAGAAAAAAAATCGCAGATAAAAAAGTCTGTCCTTAAACACAATAAAAATTTTGGAAAGAAAAAAATGGTCTCTTCCAATTAAAAAAAATGTTATCCCTTCCAACTCAATAACAACTGTAGAAATATAAAATGTACTGCCAACTTAACAAATATTAAAAACTAGAATTTCCTCATTTCAAGCTTGATAAAAATGTTCAAAACACAATACTTCCCATTCCTCCTCTCAATAAAAATTTAAAACTAAAAAAGTTCCTCTTGCAATTGGGAAAAAAATTAAATACCAAAATTTATTTATTTATCTTAATTTTTGTAGTTTCGAATTATTAATTTTCAACTGTTATTTAACATTACAATGAAAATTGTAACGTAAAAATTTTAAATGTTTTACTCTGAAATTTTTACCATTCAAGGCTTTCTATTTCAAACAATTCAGTTTCAAACTGTTTAGTTTCAAATATTTGATTTATTATTGCTTTTAACACTCGAAGCTATTGTTTAAAATTCTCTAAACTAAAACTAATACACCATTTCAACTCCCATTAATAAAAAATGTTAAAAAACGAATCATGCCCCTCTTCCAACTCTATAAAAACATTAAAAACAAAATAAATGCCTCTTCCTATTTAGAAAAACTTGAAAACACAAATTTCCTCCCTTCTAGTTCTATAAGAATCATAAAAATAAAAATATGTCCCTCTTCCAATTCAGAAAATAATAAAAATTAAAATTTCCTCCGCTTCTACTCAATAGAAATATTGTTTTTCTAATTATCCTGTTCCAATTCAGAAAAAAATCGAAAATAAAACATTCTTTCCTTAAACACAATAAAAATCTTGAAACGAAAAAAATGGTCTCTTCCATTTAAAAATAAAATGTATCCCTTCTAACTCAATAGCAACTTTAGAAATAGAAAATGTACTGCCAACTTAACAAATATTAAAAACTAAAATTTCCTCATTTCAAGCTTGATAACAATGTTAAAAACACAATACTTCCCATTCCTCCATTTAATAAAAATTTTAAACCAAAAAAGTTTATCTTGCAATTGGGAAAAAATTGAATACCAAAAATTTTATTTATCTTAATTTTCGCCGTTTTAAATGAATAATTTTCAATTGTTATTTAACATAACAATAACAATTGTACCGTAAAAAGTTTAAATGTTTTACTCTGAAATTTTTACCATTCAAGGCTTTCTATTTCAAACAATTCAGTTTCAAATTGTTTAACGAACATAACCTACGTATGCATCGAGATGTCAAAATATAACATAGGGGAGTGGGAATAACACGTGACTGCGAAAATAGCTCTGCGCAGTTGCACGATACCGAGACCAAGTTTTCATTCGTGGCAAACATTAACGAATTCTTGGACGTCTCTCGTCCCACCTCTGCTCACCAAACACATAGGGTGATACCACTCCTTACTATTCCTTTGTGGTCATAGCTAACTTTAAGCGCTGGTGTTGGTATCTTTTTGAAATAAATTTAGATTTAACTTAAACAAATCTTTTAATGATTTAAGTTATGTTTTTAGGGTTTCGTAGCCGTTTTGTCCGTTGTACAAAAGGGCATAAGCGCCAATATTTCTTTTTCATAACATTGTTTTAACATATTTTTTTTTTCAACACAATTTTTTTCAACCATTTTTTGTACACAATTTTTTCTTCAAACATTTTTTCGAACATTTGTTTTCAAACAATATTTTCAAAAAATTGAAAAAAAATTTGTTTACAAAATTTAAAAATCTTTTCTTTTAATATTCTGTTAAGACTTAAATGAACGACTTAATAGATCACAAAACCCTTCCCTGTAGGCGCTCGGCGCCTACTTTGACTGATTTTTTCATTTTGGGACAGCAGACGGTGGGGGGGGGGGGGAGTCTTAACAATATATAATGTCTATGTAATATAAAATTAGTATTTTTCGTTAAATCCTCCTGAAACAACTTTTTCGGACGGGCGTTGCAAAAAATAGCATGTTATACACGTGCACATAGGTGATTACTAACTCGTGTGATTGCATCATTCGCCTGCGGCTCGAAGCATGAGTCGGTGGTTAGCGCAAGAGCGAACACTGGCACACAATCACCTATTTTGCGCACTTGTATCACAAATCACTATTTCGAGGTTGAAAATAGAATTTAAAGAAACTAGCTGCATTGTTTTCGATTCGATCAAAGCTCAAGTAATTTTTTTTTAATTCGATTTATGACTCGCGTGCTGAGTTGGTTCTGATTTTTTCGATTCGATCACAGTTTGAAACGGTTCGGATAATTAGATACTTAACTGAAGCGATGAGTCGGTTAGGATTTTTATTTTATTTTATCAGTGCTTGCATCACTTTGTTTAAAATTCGACTCATGACTGACGTGCTCAGCCGCTTCGGATTTTTTCAATTCGATCACAGCTTGAGTCGGTTCTGAAAATTCGACATTCGACACGCGCCTGCTCGAATCAAATTTTTCGCGACTAAGTTCTCCACTGAGTCGAATCGGATTATAGTCGATGCAATTCGAATCTTGCACATCACTGGAAATGACGTACATTTCTCCTGTCTCATACAATAACCTGTGCCCATCTCACGACATAGTAGGTCGATAAGACTGCTCGCTACACGAATTTTTTTATTGGAAATTTAATATTTTCTTCAAACGTCGACAATTTTTTTAGAAAGTCATTGCTTACGGTTAAAACTTTAGCTGTTTTCTGGAAAATCCGTCTTTTTGTGTTAAAAATTGAATTTTTTGATTGAAAATTAACTTTCTTTGTTGAAAATTTATCTCTTTTGATGGAAATTTCATCTCTTTGATCAAAGATCCAACTATTTTTGTTGGAAAGTTAATTCCTTTTGGTTGGAAAGTCTACTATTATATTTTTGGTTGAGAAATCATCTTTTTCGGTTAGAAATTGTAATGTTTGATTGGAAATTCAATTATTCTCTTCAAAAAACAAAAATTTTGTTATGAAGTAATTCCTTTTGGTTAAAAATTGAACTTTTTTGTGGAAAGTTGGTCTTTTTGTGTTAAAAATTCAATTAATTGGTTGAAGGTTAACTTTTTTATTGAAACTTTATGTTTGCGGGTTATCGAATTCAACTGTTTTGAAAATAAAACATCTTTTTCGATAGAAAATTCAACTATATTGGTCGAAAATTCAACTATTTGATTAAAAATTCAGTTTATTGTTGAAAATTTATTTTTGCGAATTGACAGTTGAACTGTTTTGTAGAAAGATTCACCTTTTTCGCTTACCAATGCAACAATTTGATTGCATTTCTTTTTTCTCATTACTAAAGAATCTTTCTGGCTTGAAAATTCATTTCTTTTTGTAGAAATTTTATCTTCTTTTGGTTCAAAATGCAACTGTCAGACTGAAAATTAATCTGTTTTCGTAGAGCGTTCAAGTATTTTGTTAAAAATTCGTCACTTTTTATTGAATTTACCTGTTTTTTATTTGAAATTAAAAACGTTTTGGTTAAAATATCAACTATTACATTTTTCATTGAGCATTCATCTTACTTGATTGAAAATTCAACTACTAGGTTAAAAGTTGAACTACTTTATGAAAAATATATTTTTGCGTTTGAAGATTCATAATTGTAGTTAAAAATTCATCTCGTTGGCTGAAAATTTGACTAATTCGTTAAAAATCTGTTAGTTATTTTTTGTTAAAAATTAATTTTTTTTAATTAAAATTGAACTATGCCATTTTTTGTGAAGACTTGACCTTTTTTAGTTGAAAATTCAAGTATTTAGTGGAAATTCAAAAAAAAAAAAATGCAACTACATAGTTGAATTTGGAACTCCTTTGATGAACATTTATTTTTTTAGATAATTTTTTTTTTTATTGAAAATTTAACTATTGTATTGTATTGTATTGTATTTTATTACTCTGCCTTTCACGGGTTTAAGGGCTCCATTCCCTTTACATCTTTTACAATTTCATTTAATCACTATGCCTCATGCTTATCTTAACCTATAATCGCTTCGTCTTCTTATTATTTGCAAGTGAACCGCTGGCGATCAAAAGGGGATACGCCCGAAACACCGACGTTTTAGTTGGCCCCTAGGTCATATTTTTTTCAGGTCAAATTTTAATTTTTTAATAACATATCCCAATAGGAAATTTTATTTCGCATATTTTTAGTCCTATAAATAAATGTGTTAACTTCATTAGTTTTCGAAATAATTAAGAAAATGTTACTTTTTTCTGCAATCGCAAAATACGAATTTTTTGTGTTCAACTCGCCATAAGTTCTACAATAATCGGAACTTCGTAATCAAAATTTCAGAAAATATGCACCATCATATAGCGAAACTAACGGTATTCGTAGAATTCCAGTGAATTGTCACAAAAAATTTACAACGATTTTTATTCATCTCATGGCGTAAATTAGATATTGAAAGATTCAAACGCTTTGGGAGTCGAACGAATTTTCAGAAAATGAAAATTAACGGTCACCTAAACTTTTGTTAGGATTCACGGAAGTTTTTAGGAAAATATCAGGCAATTATCTTTTATAGTTTTAAAGCCACAATGGATTTAGGATCTCAACGCCGTCCCGTACGCGTGCTAGCTTGTACTGTTATATCAACGTCCGTATAACAGCGGGCGATTGGGAGGTCAAGCCGGCCACCAAAATAATAATGAAGACTTTATCATTTACATTTGTTCCTTATTTTTTAATAACAAATTATAACAATTGAAACTTATATGATTTTTATATAATAACTTGTACGGTTTCTTTTTCTTTTACACCGTCCTTTATAGTTTCAGACTTAGTAATATATTCCTTTACCTACAATATAACATAAGTTTCGTAAACTTTTTGATTAAAAGAAACGTCTATTCATTGAATGCCCTCCATTAATTTCGTGATAATTAGATATTTAAAACTGTTTACATTTTCAATAGTAGAATTCAATGTAAAAGATTATATTAGACTATCTGAACTAATGTTAAAATACAAGATTTTTTAGAAAAAGCTATTAAGAAATCAAATAAAAAATAATTATAGGATATTAAAATGATCCGAAAAGTTAATTTTTAATTTTCTCTAATACTTTTAAGTAGTACCTTATTTCGGGAACAATTTTTTTATTCTTCAACCAATTTTCTTCACACCTATTTCTTTTCCTGCCTCGACCCATATTGAGGTTTTTTTTTAATTTAAGTAAACTTAAACTATCCTAAACAGAATATTATATGCTAACAATATTCTACTATAATGCTTCTGCGCATTATGTTCCTCAGGAAAGAATCAAAATAAACATATGCTTCTTTCTTTTGGTGCCCGGCTTGACCTTGCAATCGTCCGCTGTTATACAGACGTTGATATTGCAGGACGAGCTATCACGCGTACGGGACAGCGCTGAGATCTTAAATCAATTGCGACTTTAAAACTATAAAACATAATTGCCTGATATTTTCCAAAAAACTTCCTTAAATCCTAACAAAAGTTTAGGTGACCGTTAATTTTAATTTTCTGAAAATTCGTTCGACTCCCAAAGCGTTTGAATCTTTCAATATCTAATTTACGCCATGAGATGAATAAAAATCGTTGTAAATTTTTAGTGACAATTAATTAAAATTCTATAAATAACGTTAGTTTCGCTATATGATGGTGCATATTTTCTGAAATTTTCACTGCAAAATTCATATTATTGTAGAACTTGTGGCGAGTTGAACACAAAAAATTCGTATTTTGCGATTGCAGAAAAAAGTAACGTTTTCTTGATTATTTCGAGAACTAATAAAGTTATCACATTTATTTATGGGACTAAAAATATGCGCAATAAAATTTCGTATTGGAACATGTTATTAAAAAATTAAAATTTGACCTGAAAAAAAAATATGACCCAGAGGCCAACTAAAACGATGGCGTTTCAGGCGTATCCCCTTTTGATCGCCAGGGGTTCAAGTCCTTAAATATTATCTTACTAACTATTATCTACAGCAAGTGCGCGAGACCTTCTAGGGCTTCCGTTTCTTCTTACCATTGCTCTTCAAGCTTTTCCAAGTCACGCAACACTAATTTCTCTCACACATAATTCAATTTTGGTTTTCTCCTTCCCCATGCATTCTCTCTTCCCTTTTCTCTTCTAAGCTCTTCATTCACTTTTCCCCTTATCCACAACCGCTCAGTATCTACCTACTATCCGTTCACGATACGAAGGCCCCTCCAAAACAGTTGCACATTTTGGTAATTTACTCGTAAGACGAAAATCGCATAATAACACAGCTTATGCAATGATAAAGCTTACTTTATTGCGCTTAAAACAAGTCCCCATTTGTTTATGTACAACAATTGGTTTGGGAAATATCCTTCGCGAAAAGATGAAACCCGTGGTTTTTTCGCGTCACTCTGTCCTTGGCTGACTTTCGATTACGACATCTTTGAACTGAACAGCGTGAAAAATTTGAAAAAAATCATATAGATACATTCATATTTTGACTATACATACGTGAAAACAAAACTGCAAGATAATAATAACAATTAAAGTAAAATGCATTTAAACATGACTATGCTATCTCTCGTAATATACGTAGTAGAGAGCTGTATTTTGGCTTAAACTGCTTAGAAAATTTCAACAAATGCAATCGAATAATAATTAGGGATGACAATCTTGAAACCTATTGATTCAGAACAAATAAACCTTGAATACCAATGAATGGTAGTGTGTGTGTGAGGACACAGCGGGATACCATAGCTGAAGGGTTTACTCATTGAAAAAAAGTAGCTACTGTCTGAAAAAAAGGAATAGACCCCCTGAGGTGACCTTTAGCAATGGTATTCCATAGTGACACAGTCCATAGTATCCCCACACCCACACTGCCATTCATCGGCCTTCAAAGATTATTTGTTATTAATTAATAGGTTTTAGGATTGTGATTCCTAATTGTTATTCGATTGTATTTGTTGCAATTTTCCAAGCAGTTTAAGCCAAAATATAACTCTCTACTGCGTATATTACGAGAGATAGCATAGTCATAATCAAATGCCTTATCACTAATTTCTCTCTCCCTGTTTTCGCTTCATTATCCCTCCCAACCCCCCCTATCGCCTTGTTTTTTTTTAACTTCTCAATTGCTTGATTCAGATTTTTAGTCAAAAATTCAACTACTTAATTGAAAGTTCATCCATTTTTTTGAATATTGCTATTTTTTGGTAGAAAATTATTTTCCCTGGTTAAAAATTCCCCTTTTTGGTTGAAAATTGGGCTACTTGGTTCAAAGTTGAACTCTTTTGTTGAAGTTTCATTTTTTTCATCATTTTAGTTAAAGATTTATGTCTGTGGTTGAAAATGTAACTACTTTGTATATTTTTTTGAATTATTAAACATTGATTTTTCAACAAAAAAGTTACTTTCCACTTTTAATTGAAATTGTCACTTCGGGTTGAATTGAAGTGTTTCTTATTTAAAATAAAAATATTTTTTGGTTGAGATATCAACTATTAAATTTGTATTGAGAAATCTTGTTTTTTGGTAGAAATTTTAACTGTTGGGTTGATAAATCGTTTTTTTGTTGCTTGATTTCAACTCTTTTTACTTTACATTAAAATATTTTTTGGTTGAGATATCAACTATTATATTTCTCGTTTAGAATTCATGTTTTTGATGGAAAATTCACTGCTTGGTTGAAAGGTGGAGTCCTTTACTAAAAATTCATTTTTTTTTTATTAAAGATTTATCATTTTAGTTGAAAACTCATCTTTCTGATTGAATATTTAACTATTTTCTTAAAATTTTTTTGTTGAGTAGAATACTAATTTCTTTATCTGAACATTCAACTATTCCATTTTTGCTTGAAAAATTATCCTTGCTCGTTTAAAATTGATATTATTTAGTTGAAAGTTCAGCTATTTATTGAAAATTCATTCTATAGGTCCAAGGAAGTTGTAAATCTTTCAGAACTGGGAGTGGGAAGTAGGTAAACCTAAAGAAACACTTTTAAAGAGAAAAGATAATATTATCCAGAGCCATAGAGATTTACAGCCCAATATAGGAAAACTGGAATTTTTCTCCCACCCTGAAATAAAATTTTATTCTAAAACATTCCTTGTTTTAAAAATATTATGTAGGTCATGAGTAACCAACGACTTTTTGAAAAAACCATACCAACTGCCACTTTTCAGATAGAAATGAGGCTGTGTAAAAGTTATTTTTCGATCCTCAAAAGTGTATCATTTTGATCTGAAGTTGTTAATCAGAATGATATCCAACGGCTTGATATCCCTGGGTACACTCTGAACAGGTTCGGGGAAGGGGGTATGCTCAATTCGCAAGTTTACGATGCACGTTGGGATAACTCACACGTGTAGGGGTACTTTCACGCGACATACGAGAATGTAGGGTGACGGCTTATGTTCAACTCGAGAGCCTCAAGTAGCCTCAGCCTTTACCAAAATAATATCAACTTCCCTCACCCTCAGTCCTCACTCCTCACCCATATCCATAGTCATCTCACTCGATCTGCCTTCACCCTCAACCCCTTCATTGGCTGGTAACTGGTAACGGGATACCCTTTATTAAATTTTCCTCGAGGAATTCCATCCTCCCTTCGCATCCTCAAGCCTCGAGCCTTCTCGGCTTTGTCGTCCGCAACCCTCCTCCTCTACATAGGGTACCATCAGGCTCCTCTGGACGATTCCACACTTCATCTAGAGCGAGCAAAATTTCACCCGACCAAGTTGTTGGTCGATCGACAAATCCCGAGGGCATCTGCAGCTGCTGGAAACTGCAGAACGAGTTCATCGGTAGTGTCCGCTATAGGGACTTTTCTGATAAATTCCGAAACTTGACAAACGAGATTCAAAAAGTTATTTGCTTTTATCTATGAACGATTTTCAAATAGATTTTTAATTTGTATGTTCTGGCAGTTTTTTTTTTGTTCCGAGATATTTTTCACTTTTTAAAGTGCCTAAAGCACATATGGTGAGCTACTTTCTTAGAAGATACAGATAATGTTTTAAAACATTATAGTTAGAAATATATTTTCTGTAATAAAGTAGTCAATTTTTATGTTTATTACGTGTCCATCCCTATTATTATTATTATTATTATTATTATTATATGATTAAGCCATTTCCCTTTCGGGATAGTCGTTAATCGCTCGGTTAGACAGTAGCAATGTGCGGATAAGTATATATGTATAGGGTAGATAGTTCTATAGGAGTAAGGTGTAATCTCGTTGTAACGTCATTCTCACCAAAACTTCTGTTACTGGGGGGGGGGGGGGGGGAAGGAAACCGAGATTCGCAATTGGTTGATGTTTTATGCTTAGAAGGTATGGAGCCAAAAACTCTTTTTTTTTTATAAATTGAATTATTTTAGAAGAGTTATTTCAGTGAACAAGGAGCAAAAAGCATTCTGAGATAAAAATCAGATTTTCCAATTTCAGTTTTGAATTTTCAGCCAAATTGAGAGGATAAAGTATTTTAACGTAGTTTAATTTCTGGCATGGAGAGATTATAATCCCCCGCCCTTCCACTGGGATTCTGCCTTTGTCTTTAAAAGTTGCAATACCTACACGGAGAAACTATTGGTTGTAAAATTTGGTATTATAATATTTATGTTTAAAGAATTTCGATGACAAGCCAGGATACAGTCACATAATCATTATTATGTCCACAGCGATACGAGGAAATACTCTTACATCATCTCTCAATCGAAAATTTGACTTTCGATGCCAGGGGAGCGGGTCGACAATCGAGTTTTCTATGCATGAGCATGACTCTAGTCGAGCCAACGATTTCACTTGTGTGATATCACACTCGTGAAAAAGTTGCCTTTCGACCCTCGTCACGCAATATACCATTCTTTGTTATCCGCGCGGGAAAAGATAGTAAGTAGTGATATTCACAAATTTCATTACCCTCCCACTTATCACACTACCGCCAATGGCGACTTCCCCATCCGCTTTGACCCCGATACCGACTTTTCAAAAAATTTTGATATTCATTGAATCCTATATAATAAGTTAGTTTCAATTTATAAATGGCTATAATTCTGGACAAATACAAATTCAATACAAACGGTTTTACATGGAGCACTTACATGCCTATCCAGAGTTCACAAATGTTTAATGTTTTTTTCTAGATAAAACTTCTAAGAAACCAGAAACATTTTTAGGATTGGTATGTAAAATTAGCATAATAACCTCTGAATGTTCTCTGCTACTTGCTACCACAACTTTCACATTTTGACATTACCTTCTTTAAATAGATTTACTTTACTCAACCAATCAGATATGAGGATGACCCGCAAGGGGGGAAAGACATTTAATGTTATGGGGGACCTCACCTAACGCGAATCCCAGTCGCAGACTTTAGCGATATGTGGGACGGTACTGTGAACAATAAAAGCGCAGTTGTAGAAAAAAAGCCGCTTAAATAATATAAATTGCAAAATAGGTTAGAGAAATTATGGTTCTCAATAGAAATGTGCATTGAGAGGAAAAATACTTCTTAGAGCAGCATTTTGCGTTTGGATGTACATCGTTCCCGCATGCGTTCGAAAACTAGATAGTATGTGTCTCAGGTGCTCGGGGTGTACATGACATGCTCTGCAGCTGTCATCAGGAATGGCTTGGCTCAAATGTGGCGACGGTATGATTCTTTATTTTAATAGGAGGGTCTCATCCATTTGCGACTGTGTGTGCTGTACCCAGGATAATCCTGTTGTGAAGACATTCAAGATTAAGTATTTCAGATACTTTGTTCTTTGCCGACAGTGCGAAGGACCAAATATGTCGGATAAGACGTTTGTATTTACATCGAAGAGCATTCTTAATCGATGTTGAGTCCTGAATGCGGCTTTATGGCAAGCCCAGGTATGTATAGGTCTATCCAGCGCCAGGATGTCGTATAGCGCTTTAATCGACGAAATCAGGGTCTTCGAAGATGCCTTTAGGTTTTTCCTGCTTTAAATTAACCTCGACGCATTTTTCTAACCCGAAATCCATTCCAATCTCTTGAGTGTACTCTTTGATAATATTTAGAGCTAGATTTACTTGCTCTTTATTTTTGGCATAGATCTTGAGATCATCCATGTAAAATACATGAGTAAGCTTATGCTTTTGATTCACAGTTTTGCCGTACAAATACTCTTGAGAATGGCAGGATGTTTTCCAGATGAGATAGTAAATCTGGTTTTCCAAAGTGGCATCAATCTCTCTATGCACCTCACGATGTGTGAATGAACCATTAAACTTCCCAACAGACTGATGATAAGTCTGTGGGAGGTTGAATCGAAAGCTTTCCGGTCGTCAATCCAGGCCATCGATAGGTAGCGCGGGTAGGATGCTGCGTCTTTGCAGAAACATATATCGATCAGCAGGTTCTCCCGACAGCCTGTCAAGCCTTTCTTTGAGTCGGCTTGTTCATACGTCTCGCGCCACACAGGTTCGATTGTTTGAAAAATCCTATCATTTAGGTGGTCGACAGTAACTCGAGGGTCTTGGAAGAGTCGAGATGGGTCTGAGAAAAACTGTCGACTTTCTCTGAGTCACCTCTCCCTCCGCTCGGCATTTCTCCTAGCGTCAGATAGTTCCCGTATTCTGTCAATAATATGTTGCCGGATAGTCAGCAGCTTTGACCTGTTAAGAATGTGCTGGCGATTTCGCAGCCCGCGCGCGAACTGTCGGACCCTGGCAGTGAAATTCCTGTCGGATGTTATGTAATCAATCATACGCTGAATGCGAGACACGTACTGTCTTCACCAGCCTATCTTGGTGCTGAGTTGATGCATTCATCTTTTTGTCTTAAGATCAGCCGTTTGTTCACTACAATTGACAGTGCAGAAGTCAAACTCTTCGGAAAAATCTCCACGAAGCTCGTCATCTAGTCAGGACAGATCTTTGGGCTTGAGAGAAACCTGGATGTTGATATTTCTCTTCATCCTAAACCAGCGCCCTTCCTCTATTGAATACCCATCCGTGGTTGGTCTTAGTGTGGCCTCTCTTTCTCTGATGCTGGATTCTTGTGGCTGCGGTAGAGTAGGCGCTCCGCTTATACAAGAGCCCCGCATGCAAGGATAAGGCTGCAAATTCTAGGAGGTCGCCCGGTATCCCAGAGTCACGGTTTAAGACACCTCAACAAGGTGTCATTCAGCTTTCAGCACGGTTGTTACGCCTCCGCTTAGTGGCTATTCCTACGGGCAATAGGTGAGAAAACAATGCCGATCGCCCTAGAGTTTGGGGTGCTGAAATCAATTTATATGGAAACACGATGATGAACTGGCGAAACGCCCATATTGAGTTGAAGAATGATCTCAAGGATGACTTGCTAGACTCACACACTTTGTGGTGCTAGAAACACTCAGAGTTTCAGCACGTTTTGCATCAGCCTTTGCGTAATAAATCCGACTACAATTCAGAATTTGTAAACAAGGAGAAACATTGGCATGCAGGTTCCTCCTAAGCCCCAAGATCTGACTGAAATAGATTCCTGCCTTCGAGAGGATATCTCGGAAGAGTCCGACCTCTGGATCAATAATTGTTCAGTTTATGGTTCTGCGAGAGCTTTTACTGATTCAAATCGAAGGCTAAAATCGAATATGGATCAAACGAACAAAAGAAAGGGTTCGGAAGTTCACCCAGGAACTGAGAATCTACAGTCACACACAGAACAAGTCCAAGCTGCTGCCAATCAAGCAGCATATTGTTGACAAAATACGGTCGTTATCTGACGCGAGGAGGAGAATACAGAAGAGGGAGAGATGGATTAGGGAGAATGAACAGTTTCTCGCTGACTCCCTGCGCCTCAACAGCGACCCCCTGTTTCTGTCTAAAAACCCTCAAAGCCCAACGAGGCTCACACGTTTTGGACAGAAGTATAAAAGATCTCAAAAGCACTGGAGTTGAAAGAAGATACTTAGAATATCATCCGCTGCAAGGAGTTTTGCGACAACCTCCTAACACCTGAGGAGGAATGTACATCAATTACTGCCAAAGAGGTGGAAAAAGCACTTGGGGGTATGAAGAACTTTTCTGCTGCAGGACCAGATGATATCAAGAACTTCTGGTGGAAAAAGTTTACTTCTAAGCACAGATGAGCGAACAACGTGGCTCGAAAAAAGGTGTAGCGGACTGCCGAGAGAACCTGCTAATTGACAGTTGCGTATGCAAAGACGCAGCAGCCTATCAGCGCGTCCTGTCAATGGCCTGGATTGATTACTGGAAAGCTTCCGATTTGACCTCTCATAGACTTATCATCTGTCTGTTGCAAAGCTTGAAGCTTCATCCACACATAGTGAGATTTATACATAGATTGATGCCCCTTTGGAAAACTAGATTTACTATCTCAACTGAAAATTATCGGATGACAACGAACAACGTCACCTTCCAAAAGGGAGTCTCTCGCACTATGAAATTCTCCTGGTTACCTCTCGGGTGACACTTATCAACGCGAGCATGAGGTCACTCATGTATTTTACATGGAGAACCTAAAGATCTATGCTTCTGGTAAAAGCAGACTTCAGAGTGCTTTAAACATCGTCAAGAGATACACAGAAGAGATTGGCATGGACTTCGAATTGGATAAATGTGCCAAAATTTACCTGAAGAAAGGAAAGATTGTTGGCGTTCCCAAGGACCCTGAGCTTGTGGATATAAGTGTTATTAGACATCTTAACACAAAAAAAATCATTTTTACTCAAAACTTACAAAACGCGCGAATTATGAAATACGGGAAATCTCCCGGTGTAATATTTTCTCCCGGTTCTCCCGGTTGAGTGGCCACCCTGATTTTAAACCAAAAACATTTGATTTCTCCAAAAACGACCAATTTTCGTCAATATAGTTGAATCCTCAACGAAAGCAAATTAATTTTGAACCTTGAATTTTTAAACAAAAGAGATAAAATTGTAAACCAAAAAGAGAAATTTGACACTAAGAAAGATTTTTCGGTCAAGCAAGAAGAAAACTTTAACCAAATTCTGGAATTTTCAACCTGAAAATATGAATTTTTAGCAAAATACTTAAGTTTTTAACCAAAGCTATAAATCTTCAACCAAAAAAATGAATTTTTTACAAATTATACCAATTTTCAACAAGATAATTAACTTTTCAACCAAAAGAGATGAATTCCGAACGAAAACTATAAAAGACTTTTCCACCAAAAAAGTTTAATTTTCTAGCAAAGATGAATTTCCAATCCGAAAGTAAGAATTTTTTATCAAATGACAAATGTTAAAAAAAACACAGTTTAATTGAAAAAAAAAAAAAAGAATTCCCAATAAAAGAGATAAATTTTTTACCAAAAAAGATTTTTCAGCCGTGAAAGAAAAAAAGTTGTAACCAAATTGTGAAATATATAAGAAAAACAGGCAAATTTTCTATAAAACAGTTAAATTTTCAACCCGCGAATACGAATTTTCTACAAAATAGTTCAATTTTCAACCAAAGAGATAAATTATAATGATTTGATAAGTAACAAATCAATCCTTTTCTTCGACCGACGATGTTTAAGAATTTTAAATTGTCAATTTTTTATGTCTTACGGTCCACATAAAAATTAAATCAAAATGAGCCAAAAACATCTTTTCAGCTCAGAATTTATTAATTAAAAAAAACTTCTTTCACACCAATGTCAATTTTGAAAGAATTCAAGTCCAAATTGGAGTCAAAAAATTAGAATACAATTAAGATTGTTATAGAAGTCTAAAAAAAATGAAGAGACTTCACTCGCTTTAAAAACATCTTAAAAATATAGAAAGAGATCTTTATAATGGTTAGGAAGGACGAAACAAAAATTGACAATATACATATATATATAAAATACATATATAAAATATGTCAATTTTTGTTCCGTCCTTCCTAACCATTATAAAGATCTCTTTTTCTATATTTTTAAGATGTTTTTAAAGTGAGTGAAGTCTCTTGATTTTTTTAAGACTTCTATAACAATCTTTATTGTATTCTAAATTTTTGACTCCAACCTTGACTTGAATTCTTTCAAAATTGACATTGGTTTCTATGTTTCCTTTGCGATGTTTGTTCTACTATTCGAAATTAATCTTATCTCAAGTTTTTTAAAAACCTTTTGAAAAAGGTACGCAAGTGTACCGAAACGTACGTAAAGCATGGAGAAAGGAGTTTTTTTTTTTAATTAATAAATTCTGAGTTGGAAAGATGTTTTTGGCTCATTTTTATTTAATTTTGATGTGGACCGTAAGACATAAAAAATTCACAATTTAAAATTCTTGAAGAGATGAATCTTGAATTAAAAAAAAACAGATGAATTTTTTATAAAGTATGTATATAAACTTTTAACCAAGTATGCAGTAGAACTTTCAAACAATAAAAACTTTTTAGCCCTGAATGAACGAAAATTCCGACCACTTTGTTGAATGTTCAACCAAATAGTTGAACTTTCTAACAAACTATTGAAATTTCAAGCCAAAAAGACGAATTTTCTGCAAAACAGTTGAATTTTTAGCCCAAAAATATGATTTTTCAACAAAAAATATACTCTTCATCTAAAGAGTTAAATGTTGTATCAAAATAGTTGAATTTAAAATACAAAGGGATAATTTTTGAACCAAGATCAATTTTTTACCAAAAAAATTAATTTTTAACAACATACGTGAATTTTCAAACAAAAAGTTAATTTTTCAACCAAAAAAAATTTAGATTTTAAGCCAAAAACAGTTGAATTCAACCAAAAGGCAAATTTTTAACAAAATAGTTGAATTTTCAATAAAATAACTAAATTGTCAACCAAAATAGATGAATTCCGAACCAAAAATATAAAAGTAGACTTTTCTATGAAAGATGAATTTTCAATCCGAAAGCATGAATTTTCTATTTAAAAAGACAAATATTCAACAAAATAGTTGAATTCAAACAAAAAAACCAATTTCCAACAAAAGCATTGCACCTTCAACCGACAAAGATGTTTCAGCCCTGAAAGAACAACAATTTAAACCACATTGTTAAATTTTCAACAAAATAGTTTAATGTTCTACCAAACTATTGAAATTTCAAGTCAAAAGACTAATTTTACACAAAAAAGTTGCATTTTTAGCCCAAAAGTATGATTTTTCAACAACAAAGCCACCATTCAACAAAAAATACAATTGTCATCCAAATACTTAAATTTTCTATAAAAATAATTAAATTTTCAATACAAAAATATGACTTTAATCAAATACGTGAATTTTCAAACGAAAAATTGAATTTTCAATCAAATAGGATTTATATGTTAAGCCAAAAACAATTGAATTCAATAAAAAAAGACGAATTTTCAACCAAATATTTTAATCTTCAACCAAAGCAGATTAATTTTCAATCAATCAGTTGCATTTTTAACCAAAAGAGATTAAATTTTAAACCAAAAAGACGAAATTTCAACAAAATACATGAATTTTCAACCAAAAAGTTGAATTTTTAAAGAAAAATGTAATAGTTGATACTTTAACCAAAAAGATTTTGTATTTTAAACCAAAAACATCTTGTTTCACCAAAAACATTTTATTTTACCAATAACGACAAATTTTCGTCAATATAGTTGAATCCTCAACGAAAGCAAATTAATTTTCAACCATGAATTTGCATTTTTAAACAAAAGAGATGAAATCGTAAACGAAGAAGAGAAATTTAAAAGTAAGAAAAATTTATCAGTCATGCAAGAAAAAATTTTGTAACCAAATTCTGGAATTTTCAACCTGAAAATATGAATTTTCAACAAAATACGTAAATTTTCAACCAAAGCGATAAATCTTCAACCAAAACAATGAATTTTTTTACAAATTATACGAATTTTAAACCAATTAGTTGAATTTTCAACAAAATAATTAAATTTTCAAACAAATAATTAAATTTTCAAACAAATAATTAAATTTTCAACCAAGAGATGAATTCCGAACCAAAAATATAAAAGTAGAGTTTTCCACCAAAAAATATTACTTTTCTACCAAAGATAAATTTTCAATCCGAAAGTATAATTTATTTTATCAAATTAGAAATGTTTAAAAAAAGAAACAGTTTAATTCATCAAAAAAGACGAATTTCCAACAATAGAGATAAATTGTCAACCAAAAAAGATTTTTCAGTCCTGAATGAACAAAAATTGCGACCACTTTGTTAAATTTTCAACCAAATAGTTGAACTTTCCATCAAACCATTGAAATTTCAAGTCAAAAAGACAAATTTTCTACAAAACAGTTGAATTGTTAGCCCAAAAATGTGATTTTTCAACAAAAAAGCCAACTTTCAACAAAAAAGATAACTTTCATTGAAAGAGTTAAATCTTCTATCAAAATAGTTGAATTTGCAATACAAAAGGATGATTTTTCAACCAAGATTAATTTTTTACCAAAAATGTGAATTTTCAACAACAAACGTGAATTTTCAAACAAAAATTTAATTTTTCAACCAAAAAAGATTTAGATTTTAAGCCAAAAACAGTTGAATTCAACCAAAAAAGACAAATTTTTAACAAAATAGTTGAATCCTCAACCAAAGCAGATTAATTTTCAATCGAGCAGTTGCATTTTCAACCAAAAGAGATTAAATTTTAAACTAAAAAGACGAAATTTCAACAAAATACATGAATTTTCAACCAAAAAGTTAAATTTTTAAACATTAAAGATGAATTTTCAACGAAAAATGTAATAGTTGATACTCCAACCAAAAAAGATTCATATTATAAACCAATAACATGTGATTTCACCATAAATATTTGATTTCACGAAAAACGACAAATTTTCCTCAAAACAGTTCAATCCTCAACGCAAGCAAATAAACTTTCAACCAAGTAGTTGAATTTTCAACAAAATAATTACATTTTTAACCGATTTTTTAATCCAAAAAGACAGTTCAACAAAAAAGTTGAATTGTTTACAAAGAAAGATTTTTCATTCCTGAAAGAACAACAATTTCAACCACTTTGTTGAATTTTCAACCAAATAGTTGAACTTTCTAACAAACTATTGAAATTTCAAGCCAAAAAGACGCATTTTCTGCAAAACAGTTGAATTTTTAGCCCAAAAATATGATTTTCAACAAAAAATATACTTTTCATCTAAAGAGTTCAATGTTCTATCAAAATAGTTGAATTTTCAATACAAAGGGATGATTTTTCAACCAAGATTAATTTTTTACCAAAAAATATTAATTTTTAACAACATACGTGAATTTTCAAACAAGAAGTTAATTTTTCAACCAAAAGAGATTAAATTTTAATCTAAGAAGACGAAATTTCAACAAAATACATGAATTTTTAACCAAAAAGTTAAATTTTCAAACATTAAAGATGAATTTTCAACGAAAAATGTAATATTTGATACTCGAACCAAAAAAAGATTCATATTATAAACCAAAAACATGTGATTTCACCAAAAATATTTGATTTCACGAAAAACGACAAATTTTCCTCAAAACAGTTCAATCCTCAACGAAAGCAAATAAACTTTCAACCAAGTAGTTGAATTTTCAACAAAATAATTACATTTTTAACCGAATTTTTTGTCCAAAAAGACAGTTCAACAAAAAAGTTGAATTTTTTACAAAGAACGATTTTTCATTCCTGACAGAACAAAAATTTCAACCCCATTATTGAATTTTCAAGCACAAGACGAAGTTTCTAAAAAAAAGGGGAATTCTTTAAAAAAGGGGAAAGACTGAAATTGTAATAAAGTAAATCTTATAAGCAATCAATTTTTTCTGAAGTTTTGGGAGTGGAAAATGCATTGCATAATCAATACGTAAATGTTGAAAGAGAAAAATATGGTTAGGTAAGCTACTTGTGATGCTTATTTGTCTGAAATCTTACTTTGTGAGGAAAAATGAGGAAATATGAATGCTTACCATTGATAACAAAACCAATGCTGGTGAAGAGGCACGAGTTATCACCAGGGACAACTTTTTTCATAAGCATTCCGTGATTTTCGCCAAAAGTTTCTGTGTTAACAACTTCTTTTCGTGGAATGTCTTCGGGGTGTATTTCTCCTGGTGGTTTTTCCGCAACATAAAATATATCACCAGAGATGATATTGCACTCAGAAATTCTAGCTTCAGGCTTACTAAAGTCCACTGTTTCTCTTGGCTTGAAATAGCCTTTGCTAATCACAATAGAGTCCGGGTCATAAATGCACGCCATCTCTGCCAATTTTTGTTTCAATTGTTTCATCGAACAACCCGGATGTAAAGTCATTGTTTCACAGCCTTTCTTTGACATAATTTTAATTTTGATCCCATGTTCACCTAGCATTTTTACTTTTTCTTCTTTATCCTTCCTGACTAGGTTCAATAAATTTTGGAGCGACAGAAAGTTTCAGACTTGCACTCTCGGTTTTGCTCTCAGCTGGTGAAATAAGCCAGTCACAACTGGAGCAATCAATTTTCAGACTTTTTCGGAACTTAAATAATACACGGAATTACCTGTGTGGTGGCTTTTTAAAAATTAGTTTGTTTTCATGCACTAACCAAAACAGTCCTCGTCAATTGACGAGTATGACGGTACAATATTTACGAGAATTTCTTCATGACAGATGACAGATTAGGTATTTCAGATTGGGTGGGGGGAAATACAAGATGTCTGCAAGCCGAGGGCCAAACAATAATACCAATTGCATGCAGTGCTCCCAGCGCGGGCACCTTGCACTACTGCGCATGCGATGCATAAGGAGGTTCATTGGCTGCCGTTCGCAAGCTTATTTGAAATGTTAAAAAATACAATTTTTTTGAATTTTTATTAATAATTGAAAATAATTATAATTTAACATGTTCAAGTGGTACGTGGATGATTTTTAATATATTCTGAGCTTCAGGTCAAAAAATAAAATGAGTATTCAGTAAATAAGAAATATCATGTTATGTAATGTAATCTTTTTTTATTTTTCAAATTATTTTTACTAATTTATGCTTTCGAAATTGCGTATATCAATGAAAATGAATATGCAAATGTTACTAATAATTTTATTTATAATGAATGAAAAAAATGGTATTTTTCATCATTTCAAATAAAAGTGCGAACGGCAGCCAATGAACCTCCTTATGCATCGCATGCGCAGTAGCCCAAGGTGCCCGCGTTGGGAGCACTGTGTCGGAAACGGAAGTCCTTGTTTAGTTAAAAATGAATGTTTTTTAGTTAAAAAATCAACTACTTCGTTGAAAATTCATGGATTCTTTTTATTTCGTCTTTTTCGGTAGAAAATTGAACTATATGGACAAAATTGTATCTATTTTGTTGAAAATTCAAGTTTATGATATTGAAAAGAGCAATTAATATTATTTTGATTATTTAATGCATATTTAAAAGATTTTGGTCAAGTTTTCAAACTTCGAAGAAAAGCTGTATGCAAGAGGATATATTTGGAATCTGACGTTGCATCTGATAACAAAAGAAGGCAATTGTCGACTTTTGTAATTTTAACTTCGCAGAAACTTCCATTCGACGATTGAAAATATTTTATGATCACTCAACAATGACGTGATATTAATTCGTTTTTTCGGTCCAAATTTAAAATGTAGGATTTTCTCCTGATTTCGTGAATTACACAATTTTGTAGGTACAAAATTGCAAAATGATGTTTTGCTGGAATAACCTTCGACTTTGTAGTTAAATATTTTTGAAAACGTTTATTAAAATAAATTTAAAATAGACGGAGCTAACGCTAAATTTCCCCTTCTTGCGTATTTATGCAGTTTGATTTTGACCAAAATGACGAACATCATCTATTTTTCCGAATTATCAAGAGGCATAATAATTATTTTTCCGAATTACCATTTGCTATGATTTTAGTTTTTTATGAATTCCAATTTGCCTTTATTTTAATGTTCAGGAATGTTTAGCATAGTCATCATTCCATTTTTCCAACTTGTCATTTGTTATAAAATAGCTACTGGTTTTCTGAAAATTCAACACTTTTACAGATGACAGTGTCTCCTGTTTAAAAGCTCTAGGAAAGAATGTTAAACCATTGTTCGAAATTGCACCTCTATGTAAAAATATTGTCGAATATATTATGAAGTCCTAAAAAAATTGAACAAAAGGTCCTTTATATAGGCAAAATTTAAATCAAAATACCAGATGATACAATCTTTATGTTTGAGGGAAAAAGGTTGATATCTAATTTGTTTTTCATTTCAAAATTTTCGCTTTATCATACTAATCCCGTTATCATACTTGCCCCTATTGATTCTGCTTTAAAAAATGACTACTTTTACCTTTCTGACTCTATAACGATACAATTGTTTCTATTTTGACTATTTCATAGGAAAAATATGCATAAAAAACAAACATAACTAAAAAAAAACATTGCAATTACAATTACAATAACATAAATCGCAAACATAAGATGCTCTTGTTCCCCTAAACAAAATACGCTTGGTCAGAACACAACAAAACCAAGGTCTTGTTTTATACCGAGAGGTCTTGTTTTTGGTCAGTAACAAAATAAAAAAATTAAAGATTCAAAATTGAGAAAATCAGATTCAGATTTACAAGATTGCAGATATTTCAATATTCAGCGATTCGAAAACAGTTGAAAACCCGTTTTTAATCTTGCTAGAAAAGTCTGAAATCTTCTAAATTTTCAAAAATCTTCGCGAATCTTGAAAAGGTAATTACTAATTATTTTGTGGAAACACTATGAGTATATCCTAATTCATTTAATTAATTAATCTGATTTTAATTTCCACACAATTAGTTACTGAAAATATCAACCTCATAAAAGATGTTCTTTACTTTTTATGCTCTCAATATACTCTTCTGCGAACATAGGATTTGCTTACTTTCCAATATCTTAATTAATTAATCCCGGTTTAATTCCTGGACTAATTCCAGGTTTTGCAGGTCAGTGGTCACCCTGTAAATATTTGGGCTATTTCAATGGTGAAATTTTATATAAAACTGATCAACCTCTGACGGCATTCAGTTTCAGAAAGCATCTAATAAAATTTTTGTGATATATCTAAAACGTTAAATAGATTCACAATTAAATTAAATCTTTTTCGGAGAGTCTAGTAATGTTGCCACTGTATATATGTAATTGAATATGACTGCGGTCATGTAATACTATCTGATAGAGGCTCAAAAAACACCATGAGGATTGACGATTGAAAGATTTAATTTTAATTTCCATAAAAATAGTCATAACAAATATTAATATCATACCAGATATTGAGGACAACGAAATTAGCTTGACAACTACTCTTTATAGGGGTTGATACATCATATTATTCTTTTCTTACAAAATCGAATTTGTTCACTTCCTAATATCTTAATAAAGTCATTTAAGCAGTAAGAAATATCGAAAGGGTTTTCAAAAAAATTCTCGGGTATTTCTTGGCTTTTTCTCGGTGCTCGAAATTCCAGACTGCAACGTGTTTTAGAAAGGATCTAACAAGGAGAGGTCGCAAGATGTGCGTCGCTGATTCGACTAGGGCATTACAGGTTCAAAGTACATGGTAATCCATTATGTAGCGAGATGTGCGTCGCTGATTTGACTGGGGTCTTACAGGGTCAAAGTACATGATAATCCATTAGGTCGCGAGATGTGCGTCGTTGATTTGACTGTGGCTCTACAGGGTAAAAGTACATGCTAATCCATTAAGTTGTAAGATTTGCGTCGCTGATTCCACTAGGGCTTCACAGGGTGAAAGTAGATAATAATTTATTACGTCGCGAGCTGTGCGTCGCCGATTCGACTGGGAATTTACAGGGTGAACGTACATGATAATTCATTAGGTCGCGAGATGTGCGTCGCCGATTCGCCTGAGGCTTTACAGAATCGAAGTACATAAAAATCCATTAGGTGCGTATATTTTCTTTCAATCCAATGGGCCTTAGTTTCCAAAATATCGAGGTTCGAATATTTACGCCCGGTGTCCGGTCTTTGCAGTGGCGAGTCCAGCGCTCGAGCGCAAATACTTAAACATCGATATCACGAAAACTGAGGCCAATTGGATCGTAAAGAAAAATACACACCTAATGGATGGATCAAAAAATAAAATAAGTGGATGTACTTTCACCCTGTAAAGGCCCAGTCGAATGGGCGACGCATATATCGCGACCTCTCCTTGTCAGTGAAAAGCTAAATCGATTTACGATTGAAATTTTCATTTCATAATTTAAGACATTGTTCAAATTTAATGAAATCGGATTGTGGCCATATAATACTGTTTGATAGGGGCATAACAAAACGCCATGAGAATTCACTTTTCCAACGATGAATTTATTCGGTGATACTAGTACCCTAGCAGGTAAGCTTATCTCGAAAATTCTACTATCTTGGTCTCCAAATCCTAGACGGAGAAGGTACAGAGTTTTCTCATCTTTAATTTAATAACCTGGAGCAATAGGATATTTTTTTGAAGGAGGACTAGGATGTCTGTAAATTACAGGAGCATCACGATCAGGGAACAAATTACGAAGATTTCCACCGTAGCCGGCACTTGAACTTGATTCTGCAAGAAGAAATATAGAAATGGATTTATTTGAATACTTATCATTTACTTTTCATATATTGAGAACATTGATATAATTTCAAGGTTAACCTAACAGATAAGGGGCCGTCCATAAACTCTTCGCCCCTTTTTTTGAGAATTCTTATTCATTTCCTACTTTTAGGAAACTTCCGGTATTTAGTTGAAAATTTAATTATTTTGTTAAAAATCCAACTTCTTTGCTAAAAAGTAATATTTTTTGATCAAAACTTCAACAACTTGGTTGAAGATTCGTTTCACTTTAGGCTGAAAATTAATTTCCTCAACAAAAAATAAAATTAATTATTTTATCCAGTTACTTGCAAATTCAACTTATTTTTAGAAAAGTAAACTCTATAGTTAAAAATAAGTCCAAATAGGCGCCGAGCGCCTACATGGAAGGGGTACGTAGCCTATTCAGACGTTAATTTAAGTCGTAACAATTAAAAATTTTTAAAAAATATATAATTTTTTTTTCTAAATGTACCACGAAACTCTAAAAATGAAAATTCCATCATTTTTTTTGTTGAAAATTAATTGTTTTTGTTGAAAATGTAGCTATTCCATTGTTGGTTGGAAGTTTTTTCTTTATGGATGAAAAATTCAACTATTTATTAGGAAAGTCATGCATTTTCTTGAAAATTTGTCTATTTGAGTATAAAATTAAACCTGTTTGTTAAAAAATTATCATTTTGTTGGAGGATTGAACAATTTTGCTAAAAATTTTTTTTTTTATCAAGTTGAATTTAACTGGCTCAAGGTTCGTTTATTTTAGTTGAAAATTATTTTCTTAAACTGAAAATTTAACGATTCTACTTTTAGTTAAAAATTTATATTTTTTCGTTGAAAATTCAACTATTTCGGTGGAAATTAATCTTTCTTGATGAAAAATGAAATATTTGTTGAAAATTATAATATTCTGGCTTAAAAGTCAACTATTTTCTAAAACATTCGACTTTTTAGCTTAAAAACTTTACTATTTTTTTCTTAATTCGTCTATTTTGGTAGAGAATTGATGTTTTTTGTTGTTAGTTCGTCTTTTGGTATAAAATATATCTCCCTGATTAAAAATTTATTTTCACAAGTTCGAAATTTAGCTAGTTGGTAAAAAAATCGAATGCTTTGTTAAAAGTTGAATTACTCTCCTGAAAATTCATCATGTCGAAAATATATTGGTCTTCTTCAATGTATCAATACATATTTGAATTTTATTTTTTGATTAGAGTAGTGCTACCATACCATACCATTATGGTCAGAAGAAGGTAGCGAATCACATGGTAGCCAAGGAGTCGGTTTGATTATGAATGAGAGAGCAAGTCAGCGTATTAGGGATAAAAGATTTGTATCTTCTAGATTGTTGTGGGTTAGAATGAAAGTAGGCATCAGAAAATTATTCATCGTAGAGTGCTACACCCCAGTTGGTGGTGATTTGAGCAAAGCAAAAGACGCCTTCTGTTACACTTCATATGACACTATAAGTACTTGCGATCATGGTGAAAGAATCATTCTACGAGGAGATATGGACCAAAAAACCGAAACAAACGAGAGTCAAGATTGAGAATCTACAGAAATCAGAAGTGCGAATAGATTTTCAAAGTTGGATAAACAAACGTATAGATGAGGCAACTTGGAAGGCGCTCATAAACAAGGAAGGTATAGAGGGCGCATATAATATGATCCGGTATGTCATTGTTATGGATGGGACAGAAGTGTGTGGTACTGCGGTTGTAGGAAGAATGTCTGGTGATGTATGGTGATTTGAGCGAAGCAAAATACGCTTCCTGGGACACTTTATATGATATACTTTATTACTATAAGTACTTGTGATCATGATAAAAGAATCATTCTACTAGGAGATATGAACAAAAACAAAACGAAACAAACGAGAATCATGATTGAGAATCTACAGAAACCAGAAGTGCGAAAAGGTTTTTCCAGGTAGGATAAATGAACGTATAGATGAGGCAACTGGGAAGGCCCTAATAAAAAATAAATGTATAGAGGGGGTACAGATTCATCGAATATGATCCCGGATTTCATTGTCAAGAGTGCGACAGAAGTGTGTCGTACTGCGGTTGTGGGAAGAATGTCTGGTAATGCATGGTAAGAGGAAAGTTAAGCTACAAGTCAAGGAAAGTAAAGATAAAATCAGAACAGAAGAAAATGCAAGACGACTTTCCAGGAAGCCAGAAACTGTTTTATAAACTGGCATTGATCAATATATTATAATATGATGATATATTCACCAATAGAATTAGAGAAAACCGCTAAAGTAAAGTACAGACTCGCACTAAAGATGTCATTTTTCTCAAAGCGGAACAAACTAATTAATGAAATTTTTTACAATGTGACTAATGAATATTCGGTTTCATTGGATTTCATATAAAATATTCGCCATCTCATTCCACCTTGTAAACTCTTCACTTGTTATTTGGTATGTGCAAGCAGAGTAGAGTTAAACATCAAAAGCGGTATCTACATTTTGCCTAAGTTCCCTGACAACCCAATTTCAAATTTATAATTTTTACTATTTACAAATTATATCTTACTTATCACTGATTGCTGATACGATAGAGGAAAGATATACACAAGATATCGTAATACTAAACTTTCACAAAAAAATCCAAAATTGGTTAAAAATTGCCAGCTACAAGTTATTTTGAACCTCGTTTTTTTATTTCATCCCACTGTGACCCGTACAGGTACCCTGTTGCTGATCTGAGCGATTTTCCAATAATCCTTTTCGGCAAGAGAGTTTTCTCAAAGATCGATTTGCAGATGGCATATCATCAGATTCCCATGGCGCCCGATGATATCCCAACAACAGCCATTATCACTCCATTTGGACTCTTCAAGTACACGAAGATAACGTTCGGACTAGGTAACGCAGGTCATAACTTTCAAAGGTATGTCCACCAAGCCTTGGGTGACCTCGACTTTTTAATCTCGTACGTTGATGATATCCTCATCGTTTCTTCTACCGATGAAGAGTATGAGAGTCATTTGAGAATCGCCTTTCAGCGTTTAAAAGATTACTCTCTCCGCATTAACATCGCTAAATGCCAGTTCAACAAACCTTACTACAAGGGATGCGCACCTACACCAGAAAAAGTACAGGCTATAACTGATTTTGCGAAGCCTACGAATGTCGCTGAATTCAGAAGATTTACGGGATGGTAAATTTCTACTGGCGTAGCATACCTCATACTGCACAAACACAAGAGCCACTGAATGGGTTTTTGACCGATTCTCGTAGAAATGACAAGAGGGTAATTCCATGGACAGATGAAGTCAGACGTGCGTTCGAACAGGTCAAAAAAGACATGAACAACGGGTCGGCGGGGTTTTTCTTTGAAGGAAGTTTTCCCCAGCCCAGAAAAATTGCAGCGCATACAACCGCGAACACAGCTTCAAGGTCGTCACGGACAACATACCGTTAATTTTTGCCTTTTCACAAAATTCCAAAATGGCCTATCAGCGGCAACAGCGACAGCTAGCCTTCATCTCGCAGGAGTCTGATGAGGAGCTAAAAACTCTCCTTAGAGATCCTAAATGCTCCCTCTATCTCAAAAAGATTCAGTGGGACTCCGGGAGTTTATCAATCTTTTGCGATTTATTGCACGAAGCATTACAGGTACAAGCAATGTACGGCTTGTCAGCAGTCTAAAATTTCCCGCCACAACCACCTTTTACCAGCGGACTTTGTAGCACCAGACGGCCGTTATCGCCCGGTCTACATGGACATTGTGGGCCCATTGCCCTTAAGTAAGGGACATCGTTTCTGTCTCACCATCATTGACCGTTTCTCCCGTTGACCCGAAGCAATACCGCTTCCTAACATCGAAGCCCCAACCATCAGTGAAGCATTTTTCGACCAATGGATCGTTCAGTACGGGACACCGGAAACCCTAACGACTGATCAGGGTACACAATTCGAGGCTCAGATGTTCAAAGCCTTCCTACAACTAATAGGTAGCAATCGCGTCCGCACCACTGCATGATTGAGCGCTGGCACCAATGCCTAGAAGCAGCCATTATGTGCGTGCTTCCTGACGATTTCACTCCGAATCCGTATATTTTTATCGAGGAATTTCGAGAACATATGCGGACTATCAAACCAATCCTAGTAGCTCATAAATATAAACGCAAACCCTTATTATTTGAAGACCTGGCGGTTTGCTCACACGTATTCTTGCGAAACCATGCCAGGAAGTTTCTCGAGCGGCCTTACACTGGTCCGCATAAAATAATCAATCGAACTTCCTATTTTTAAATTTTTTTAAATTTTAGGGACTACCTTTTTGTAATTAATATCAAAAGAATCATAAATTCTTGATGACGATAGTATCCGCACAAACCCTACCGAATGCTTCTTTTTCTATAGTGAAATTTAAAAACTGGCGCCCTCCTACATTGATTAAGTTCAAATTTAAAGCTACAACATATATTTTGCTCATCGAAATCGGTCAAACCGTTTTCAAGAAAAACGACTTTTTAAATTTTTCTTTCCCCCTCCATAACTCCCAAAAAAATGAATTTCGAGGGTTATCATTGGATAAAATTTTACTTCACATGGATGCGAAACTATGAAAAAAATTTCAAGTTAATACGCACGGGGGCAGATTTTGTATGCTTACCCGGCTATGCCCTTTGGGAATTTCTATTGTGGATGTGCTAGCTTGATGGACCTCCGTCCACCCTAGCCTGCTAGGGAGGCTACCGAATAGCAGAGTGGGTGGGAGCAACTTTGTCACTTACAAAGTAAGACGTCATTTACTGTGCGATAGGTACGCCTGGCGCCTGAGAGTTATAGTCTCAGAATGTTGGTAGCAACGAAACCCACCAAGATCCAAAAACACTCGACGAAGATGGCTGGATTCGGAGTACTGCCTTGAGAATAAACGAGGGTGTGACACAATAGGCTTTATATCTTGAGCGCCAGGGATGGGACCTCACAGCCCCCCCCCGCCCACATTACAACTAACTATCATAGGTTGGTAGCTTCACTTTGGAAAATCGGAATGCACTATGTTAAAATTCTTCCCGGATTTTTTCCGACAGTTTCCGACTACAGCTAAAGGCAAAACAGTAGCAGCGCACGCGGTTGTTTAGGCACGTGTCGTTTTGTATGGGTGTATTAGGGTGGTCCAAAACCCGCTTTTTACCCTAGAGGGCAAGCCCCCCCCCCCAATTTTCCATTCACGGAGAAAAAAAATCCCTAATTCTTTATTGAAATTCGAATATTAACACGTGCCACCGGGCAATTCAAAATCCCATTTAATTAACATGGGGAAATTTTGGATTTTCGACAAATTGAACTCGTACTTCAGGGTTTGATCGAAACGTGCCAACTTTTTGAGGAATTGAAGAGGAGTACCTATGAAATAAGACCATACTAATAACTTTAATTTCTGACCCCCCCCCCCACAGCGACCCAAATATGACCCAAAAATTAAAAAACTATATTTTTACGTATCATTGTTACTTTTTAGAAATTTCCGTCATCTTTTTCATATAAACAATTACTAATGGATAGTTTGAATATTTCTCACGGCTCTTTAAACAATTGTTCATTGTTTAAACAAATTTAACTTATTTAAACAATTACTTATTTCCAAAAAATTAAAAAAATAATCGCATCTTCTGATTGGAATGTAATAGTATGTCATTGTTTGGAGTAGCACATTTTTTTAAAAACATTATGTAATTATTTGAACAATTACTTATTGTTTGTTCTCAAAATTTTCAACAATTGACCGAGAGATGTTCAGTTGTTTCTCAAATTGGTATCCTATGCTACTTTTTGTTGAATAATTATATAATTTTGATACATATCTTTTAATGTTTTGTAAATTTCTATTGGTTTAAACAATTTTGATTTGCTTAAGCAGTTTTTTTCGATAACTTTGAAAAAATTAAATTAAATAAAATACATTTTCTTACCAAAAAAATTACATTAATCGTAAACTTACTGATTAAACAAAAAATAAATTATTTAAAAAGTTCAGCATTTTTAAGTTTTGAAAATGTTAAAATAATGAGTTTCAAGTTTTGGTAAATAATTTAATTTACAGCACTCATTAATTAAATAGTTTAATCAGTAGGTTTGAAATTTTCAAAATTTGTTGCTAAAAAAATTAAATTAACCACGTACTTCAAAATTGTAAGCACTTTTGAATAACGAACCTCAACTTCTACTTAGCCGTAACTAAATGTAAAACCTCAAAACAGCGATTTTTAAGCAATTTTGATCAAGAGATATTCATTTCCGAAAATATGGAAAACACCTCAAGTGCAAATTTACAGTGAAATTTGTAATATAACTTTTGATTGATATTTGACAATAAAGTTAGTTTTGCTCATGTCAAATACAAACTTTAATTCTGCTAAATATGTCTGGCTTTGGTTAAATAATAAAATTTTACATTGTAAATCTTACATTTTTGTCTGTTTTTATCACGCACATAAATGCGATATCCTTTGTCGCTGTCCTTCAACTGGAACTGACTTCTAAATTATGTGTGTAAATTTGGCAACATTCTTTCCCTCGAGTTTTTTCAAATTACGCAATCGGCATTGAGAAAAAGCGACAACAATGCTTTTGAGATTTTCGTGACACACTTATTTTTTTAGAGAAGGATTTCTTTATGTATTTTGAAGCGCTGATTCTGAAACTTAAAAAAAATAATTACAAAACTAACTATAAAGAAAAATGGGAGGTGTGAAGAGGAACTAATTTTACCCCGAAAAACTTTTAATGGAAGCATTCAAAATAAAATAATTTGTAATTTAATACTTTTGTTATTAAAGCATTCAGTGGATTTTTTTGGGATCAATCTAATTTTTGTTGTGAAGCTCTTCGCCTGGGGTGATTGCTAGTGAGATTGACCAGTGTCCTGTGTCGAAACGGTGTCTTAATTTTATCATACGAATGTATTGGTCCCCGGCATTATAACGAGGCTAAAACCGAGATAATTAGCTAGGATACGACCTGATTTTTGACCCCTGACCTATGACCCCTCACTTTTAATCTCTGACCTATAGCCCTTGAGTTGTGACCCCTTAGGTTTGAACTCTAAACTTTGCACTCTTACCCTTGACCCCTGACCTTTGACCTCTGGCCCTTTACCTATGCCCCTTGATATTCTAACCCTGCCCTAAAAACACTTAATTGTAGCTATGGATCTCTATTATTTGACCCCCGGCCGAGCTTAAGAAACCCTTCCTCGAGGACGCTTGCCGAATTTTATTTAAAGAAAATATTTAAATTTTAAAATATTAAAAAATGACGGGGCTTTTCTGAAAATTTTAAAAATGTATTTTATAAAAAGTCGCATCTTTTTAAATTTGTATTTTCTTTTGATTAATTTCCGCTTTGGTAAACCACTGTGCTGCTTCAATCTAAAAAAGTATTTGAGAAATAAAATCAAAGAGGGTGATATCTTAAAAACTACTGACTAAAAATGTAACGAGGAGAAAGTTTTTTGGAATTGAAATTTCTACATAAAAGCTCCCTTTTTTTTCGATATCTGGCACTGTATACTTGTTTACTAAATCATGGAAATCTTTTGAATCCTCGAAAAAAATGCCATTAAACATATTTTTTCATGTGAAATACATACACAATCTCTAGAAATTACTTCTTTTTTAGTTAAAATATTTGTAACATATAATTTATTTATATTTAATATAATTACAGAGAAAAGAGTGTATTTTATTGTTGAAATTTTCATGTACAAATTAAAGTAATTATTATGTAAACAATTGCGTTGATAAGAAATTAATGAAGAAATTCAAAAATTCTTGAAAGAAATTAATTTCACGAAAATGGAAAGGAAACGTTTTAGGATGATGCGAATTTGAATTATTTCTATTTGCTTTGTATTGTACTTTTTGATCGAAATTCCAATAAAACTTCACTGGAATATTTCAGCTATTTCGATAAATTTTAGTAATGGATTTATTCTTATTTTTTGTGCAACTACGACAGCTCTACATTGAATCCTATTGGAATTCAAAGCCCCGGGGAGGAGATTTATGACTTTATTTGATTTTTTTACGCTTGGAAGAATGTTTTCATATCCTTTTCATGCTTTCATGGGTTTTGAGTAATTATTTAATATCTTATTTTAAAATAAAAGGACACTTTCATATTTATCTTAAAAACGGCCTCTAAACATTCGCTCATGATTTTCTGCGAAGAAAAATAGGGTAAATAGAGTACATATTTTACCAATCAAGATATTAATTTGCGTTATACTGCTGATAATTTGTTAGAGAATGAGAAAAAATGATCTAAATCAGCCCGGATTCAAACCCGGAACTCTACAGAGATTTATCGCAAGCTCTGTGGCGTAATCGAATAGCGCAACCACATGAAATACGAGAGTTCCTGATTCGAATACCAGATGAAGTAAATTTTTTTTATTCATTCTCCGAAAAAAATATAACAGTAGAACAATAAAAATCAGGATTTTGATAAAATATCACTCTCCATGTTCAACAAATTTAACATCTCAAACTAGAGGAAATGGGATAATTCTTTCACGAAGGAGAAAAATAGCGTAAGGATAAAAAAATTATTTTTACATGTAGAATAGAAAAAATCTTTCTGTAAGAAATTCTATATTGTTAAATAATTATAAACCATTTTTTAATGATTTCTTCTGTTAAATACCATGAATTTTCAAGCAATAAGATTAATTTTCTACCAAAAAAGACGAATTTTCTACAAAATACATGAATGTTCGACCAAAAATGGAATCGTTCAATTTTCAATTTAAAAATATTATTTTCAACACAAAAATTAATTTTTAACCAAAGATATGAATTTTTAACGCTAAAATCAGTAAATTGTTTAATTTTGAACAAATTCAGAACTGTCTTATAAAACTGATTATTGTTCAATTTTTGTAACTCAAACTACAGATCAATTTTAAAAATCATTAATTAATTTATATTTACAGTTGATCCACTTCAGATGTTTTTCTACAGAAAATTTCAATTGCAAATGCTTTCAGTTTTGAATTGTTTAACAAGGAGGTGATCAGAGCTAAGTTTTTTTTTTAATTCGATAAATATCCTATCTAAAAGTGAAATGGATGAATTTTTTTTCGCCAAAACATTATTTAGCAATAACGACTTGTTTACAAAAAAAAACTTTTCCTAACTTTTTTATGGTTTGAAATGTTTATTAAATTTGTATTAAAATTATGTAAATAAAATAAAAAATTACACTTGTTTTTAATAAAATATATTTTTTTTAATTTTCAACAGTTAAAAATGGAAGAAAACTTAGTTGTTAATACTTGAAGATTGAAGAAAATTAAAAATCGAATTTTCAACTTTTCAAAATTCAATTCAGTTTTTCAATAGTTGAAAATGCAAGATAAAAATGAATTTTGTATTTAAAACAAGTGTTAAAAATGTTATATTGACATAATTTTATATAAGAATTTAATAAATAAATATTTCAATTCATAACTTTTTTTAAAGTCGAGTTTTTCGTAAACTGGTTACCATTGGCAAATAATATTTTGGCAAATTAATAATCATCCAATAGATTCGCAGTAGGCCATTTATGAGATTAAAAAAAAATCCCAACTCTGATCATCCTTGTAAGTTTTCAAAACTGCATTTTAAAATTCTTTAAATTGAAAATGCACGCTTGAAAATAAAGAACCAAAATGGAAAATTTTGAAAGTAAAAGATTTTATAATTAGGCATTCTAAACTTAATGATTTCATACTTTGAAAAGTTAACAATTGAACTTGACATTAAAAAAAAAGTTGTCGCTGATCAATCTCTCTAGCAAGCACCCCAGGTAAAGAGCTTCACAAAGTGATTACGTAAAGGGGAGAAATGGGGATTTAAAATAGGGGAATGCAGGAGAATAGGGGAAAGGCTGTGATTCCTATAAATATAGTACTACATTTGGCAAAAATTGGCTAATTTACCCCCAGAGATAAAAAAAAATCAATAAACCACTCTGAAAAGGTCATCCTCTAAATTAAATTCAAGCTTGAAACTTGAAAGTAGAATAAATGAGGTGTGGCGTCTTCGGCTTAATTTGAAAACCCCAGGGAAAATTGGTTTCCAGAAACTTGGAACGGACAATGCATTAATTATTCAATCCCAGGGGTAGTTATTACGAACTGACCGCTTATTGGCCAGCGGATGCTGTATTTCTGCATTTGATGTGTTTTATCAAATGTCTGGAGAGTAGTTACAAGTTAGCCAGATCCCGGAGAGTTAATTTCTATTCTATAGTTCCTATCATTTCATGGTTGAATTCAACCCCAAAAGACAAATTTTCAACCAAAAAGAGAAAAAAAGAGAAAACCGTTCTTTATGAAACCCGATCAAATAAATTTTCAACAAAATAATTGATTTTTTACCCAAATAGTTGAATTTTCGACTTGAAAAAATAACTTTTTAATAGAATAGTTGAATTTTTCATCAAATAATAGACTTTTTAACCAAAAAAAGTAGTAGTAGCAAAATTACACTATTTAAAAAATTGTCAAGCAAAAATGACGAATTTTTTAGAATTCAGTTGAATTTTCAACCTCAAAAGTTGAATTTTCCATAAAAAAAGTTCGTTTAGGCCAAGAAAGATGACTTTTTCACAGAAAAAATGAGTTTTATACCAAAAGAGATCAATTTTTTCATACAGAAAGACGAATTTTCAACAAAACAGCTGAATTTTTAATCCAAAACGGCAAATTTGTTTGAACAGTTGAATTTTCAAACCTGAAATATTAATTTTCGACAAAAAAGTTAATTAAACATATTAAAAATTTCTAACGACATGGTTGAATTTTTCCCCCCAAAAAATCAATTTTCAAGAAAATAGTTTAATCTTCAAGTCAAAAGAGGGAACTTTCAACCAAATGGTCGAATTTTCGTACAAAAAAGATTAAACTTTAACCAAAAATCAAATAGTTGAATTTCAAGCCAAAAAGATGACTTTTTTAGAAGACAGTTGTATTTTGAACAAGGAAAGTTAAATTTGCAACAAAAAAGTTAATTTTCAATAAAAAAAGTTAATTTTCAACCGAATACTAGAATTTTCTATCAAATGAGCGGAATTTTCAACCCAAGAAGACAAATTTTCTAAAAAATAATTGGATTTTAATTCAATACAAAAAGACGATTTTTCTACAAAACAATTGAATTTTCCATCCGAGAATATGAATGTTTAACAAAAAAGTTAATTTTCAATCAAATAGTAGAATTTTCTGCCAAAATGGTTTAATGCTTACCACAAAAAGACAAAGTTTCAACAAAACCATTGAATTTTCACCCAAAAAAAAAAACAAATGTTCAAAAAATAAATAAATTTTTATCCAAACAAAGATGACTTTTTGAATAACAATATAATAGTAGACTTGTTAAACAACCAAGACAAAATAGTTGAGTTTTTAACCAAATAGTAGAATTTTCAAGCCAAAAGGATGAATTTTTAACCAAATGGTCGAATTTTAAAGGAGAAAGATTAATCATTTACCAAAAGTCAAATAGTTGAGTTTTCAAGCCAAAACGCAATTTTTCAGAAGAAAATTGAATTTTCAACCCGAAAATATAAATTTTTGAAAAACAAGTTAATTTTCAATCAAATAGTTGAATTTTTTTTACCGAAAAGACGAATTTTCAAGAAAATAATTGAATTTCCCAGCAAAAAAGATGAATTTTCAATCAGATGGTCGATTTTTCAAACAAAAATTATTAAACATCAAACAAGAACCAAATAGTTGAATTTTCATGACAAAAAGCCAATTTATTAAAAAAACAGTTGAATATACAACCAGAAAAGTTGAATTTGCAACCCAAAAAGTTCATTTTCAACAAAAAATGTATTTTTCTAATAAGAAGTCAATTTTCAAACAAATAATAGAATTTTCTACGAATATAGCGGAATTTACAACTCAAGAAGACGAATTATCTACAAAATAGTTGGATTTTAAATCCGAAAATATTACTTTTTACCAAAAAAAATAATTTTCAATCAAACAGTAGATTTTTTTGCCAAATAGTGAAATTTTTAACCCAAAAAGACAAATTTTCAACCAAATCGTCGAATTTTCTATTAAAACAAAAAAAAATTAAGCCAAAAACCAAATAGTTGAATTGTTAAGTCAAAAAGATGGATTTTTTAGAAAACAGTTGAATTTTCAACCATAAAAGATGAATTTGCAACAAAAAAGATAATGTTCAACAAAACAGTAATTTTCGACCGAATAATAGAATTTTGAACCCAAAAAGACACATTTTCAACAAAAAAAGGTAAGAAAAGATGAAAAATGAAGATAATGAATTCTCAAATAAAAATATAATAATAGACTTTTCAACCAACCAAGACAAAGAGTCCAATAAACATATTTGAAAAAGTTTCAAGCCAAAACAAGGACGAATTTTTCAGAAATCAGTTGAATTATCAACAAAAAAGTTTATTTTTAGACTCGAAAGATGACTTTTCTATCCAAAAGATGAATTTTTATTCGTGTTTTATTCTGAACCCATCTACTTAGGTTGTTACATTTCCCAAATAGGAAAAGAAACAATCCTAAAATTTATAGATTTTTAAAATTGCTAATATTTAAAACATTCTTTATACAAAAATTCACTTTAAAAAAATTATTTGAATTCAATCTAAGAAACAGCAAAATTCTTTATATAATTTATTATTAATGTAATATTACAAGATTATACTTTATAATTTAAAATAGACCTGCGCTTTTCGGCACATGCGCAGTTGAAATTTTCAAACAAAAAAGATGATTTCTTAACAAACTAGTTGAATTTTCAAACAAAATAATTAAAGTTTCAATAGACATTTGAATTTTTGACCACATAATCGCATTTTTTGGAAGACAGTTGTATTTTCAATAAAAAAGATGACTTTTTAACAAATAACTTGAATTTTCAAAAAAATAAGTAAATTTTTAATAGAATAGTTATATTTTTAACCGAATACTTGAATTTCCCAACTACCAAAATGAATTTTCAACCTAAAAATATGAATTTTCACGCAAATGGTCGAATTTTTGATAAAAAAAGAGGAAACTTCAACCAAAAAGAATAGCATTTTCCACCAACTACTTAAACTTCCAAGCCATAAAGACTGATCTTTCAAAAGACAGTTAAATTTTCAACCCGAAAATTTAAATTTTCAACAACAAAAAAACGAATTTTCAACAAAAAATGTACCTGTTACCAACCGTAGATTTTGGCGCGACACCCTCCACCCTCAAATGGTAACGCATTATATGGACGGCCTCAAAAATCGTGGTCAAATTAATCATTAAAAACAAAGAGAAATTTAAAAAATGGTTTGAATACGCGTTCCAAACGAAAGATTTTTCAAACAGTTTTCGTCGATTTTCTCGGTTTCACTCCTTTCTGAGTTAACGGTGCTCTTCAAAAACAGGACACACATGATGCTCTTTCCCGCAGGAACATGATTACCTATATGTAGTGACATTTCCGCAGCATTCGGATTTCGGATCCTTCCGTCTCGCCAATAACGAGGAACAAACTTCTTGCTCTAGAAATCTGATGCGCAAGCGTATTTTGAATTTCATCCCCTAGGGTCAGACTTAAAATCTTTCCTCTTTCGGAGAATGAATCAACGAAATAATAAAAGATTTGAGGGAAATATATTCTACTGATGAAGTTTTTATGCTGATTTGAAAAATAAAACTCTTTCGAGGAGATGAAACTACTATCATGAGATATCAACAGCCTACGAGAGAATCTACGAGAGATTGTAAAACTTTTTGCTTCTGTTTTGAAGATCGAGCAAGAGATCGTAAATATATCAATATTGGAATTGCTCGTTGTAGTATGAACACAGTCATTCATGATAGTGCACATACGGAAAATCGGTGAATTTCTAATCAAGTTGTCATTTGTTCTTGGAATATAGAATACTTCTCTTTGTCTAGAATTAAATGCCGGAGTTCGAAATGAGCATTGAATCTTTTCTAAAAGATATTGAGAGTCTAAAAAGTTTCTCGTAATTTTAAATACAAATACTAGTAGCATGGTAATTGTAACGTTTTTCTAGCGTGAAAAGATTAATTTTTTTACATAATGCTTTTTGAAGAACAATAGTTTAAGAAATCTTTTTTAAATTTTTTCAAGTGCATTTAGGTGATTCCTTTGATGCGGCTCCCATATGATCGCGCCGTATTCCAATTTCCATCTGACTAGAGAGATAAACAATGTGACCATGGTATTGTTGTTCTTAAGAAATTTACAAGATCTGGTTATAAAACCTAGAGTTTTCGAGGACGAATTAGCTGTTGCATTAATATGTGGACCGTATTTTAGATTAGAGCTAAGCACAATACCTAAGTCGTTAATAGTGACTACTTTAGTCAACTTAATATTTCCCAGCTGGTATTCAAATTTTATAATATCCTCTGAACGTAAGAGTGTTATGACTTTACATTTCTCATGGTTAATAAGAAGCTCGTTGTCTAAACACCATTTACAAAATTTATTCCATTTTACTTGTAGTTTTATACAATCTCTAACAGTTGAAATGTTTTGAAAGATTTTTGTGTTGGTGTTATTTCACCTGTTACCATGTCCATAACGTAAATAACATAGGGGAGAGTGTGGTATGTTGTCTCGCTTTGACTTGAATGGCCTATAAATTATGATTGAAATGTGATTTTGATGTATGTATTTTTTAAGGTGAAGCTTACATTACGAGGGAACATATGTTATTACTCCGAACCGCTTTTTAATTTCTTCATTATTTGATATTCACTGCTAAAAATGTTTGCAATTTTAATATAGATTTACTATACATTTGTATATCAAATATAAAATCTCGGTCTATGAAGTATTAATTAAGAGGCTATATATTAAATTTCATATGCATGTATATTGATCAACTTTTAGAAATGTCAGGTAATTTCACTTTCAACAAATTAAAACTAATTATGGCAGTAATTTTCAATTCTAAATGATGAAGCATAATATTTTTTTCTAGTTAAACATAAATCATACTGGGTGGATGCAAAAGGCTGTTCTTCTGGGATCACTTCATCTGGTCCGACAACACTGTTCCTCATAACATTCTACATAGATTGGTACCTCTAAAAAAGTATCCAGAGGTGAAATTTTCATCCCCAACTGTCCCGTCTGCCGCGTAAGGTCATCCGCGGCTACAGACCTGACTCCAGTAAACAGGTTTGAACGATGTTTTCTCGCGTAAATTTCCCGCTCTTGCTTACCTACTAGGACAGAAGGAGCAGAAGTGGATGACGAACACGTTCAGTTGAGTCGGGATTGGTTGCTTTAAGGAACCATGATCGTAGCTTTCGGAGCCTAGAACTTCTCTTATAACAAAAAATAAAAAAGAATGCATTGGTATTGAAAATGACGTAGTTTCATTGTCTTCTTTTTATATTCATAAAAAAGTGTGCATCATATACAAAAAATGTTGTTACTATATATTTTATTGCAACTTGTGTTATTTCACCATAAATTTAATTTGTTTACTTTCAACGTTATTTTTTATGATTTAAACTGAAAATACGCATACTAATGTGGAGTGGTTCCAAGCAAATTTTTAGATATAATTAAGGTGAAAAATTTTGTTAAATAAGAAGTTATTGTAGCTTGTGTCGTTTTTCCGAAAATGTAATTTTTTTATTTTCATTCTTATTTTTTACGATTGAAAAAAAACTACTTGCCCTTTCTAAAAATTATAAATAAAAAATTCGAACATCCGGTTTAAGCGAACAAGCTTGCCTCTTTTTTTCTTTCCTTGTGTGGTTTTCCAAAACATTAACTTTTTTTATTTTTATTCTTGTTTTTTACGATAAAAACAAAAACTAAGCGTCCTATCGAAAAATTGTTGATAAAAATTGTGTAGCTCTTTTTTGGATGAGCAACTTCTGTCGATTCATTTTTTCTCATAGCTTGTGTCGTTTGTCCAAAAATTTAATTTTTTTATTCTCAATGATGTTCTTCACGAATAATACGAAAACTACGCGTCCTATCAAAAAGTGATCAATATCAAATTTGTAGATCTTCTTTGGGTACATATTGTGTGATCAAAATTTGAATTTTCGATTTTTCGAAAAAATTCAAGAAATTGTTATTATAATGTTTTTGGGCTCTCGAAAAGAAACGTTTTTCTCCTCTTGACATTTTTTATATCGTGTGTCGTTCGGCTTAAAATGTTAATTTTCGTTTAATTGTTTGGATTTTGAAAATGTTATAACTCTGATATTTTTGTTTTTATCAAAAAATGTAATTAGGATAAATTGTAGCTTAAACACATGTCAGGGTAGGCGATCGTCTTTTCCTCCACGGCTACCTGCGTACCCGTCCCCTTCCAGTGTGCAGCGACTCTACCCCTCACTGGATTCGAAATTGCTCCAGGCCCTCGAAGCTAGGTTCGTTACGGAGGTAATAACTTTGTCTTTCAACTTATATCTGTTCGTATTTGAAAAATATCAATATGTCCAAGAAAATCATTGGAATATCCAAAATTAGGTGAAGTCCAGTCTAATATAGTATAAATATAATATATGAACTTTTTATGGATTTTGGTCCACTATTGAATAGTCGCGGATTAATAAATAATTTCAGTTACTAAACGTAAGTGTTTAAACAAGTTATTATTATTATTTATAATCATATTCTCTCACAATGGGTTTTAGAAAGTTGCAGTTTTCTTCTAAAATTTTCCACTTTTGTTCCAATTTTAAATTATAGAGAGATAATAATACATTAACAAACGTAAGTGTATAAACATGTTATAATCATGTGTTGCAGTTTCAAAAGTATCAATGATCTTTTCAAAATTGGCCAAAGCCAAATATAATCTTACGTTAATTACAAACGTTATACAAATTGCAGTCAAAATTAATTAGAAAAGAAGAAGGAATACAATATCATAGAGTGACAGCTTATTTAAAAAAAATTTTGAGCAGTCTGATTGGTTGGGTAAAGAACTTAAATTTGAGCTTTTTGGACTTTCCTGGCCTTTAAGTGTTTCGGGGTTTCCTATGGTAATCTGTTAAAGATTGCACGAATTCATATCGCAATTGTTGATAATCTACGTAAATATATTTACGATTATATTCTCAAACTCGTCAAAATGTTAGGCATTTTGTCGACCATTAGCATTTTTAATTGAAAAGTAGGCGAGGAAATAAGTAATGTGAAAGGGATTATCTTTATAGGGGACCTAGCTTCGAAGGCCTGGAGCAATTTCAAATGCAGTGAGGGGTAGTGTCGCTGCACACTGGAAGGGGAAGGGTACGCAGGTAGCCGTGGAGGAAATAACGTGTGCTCGTAAGGGTGCACTCGGATACCTGTCGGCCTGGCGAACCTTTTCTATTGTTTTGCACTCCGCCTCAAACAAACAGGAACTCTAAGCTCGACGAGACGTTGTGATGCTCAACCGGAGGAAGCAAATTCCATTCTAAAATAAAGTTAACAACCCCAATATTTAAAACATGCAGCAGAAACTTACTTGCGCTTTTCAGGTACTCCATTTTATTTCGTTCGTTTAACGTGGTACAACTTTCTCTTTTAATGTTTATAATTATACTAATGGCAAATGGAATTTGTTTGTTAAATAAAAAAAAATCATGCAATTGATCAAAAAAGTATTTATTTTGCTGAAATCATCATGAAGTTCCTAATTAAAAAAGTTGCCATAGAAAAAAACGAATTTGTCTTTCGACAAATATCTGAATAATACATTTGTTTAAAAAATCATTAAATTTATCAACTGATTATGAATATTGCTGAAATTGACATGAAGTTCCCAACTGAAAGGGCTGGTATTGAAAAAAAAACGAATTTTTCTGCATACAAATGCTTGAATGATGCATTTGTTTATTAAATTTGTTTAAAAAAGTCATAAGAAGAATCAACAAATTAGGAATTTTGCTAAAATTAACGTAAATTTCCTCATCATTATATTGTTTTCATCCAAATTTCTTGCAAAATAACTTGAAAAACGTAAAATTATGGAAAATCATAAAAAACATTCGTTCAACAAATAATAACATAAGAAAATAATAACAATAGAAAAGGTTCGCCAGGCCGTCAGGTATCCGATGTTACCCTGACATGCGTTTAAGCCTAAATTGTTTGTCTTTTTGAATACTAATAATAACCGTACATAGAATTTTCAAATCTGGAAAAAAGTGGTCTTAAAAATTTTCAAAATATGCTCAGTTTTTCAATTTTCATCCAAAATAGCTGGTTAACAAACTCGCTCTTTCTTTTTAGGCCTTTAAAGAGTGTGCGAAAGCACAATCCAATCTGATCAATCTTTCGAAAGTCATCGTGCCTACACGATACGACAGGCTACAGACTACAGAATACAGACAGACAGAGAGACAGACACTCTCGTAGAAATCGTTTTTGATTCTGACTCAGAGGGTCTCAAAACGTGGAGATTTGATAGAAACCGACTGAGCCAAATTTCACATAAAACCAATACCTTCTCATTAGGATGAGAATGTAAAAATGAATTATGTTGAATTTATATTGACAAAAGATTAGAAAAGCTTATGAAAAATTACAAATTTGAGTTGAACACAGACTGAAGGTAGTGCATGTGGACAATTTGTTGGGCAGTCATTACTTCCTCCACGGCTACCTGCGTATCTTTCCCCTTCCAGTGTGCAGCGACACTACCCCTCACTGGTTTCAAAATTGCTCTAGGCCTTCGAAGCTAGGTCCCTTAAGGAGATAATTCCTTTCGCATTACTTATTTCCTCGCCTACTTTTCAATTAAAAATGCTAATAGGTCGAAAAGATCCCTGACATTTTGACAAGTTTGAGAATATAATCGTAAATATATTTACGTAGATTCTCAACAATTCCGATTTGAATTGGTGCAATCTTTAACCGATTACCGTGGGAAACCCCAACATACTGAAAGGTCTGGAAAGTCCAAATTTAAGCTTGAATTTGAGTTCGAATTTAAGTTCATTACACAACCAATCAGAATGCTCAAAATTTTCTTTTAAATAAGCTGTTACTCTGTGATATTGTATTCCTTCTCCTTTCCTATTTAATTTCGACTGCAATTTGTATAACGTTTGCAATTAACAGAAGATTACATTTGGCTTTGGCCAGTTTTGAAAAGATCATTGATACTTTTGAAACTATGACATATGATTATAAATAATAATAATAACTTGTTTATACACTTACGTTTGTTAATATATTATTATCTCACTATAATTTAAAATTGGAGCAAAAGTGAAAATTTTTAGAAAAAACTGCAACTTTCTAGAACCATTGTGAAAGAAGATGATAATAAATATTAATAATAACTTGTTTGAACACTTACGTTTGTTAAAGTGTTATTTTCTCACAATAATTTAAAATTGGACCAAAAGTGGAAAATTTGAAAAAAACTGCAACTTTCTTGAACCATTATTAGAGAATATGATTATAAATAATAAACTTGTTGAAACACTAACGTTTGGTAACTGGAATTGATTATTAATCTGTTATGATTTAAAAGTGGGCCACAATCCACAAAAAGTTCATATATTATATTTATACTATATTATATTGGACGTAACCTAATTTTGCATATATAAATGATTTTATTGGACATATTGATATTTTTCAAAATAGAACAGATATAAGTTGAGAGACAAAGTGATTATCTTCATAGGGGACCTAGCTTCGAGGGCCTGGAGCAATTTCGAATCCAGTGAGGGGTAGCGTCGCTCCATACTGGAAGGGAAAGGTACGCAGGTAGCCGTTGAGGAAAAGACGATCGCCCAATTTGTTACGGCTGCAAAGAAAGTTGACCCTCGATTGGGCAGCTCATTGTGCACCGTATTTGCTACGGTCCCAAGCTACGGTCACTGACAATGAGTTGAATGGCAGAAAAATAATAAATCTATAGCTGCTCACTGGGTTGAACCTGTAAGTGGTGTTAGGACTTCTTTACTTTAAATCAAGAAACTTTATAGCCTCAGAACGAGTGCTGAAAATAATTTTTTTTCAAATAAAAAAAAACACGTACACATTTATTCGCCTGCGAAAACTATTTGGTGCGTACGTGAGCAGGGGTTTAACGCAGTGTTATTGAAGCGAACGCTGAGGTCGGGTTAGCGATGGGAGAAAAGCGGTCACTGCACTAGGCTGGACTCCTGCTCACGCACATACGACTGTTTATACCACCCTCCTGATTGGTCCAGCTTACATATTTTATAACTGAAAAACTAAAACTTGAACTGATTTTTGGAAAGGGAATTTTCGATTTATTTTATTTTTTATTTTTATACAGCCATATAAGTCCATACACTTGAGGCTGGGACACCCTGTATATATATTTTCAATTTTCAACTTCAAGAACTAAAAAATACTGAAATATAAATTAGAAGAAAAATTGCTCATCTTTTTTATATCCGGAAAACTTTGTTGATTTCGGAAATCTAATACATTTGAAATATTTGTTTGCGTCGAGATTTGCGTCTTCCAGGAGGATCGGTTGACTTATTGAGGAAACTCTTATGACCTACTATAGTACTCATTTATGAATTTGAAAAAAGTTGTTTATTCTGTTTATATAAGAAAAACTTTATTTGATATTTGGAATATAGCCCTACTGTATCTACTATCTGATATGTTTTGAACTTTTATTTTTTCTGAGTTCCGAGAAACAAGATCGCTTAGAAGCTTTTGAAATCATTTAGAATGCCTCGATATGTTTGATATCACTTTTAAATCTCTTGAACTTTTTTGAAATCCCTTGAAATCTTACGAGTATTTTTCGAGAAGTACAGTTAAATGTTTTCTCGGAAATAACAATACTTGCGACATCAGACTTTTCTCAAATTGTAATGTATGATAATGTAACAATCGCATACGTATTATATAAATAAATAAGTTGTTATTTCTGATTTTAGTTTATGGACAATCCAGTCTCCAACATTTACATCAGTATTTGGGTGGCAACGAGGGTTTCAAAACACCACCCAGCCGATATCATTCTCACTATGTTCATAAATACAATAATCATCATCATCCATCTTCTGCTTACAACGAATCCTTCCTGAATTGCGGACTAGGCCTTTCCTCACATGAGTTCCCTCTGGACGCTAGGACGCAGGAACAAGCTAGACCAACTTACCCCCTCGACTCATGCGAAACCTCAGATAGGGATCATGCATCTTCAGCTACGTATAATGGGTTACAGAGATCTCATATACCGACAAACATCGTCAGTTCTCAACCCCCGCTTGTAGATGGTAGTGCAAGTTCACAAATAGAACAAAGCCCTTATACTTGCCTTGGAGTAGGTAGTTGTGTGTGTTAAGCTTTATGAATTTAAAATAATGTAATTAATAATTGTTTGTTGAATATTGTCATTTAATTTATATCATTTATCGGCTTTGGGAATGAATTTTCTAGTAGATACTTATAGATTACGACTCTAAATTCAGTTATACATATAGATTTGAAAATTGGGGAATTTATATAAAGAAAAGTAATTGTCCGATCCACAAACCGGAAACATATCTGGAGTCGTCTCAGCCGTATCTCTAGGAGATTTTTGAATTATTCACGAAAAAAAGAGTTTCAAACAATTAAATTTTTATCAACGATTCGGAACTCAATATAAATAAGTGTAATATTATCTATAATTTGTTCAAACAATAATTGAACAATAATTAATCATGAATGTCAACCAGATGACGTTCTTCGAATATTATCGAATGCAAATAAATTTTTCAAAATGTAAAAATTCCGATTTAAATATTGTTTAGTCCGACCCTCCTTGAAAACGCGCCATTGCATGCACGTGAAGCAGGCGTAATGTGGCCGCTTCCAGCTCAGTGACGTTCGCACATGCGCACTCCGCCGCCGGGCCGACATGAAACTTTACGCCCGCTACACATGCACTGCACCCCGCAAGTGAGAATATGGAGAAATTGACCTTCATCTTTGAAAAAATTGTATCGCTAGACCCGACTATCTCCCTTCTACAAAGTACGATATTTCTTCCTTTCACCTATAATCTAAAATTGTCAAGTACACCAGACATCCTCCATCTGCTTAACATGCTCGTTTTCAAGGAAGGGGACAAAAAGTATGGCGTGTATCAAGGGCGTAAAGCTATTTTGCCTCCTTTACGCCCTCGATACACAATATACTGTTTTATCCCCTTAACTTTCACTCGAACAATTATTTGAATATGGATTTCAATATTCGGACATTTAGCTAGAACCTACCAATAGTACCAGAAAAAATCTAAGCATATCGTTGGATGCGTCTTGGCCATATCTCTAGGAGTTTTTTTAATAATGCATAAAAAGTATTATTTAAAAAATTATATTGTTCATAATATTTATAATTTTTTTAACCAATAATTGAACAACATATTATCGTAAATGATAACCAGATTTGAAGTCTGTTATCTGGTTGTCATTTATCATAAAATGTTTTTCAATTATTGTCAAACAATTTATAAATATTATAAGCAATATACTTATTTCGATAATAATTTTTTTGCATGATTAAAAAAACTCTTAGAGATATAGACGAGATGCATCCAAAGACACCCTTAGATTTTTTGTGAAACTATTAGTCAGTTCTAGCTATATATCTGAATACTGTAATCCGTATGCAGAGGCATTTTTGGTATGCAATGAGAGTGGTGATAATAAAAACAATGTTTCATTGATTAATTGTTTACTGCGAGTGTTTCGTGAAAGTTGAAAATAGTATTATTTTTATATAGTTTAGTGTTAGCTTACATTATTGTAGATTAAACAATCGAAAATGTAAAAAATTGTTATAAACATTGTATTTGTTTAAATAATTATTTTTCATAGGAGATTAAAAAAACTCCTGGGGGTATTTAATTGAAGTATTTACTAATATGCTTGAAACTATTATCGGACTGATACTTTTGTTTATATTGAGGTCCGCATTTTTTATAACAATTTAATTGTTTAAACATCTTTTTTTTTGCATTGTTAAAAAAACGTCTGGAGATGCAGCTCAGACGAAACCAGATACGTTTTCGATTTTTCGTTAGTACAATTACTTTTCTTTAAACAAATTCCACAATTTTCAAACCTATATGAATAGCTAAATTTAGGGTCGTTATAAATTTCAGTCCACAATCATTTTTTTTTGTAAAGGTAATTTGCAATTGTATACTTAAATTATAAAAAATGAAGGTAAAAATTTGAATTTGAATACAATTATTGTTACAAATTACAAAACCTTGATATTAATACATTATTATGATACCAAAGAAGAATTTTGATCCAACAAAATAAAAGTATATGACTATTTTGAAGTTTATCCTCTACCTTTTATTTTGTTGAATGTTGTACAATTGATAAGGAGTGACAATTTCTAGATATTTCTAATAGAATGAAATCTTTTAGACTTTTCGAACATTTACGTTTATTATCAAGGCATGTTTTCCAAGTTTCAAATCAATTCAAAAGAAAAAATCTCGTCAAAATGCGCGCACGTACGTTTCTCTCGCGGGCTATGAATCAGAAGCATTAGATTAAGTAGCATCTGTAATTTACATGCGCATAAAATAAATATATCTGCCCCTGCAAGTTAATGCATTGGTAATTCGAAAATGCTGGTTAGTTATTTCTACAAAAGTCCTTCCGTTTTATTTTGATGCATTCATGCTGAAAAAAGAAGTAATGAATCAAGGAAATATTTTATTCTTCGCATATTTAAGATAATATACATCTGGCTGAACAGGGTCGTAAGCCACAACAATGAAATGGTACAAGAGAAGCAAAACAACATTGTAGGGTTAAGCTTTCAGAAGGGCGTAACCCACTTGCTCTACAAAAATACATATTTCAGTAACATATAAAGTCTTCTTGGTGCAAGTTTACACGAATAAGCCTAATAGTTATTATCACTGTTAGTTAAAAAAAATCTAAATTAGTTTAAATATACGTAAAGAATTAATTTGTATTCTTGATACTTATCATTGATAATTTCCATTTATGCAGCAGTTTCTATATTTCATGGACCACGATAATAATTATCAGCAGAAATATTTAAAACAAAATGATCAGTTTCAGGCTCTATTTATAATTGTATGCTATCACTTAACGGTCTCAGTAAAAATGCCTAACAGAACACCATATAGAAACCTAATACATTTATGTTATATTAGGTTCTATTACCCTTGAAAGCGGGTTTTGTATCCCCTTTCTATATGATTTTGTAATTGGTATTTAGAAACTTTCGAACGGGATATGATTCGGATCTGATGTATTTTATATTAGGTACTCGCAATGCATTACCTATCGGATCCTACATGGATCCCAATTGGCTATTCTACTCGGTTTCTAACTGGTATTTATCTTACAAGGAATCTGTATTATCATCGGAGATGGTAACAACTGATCAGTGGAGATATCTTTTCACCCAACGTGAAAATAGAAATCAATACTATCGATCTAAGTTAACTTCTCAAATTACAGAAATTCTTTAACATGATTTTATACCAGATGGAGCTATGAATTAAAAATTGTTAAAATTATATTTTTTGGGAATTTATCTGCTCGGGAATGACTTTCATAGTGGCTTTGATTAGGATCTGATGTGCTGTGTATTCGGTTCTGGCAATGCATACTTATAGGGTCCTAAACAGCACCTAAATTAAACACCGAAAAAGCAAGGATTTTCTATTAGGTTTCTAATTGCAGTATATATGGTGCTAGCCTTAAACTGTATTTCAAATTAAAAAATAAAAGTAAAATAATTAGCGATAAGGACTTGCACAATAATATTACAACTTGTTCATAATTAGTGAATATGTCGAATTTTAACACAAAAATAACAAATAAAATGTCTCATGTATCGCGAAACTTGTAAAATTTCCCCTGTACCTACTAAGAGCCAAATAATGATTATGACCATTTTTTTCAATAACTTACTTTTTGAAATTGTGTATGCCACAAATTATAATTCTAAATAGAATTTTTTCAGATAATTGATCTAATGATTTGTCAAATTTATCTAATGTAAAAATTATTTGCGTATAAGAAATTGAATTTGTTTGATAATAATTTTCATTATTTTCAATAACGAACAATGTTTAGAAAAAGTATTCATTTTATTATGCAGGTTTTTATTTACTCATTAGTGTTGTAAATTAAAGAATTTCTCAAATTTCAATTTAAATTAAAAACGCTGCCGTATACAAAATTATATAATCACGAAATTCATATTTTCAAGTTTCATATTTAACTTAATTTTTATAATTGACATCTGTAATTTTCTCATATGCTAGGAACAAAGTATCTGCGACGAACATACTTGCCGCAGAGTCTCTAAAACGTGTAATTTTTCGGCCAACATTTTTACTGTGTACTTGCCTCTAATACTTACTTTTCTTTTCATGCTATTTTAGGCTCTAATCATAATTCTGGGGATTTTAAGAGAAAAAGCCAGAAAGTTATTAACTTGACCTCATATGGTCAAGTTAATAACTACTTATAACTTCTCTCATAGAAGAGAACAATTTTTAAGGTAATTCTTTGTAGTATTTTAAAAACTAGTTAACATATATTTCTAGAATATTTTTCCTTGGTTCTGCCCTAGGGTTAAATATGGTACGAAAAATTTTCGTGAAATTTTAAATAAAAACTGTACTCTGTATACATTAATTTTAAAAATGGAAAATATTAATACTTTTTATAAATATTTCTAAATGGTATTTGAATATCATACACATTGATATTTATTTTCAAAATTCTTGTAACTAGTTGATCATTTTATCAATTTTACGACATTTTTGTACCATTTTTAGCCTTAGGAAATAGATTTGTAAAATAAAATTATGAAAATATCTCCATTAGTTAGTTTTTGGTTGCAAATTATACTTTTTTCTTTTTTTTCAATTGAAATATCTTCAATCTTAAACATTTTTGTGCAATTTTGTCAAGAATCCTATGAAAATATATTTATGTAACCTCAAAATAAACAAAGAAATAATCTTAGAATATAAATAGTTATTCCAAAATTTTTATTTAGTATTAAAAATTTTTTTTGCCTTGAATTATAATTTTGTTGAAATTTTCCTTCTTTCTTCAATGAAAAATTTCTTTGATTTGAAAATTTATTATTTTGGTTGAAAATTCATTCTTTGAAAGTTGATTCTAACTTTTTTAAATTAAAAATTAGATTTTTTCATTGATATAGCAATTATTACATTTTTCGTTGAAAATTCAGCTTTTTTGGTCGAAAATTGATATTTTTTTCGGTTGAAAATTCGACTGTTTGGTTAAAACTTTTTTTGTTGTCGAAATTTTGATTGACATATGCAAATATTAAAAAATCTTTGAAAATTTTCTTAAGAATGTTACGAAAATTATATTCATATCAACTTAAAAATAAGTAAACTTAAAAAATAAATAGTTATTCGAAATTTTTATTTCGTATAGGAAAATATTTTTTGCCTTAAATTATAATTTTGTTGATATATTCCTTTTTTCTTCACTGAAAAATTTTTTTCATTTGAAAATTGATTATTTTGGATGAAAATTCATTCTTTTAAAGTTGATTTTGACTGTTTTCAATTAAAAATTAGAATTTTTCATTGAAATAGCATATAATTACATTTTTCGTTCCAAACTCAGCTCTTTTGGTTGGAAATCCAAGTTTTTTTGTTATGAAAATTCGACTGTTTGGTTAAAACTTTTTTTGTTGTGAAAATTCGACTGTTTGGTTAAAACTTTTTTCGTTGTTGTAATTTTGATTGACATATAGAAGTATTAACAGATGCCTGAAAATTTTCTTTAGAATCTTAGGACAATTATATTTATATAAACATAAAAATAAATAAACCTAAAAAAGTAATAGTTATTCAAAAATTTTATTTTGTATGAAAAATTATTTTTGGCCTCAAATTATAATTTGTTTGAAATTTTTCTTTCTCCTTAACTAAAAATCATTTTACTTGGAAATTCATTTATGTTGTTGAAAATTCATTTTCTTAAAGGTAAATTGGAAATTAGTTGTAAATAATTGTAAAATAAATTTAACGAAATTTATTTTCTAAAGAAATATCCCATGATTTCAAAAGTACAAATCAATTTTAAAGGCAATTCTTTGTAGTATTTCATTAACTAATGAACATATTTTTCGGATATTTTTCCTTCATTCTGCCCTAGGATCAAATAGGGTACAAAAAACTGTCGTGAAATTTCAAATAAAATCGGTACTCTGTGTACATTAATTTAAAAAATGAAAAATATTAATACTTTTTATAAATATTCGTAAATTGTATTTGAATATGATAAACATCGATTTTTATTTTAAAAATTACTGTAAATAGTTGGTAATTTTTTTAATTTTACGACATTTTTGTACCATGTTTGACCTTAGGGACTAGATTTCAGGAATGAAATTATGAAAATATCTCCATTAGCTATTCGTGTGAAAATAAGTTTACAAATAAAAAAAGTGTCGGTAATGTAGGAAGCCGGTCACGTGACCCACTCGTCGCATGGCCTTAAGAGGTCTCAAAACGTGAAGATTTGATGAAAACCCACGAATTCAAATGGAAAAAAAATTCCAATGAAATAAAAAAAGAACCTTATCATTAGGATGAGAATATAAAAGATCTTCACAATCTATGAATAAGAATTGAATATATTTCTCTGAATTAAAATTCAGATTACCATAGAAAAGGAAGAAAAAAAAGTGATGATAATGCAGGTTGACTTGGTTTACCCTAGAGTTGCATTATGTGCTATGATAGTTTAATATGTTTATTATGCAGTCGGTGTCTTAGGATTACGCGCCTAAACCTGGAAAGTCGGTCTTCGCCTTTCGTCTCAAGTAAGCCAGAGGAGTGCGAGGTAGAGAACGCTTAAAAGATTCAGGGACACTCTATTGAAAAAGTTTGCGAATTGCTGGGATGCAGTGCTTCGCTCACGCGTTATCTCTCTCGAAAGAGCTTTTTTAAAATGTTGAAGCGAAAACGACCCACTTTAATAAATAGTTCCCGTCCACGCGAATCCATTCCGTTTAATTCCTCATCATATGTCCGCATATGCATGGAACTTTTCACTTGAAAAAAAAATTCACAATTTTTTTTAAATACAATTTTTGTAGGCACAAAATTAGAAATTTCACTAAACAAGGCCTGTCTGAAAATTGACCGTCCTTCTCTGGTGGCAAACAATTTTAGAAGAATGTACAAAATTTCTACAACTGTAGCTTTTTGGTTAAAACATGTACTTTTTTGTAGAAAATACACAAGTTTCTTCAACTCAAAAATTGGTGTAACTTTTTAATAATTTTTTTTTACTTTTTCGCGAAAATCTACAAGGTAGTACAAAAAAATGAAATTTTTACATTTGTTTAATTTGGCTGTTTGATGTCATTAAAACGCGTTTAATTTTACGTAAATTATCGTAGAAAATTACAAATCTTTTTAAAAAATTACAAGATTTCACAAAAGATGAAATATTGGGAAACTTTACGTAAAATTATGTTTCACATACTGGTAGTTTATTGTATAAATTTGCAAATTCGAATTAAAAAAATATAAATTTTTACAAACAATACACTTACAATTCGCATCAGCTATTCCATATTCAGTTGAAAATGCATCTTTTTTAGTTAAATATGCAAATATTTGGTTGAAAATTCATTCTTTTGTTGAAAATTCAAGTACTTCGTTAAAAATTCATGTATTATTGTTAATAATTCATCTTATTTGTGAAAAATTATTCTTCTTCGTTGAAAAATAAAGTTTTTGGTTGAATGCTGAACTCTTTTCTTAAAAATTACTTTTTTTAATGATTTACTATTTTAGTTGAAAATTCATCTCTTTCGTTGAAAATTTAACTATTTTGCTGAAAATTCGTTTTTTTATGGTAGAGAATAAATTGTCTTCATTGAAAATGTAAGTTTTCCATTTTTTGTCCAAAATTGACCATTTCGAATTAAGAATAGTACTTTACAGTCAATTTTTATAAAATATGCAATATATAAGTTTGTCCATGAAACTACAATTTGAAAAAAATATTACACTTTTACCAAGAACTTTTTTTATAATAATAAATCACATTGAACTTCAATTATTGAAAATTGAACAATAATTGACTTTTCAGGACGATTCTGAATCTGTTCAAAATTAAGCAATTTACAGATTTTAACATTTAAAATAGAATTTTTTCAATTCAAAACCCTTAGTAGTTAAAAAAATGTAAGCGTTCGATTGAAGCTTTATAAAATATTCCTAATTAAAAAAAAAATGAAAAATTAAACGCTCTCATTCATTTTCAAATCCTATTAAAATATTGTTTCAATCTAAAATATTCCATTTTTACCTGCGATTTAATTTGAAATTTTGTAATTAAAGAATACATTTTTTTTCTTTGATATTTAGCAATATTTTACATTTCATTTAAAATAAGCAATTATAAATAAAATATTAAAAAACTAAACAATTTTAAACTGAATTATTTGAGATAAAAAGCCTCGAATCGTTAATATTTCAGAGTGTTAAATTAAAACTTTGAACATTACAATTTTGATTCTTCTATTTAACACATTTTTAATATGTAAGTGAAATTATTTAATTTTGATGCATGAATAACAATTAAACAATTATCAATTTGGACAAAATTTGAGTTAGTTTAAGAGATATTTACAAGTTTTGAGAACATCCAAACCTAATTTAGAACTGGAAAAGATTACGAAAAATAAAAAAATTAATTTAAATTTTTGAAGATTTCGAAATAAAATTTTGAAGCTTCTTAAGGAACTTCAAAAGTTTTAAGGAAATAAAAAAAATTTCTTAAGTTTGCGGGGAAAGTTTAAAATGAATTTTTATATTCAAAAATAACTTTTAAGAAATTATTTTAAAAAATTTACAAAAGTATTTTGAATGATAAATCACAATTGAACAATTATTAACTTGGAAAATAATCGAGAAATTTTAAAACAATATTTCAAAGTTTTGAAAAGATTCAAAAATAATGTAAATCGTAAAAAGATTTTAAAACATTTAAAACACAATGTCGATTTTTGAAAATTTCGAATCCAAAATTGTTAAGCTTTTTATGCATTTTGAAAATTTTTAAGTGTATAAAATATTGAAATCAAAATTCTTAGATAAAGTAACAATTATTTTTTCGTTGAAAAATTAATTTTAAAGGAACTTTATTACTAATCTGCAGGGTTTTCAAATAATTGCAGGAAAAATTCGAGTTCCAAGATGATAAAATTATTATTAGATTCCTGGAAAATTTTCAAATAATTTCAAAAATTTATAAATTTTTAAATTCATTTTTCAATTCATAGCATTTAAAGTGATAGCGTGGATTTCTATTTTCTAAATTATTTTAACTGTACAATGTATTAAGGTTAAAATTCAGTTTCAAAAGTTCAAAATTCAAAATTGATTCACTCTGAAAATTTTAATTTGCTGTTCAGTTTTTATAACTTCGAATGAACAAATTGTTATTTTCAAGAGTTTGAATCTTTTAGTTTAAATGACCGTAATCAATTCTTTTTTCATTGTTCAATTTTTATTTGCAGTCAAAAAGTTGTTCTTTTTTGACCTAGGGTGACTTTGCAATGACATACATTTAAATCGCATATATGGTGTCCAATCGATTGCTATATTCTTGAAAAAAGTACAAACTTAAGTTTTTTTTTTTTCAATAACAGTTAGTCATTATTGTCTTTTAATGTCCTACCATTCCTTCAATGCTCAAAACTGGAAGATTCTTTATAATAGCGATTATGTACATTGTACACATCCTAATTTAAAATTATCTTAATATTATAAACATCTGTCATCCTAGGTCGAAAAGGAACAACTATTTGGCTGCAAACTGCAAACTGTAGATTCTTGTAGCTGCAAATTGTTGTAGAAAATTAAACTACAATTAAATACAAGACTGTACAAAAAAATGCAAGGAAAGTACCAAATTTGGCTCGATAATAGGAAAAAGTTGTACATTCCTTTAATTTTGGTTGAAGTTTGTTGTATTTATTTGTAGATACCTGTGAAAATAGTTTTAGTTTTCTGTACTTTATTGTAAAAATTTTTCCACCATGGTTGTGCTTTAACTTAGTCCATAGTGATGCCATTTTCAAAAACAGGCCAACAACTTCGCCATTCCTGTTCCAAAATCATCTTTATGATTCGGAAGGTGAAATCAACATATGATATGAGCGATTCATCTTCTAATCGTCTGTTGCGCTAACCTGTTTTGAAGTCAAATCTTTAGCAATATTCAGGGTATTTCAAGCACTTTTCTAGGTTCATCTGATGTTTGAACTAAGCAAATTATAAAATAGAAATAAGATATTACTTATACTATTCATCGCAATGTAATGATTCATTTCAATGATGTTTGATAATATGACAAGCTAAAATGAATTCGTTAATTGGCTACATGTAGCTGCTGGGAGTCAGTAAAGAGGAATATAATTCAAATGTCTGATTGTTTGGATCACCTTTTTCAATTCGCAAAATAGAATAATCTGAATAGAGTGGTTCTGAATCAACTGTAAATAACGCCTAAATTTCTTTGTTTTGCAGACAACGTGCCTAACAGAACTGCCAGATGTGGCGCCGTGCAATGGTACTGTGCGGCTTCCACCAACATGCGAGGAATCTCCTAGTAGCGGAAGTAGCAAAGATCGTAGGGACGAGAGTCCTCGGCGGAAATGTCGAGTCCTTGCACCAATCTTGCTACTGGTAGCAGCTTTGCTTCTCGGAGGATTGTGTCTGCCCCTATTACTCCAATCTGCCCCTGTCACACACCAGCAGAGGCTGGATGTGATCAGGAGGATTCTTACTGAAGTGCCTCTGATCGACGGGTAATGATACTCAAATATTAATCATTAGTTTTTAAATCAAACAGTTGGATGTAATAAGAGCCTACTCTTATTTTCAGAAGTTACTTGCTTGTCATTTGTTCTGCATGAAATTATGTGCAGAACAATTAAAAAACCAGTGACTTCTTAAAATACAAGTAGGCTCTTATTGCACCCAACCGCTCAATTGTTGTAGAACAAATTCTGGAAAATTACACGTTAATTTTTAAAACAAGTTTCTTCTTTGTACCGACGATTTTCACATTTTTCGATACATAAGACCCTTAACATATGAATCTTTTTGATTATCACAGGCACAATGATTTGCCCTGGAATGTCAGAAAGTTCGTACATAATCAACTGGGCGAAGTAAACCTAAGCAGCGACTTGGGAAGAGTTGATCCTTGGGCCAGATCGGACTGGAGTCACACTGATATACCAAGGTTGCGTGCTGGATTAGTAGGAGCACAAGTAAGTTCAAAAATTCATGTAAAACTTCCAATGATCGACATCCGGATACTACATATGTAATAAACTCAAAAATCAAAGAAATTCTTTCTCGAACTCAAAAGCCAATTTGCCAACATACTTTTAAAAGTATGTACTCGGCATTCGTACTTTTGCTCATCAGATGCCAATGCCGAATTATATTTAAAACACAGGGAAACAAAATAAAAGAAGCATAACTATCTGCCCATTTTTATTTGTATCAACAAGACCTACTTTCCAGAAACACCGATCATGAAATCCGAAATCTGTCAGAGAACTGATCGAAGCACCCAATATAACAAGGGGTTATCTGCGAGGACCATACGTTATGTCGTAACAATTATTTTTATCTCTTTGAACTGAACAAATTGAAAACGTTACCAGTTTAAAATATTTTGCGAATTCACAGGAGTTTATTATATTCAGTTTAATTTACTACGCTTTTATATCCCAATCTCAATAAGAGTTCTGAAACTCAGCCGAGTTCACTATTCCATTAACTTGTTGATTGCAGAAATAACTATCGGTCCCTTTCAAGTCTCTCAAATGTATAACTAAGCAGATGTTTGTCAATTCTAGGAGTAATAGTAGCCCTTTAGCTTGTTGTTAATTTTAAATAGAGTTGCCTCTTTTGATTCAATCCTAAACTACATCTGTAAATAGTTTAAAAATTCTGTATTTTATGCATTGATCTTGTCGTTGCTGAGGATTAAGTTTTTCGACCTTCATAATTCTTTCATGATACTCAAACTCGAACCTCCAACCAATCTTAGCACAGCCAGAACATTTCATTCGAGTTTTTTCAAATTTGAACCAATAGACATTGATGACCCTTTCACTCTATCATTAACCATTCCTAAGCTACTTTGTAGACATTTTCGACACATCTTCTGTTCGTCTCAAAACCACCGAATACCCGTATACTTAAAATTAGACTCAAAATTAGGGAATGTCCAAATTGAAGCGAGTTGACGTAGAAGCATTTTTCAGAATTTGAAAAGTTTAATTTGAAAATCTGAACTGAAACTAGTTCCAAATAAACTCAGAAATCCGAATAGATTATACGAACACAATGTCCAAATTGACCCGATTTGAGGTTGGAACTTAGTTTTCGATTTTAAAAGTTCAGTTAGGAAATACGAACTGAGACCAATTCAAAATGATCACGGAAATATGAATAGATTACTGTTGATAATGTTCAAATTAAACCAAATTGACATACGAACTGAATGCGCCATCTGCCAAGATCATTATGGTAACACTTTTTAAAAAACGAAGCTTACATTTTCCAGAAAAACTATGCAGCATACGATAACAGTACTAAACCAACTCTAACAAAAGGGTTAATCAATACATTTATATTGATGAGAACATCACAAATCTTGTCGAATTATTTATATTCAATAATTTTCCAAACAGATCCGTGGATAAAAAAATGAACATAGGTTATCTTAAAAGAGCATGCTTGCTTATCTTCAAATAAGAGGTGGAAATAACTAGATAGTGGGCTCTTGTGGATAGTTTTTTATTAGATGCTTATCAGTTTTGCTTTTCGCATCTCCTATAAAGATATCACTTACAATTTATCATAGGATACATCATCGCCAGATATAAGTATATACGTGCATTCTAATATTTTTGTCTAAGGTATGAAGAAATTTAACTCGTTTAATCTATTTAACAACTGGACGGTATTTTGTGACTTTCTATTCCACTATTTGGATTTCACGAAAGTCATAAAATTCCTGCTCTTCTTCCGGGCGCATTAGCACAGGTCTGCCGCCTTTTACAGGTAATTTAAATCGATGAAGTTTTCCATTAAATTCAGCATATATTCCAAAAAACATATATTTTTGATGAAATGCACTATCAATTATTTCAAAACTGAGTCGATTTAATATTCCAAGCACGTAACCATTGGTTGTTGTTAATGAACGAAAAATGTGGTCTGTTCGTATTGGCACAAAATGACTGGATTCATCTAATTTTTCAAAGCCAGGAGGATAAATGAAGTTTTGGGATGACAACTTTCCATGTGGCTCAGGAGGCCCAAAATTTACGATTAAAGAAGAAGGTCCGACATTGAAAGGTCTGGCAGGAAGATGCCTGTCATAAGGATTTCTGGCATCAGAAGATCCGCCAGACGAAGAATGTCCGGCGATGCCTCGATTATCAGATCCACTATTAGATTGTGAACTTAATTCTGCAAAAAGAAATAGGAATGGATGAATGGTTAATTCCTAACATGCATATGATATTGCTTGCCTGATTCGTTAAGAAGAAAAGATAATATTTCTTATATAATAATAAATGTTTGGTCCGAAATGAGTGGCTGTTTGAATATTTCCGTGCGCCGGCAAATAAGTATAGCCTAGCAGAAAGAAAGTATACCTATATTTGTTGTAGCATTTTATTCAATCTATGCCTTATTTGGTTCAATACATTTTGATGATGGTGGATCCATAGGGTGGATTCACAGATTCGTTAATTCAACATTACTTTTACAGGAATCCTTGAAATATTTCGAAGGGCGGAAAAATGACTACAAAAAAACCTACAAAAATAGGGATATTTCTTTAGGCTAGGCTGTACGTATTTTCCGGCCTCTTTGAAAATCCAAATAGCCACTTATTTTGGACCACTCTAATACATGTATACATATTATATTCACCAATAAAATTAAGCGTGGAGATCAAAGTAACGAACAGATTATGAAGGTTACCCATTTTTCAAAATACAGAAAAACTGGTTAATTGTTCAATTAAAAAAAAAAGTAACTACTAAATATTCTAAGCCTTCTAGTATATATGCTATTCCGGAACATTTGGGTTTCCCCTTCCCAAACGCAGATCGTAAACGGCCTGGTGACGTCATAACTTTTAAAAACAATGACTTAATTTATTCAGTGGTGCCTTATCTCTCGCAGATTTATTATCATTTTACTTCAAGAAACTGCGATAACTATGTCTAAAGTAAACGCAGATAAAAAAATTATCAATTTCAGCAATACTTGTTACGCTTCTTCCAAATCATTTATTAAACAAAGTAATCTAAACCAAGTATGAAATGTGAAGACCGATTTCTCAATCCTTTAGTTCAGTTTTCTAAATTTCAACTATTATAATAATGTATTATTACCAAATTTCAAATTTAATTTGTTCAATTTAAAACTGACGATTTTTGTACATTTTTAAATATATAAGATTGCTTAAAGTTTGACTACTTCAAGTCTCAGTGCTTTTCCGCTTTCTCTTCGAAAAATAATTTTTTTCTAAAATTACCTCAGTAAATAACTTTTATCAAATCATAATTTAGTAGCAATGAAATCTAGGAGAGAGTTTCAATGCTTGTATAAATCGACTTTTTATAACATTGACCTGTGATAAATAGAAAGTTTCCAATTACGCAATCTGTCTTTATGGTGCTACTGATGTTATAAACGTTATGATTTTTTTTTCAAATAATTGAAATTAATTTTTAAATAATGCTTGTATCTGCGTCACACTTTTCACGTAGCCTCAATATCTGGATTCAATTATATTTTAATAATCACACATAGAAATATGGATATAATTTATCTGCACATAAAGCGCTGAAATTTTATATACTTATTCAATCCTTGAATATCTAAAAACAGACACAAGGATTTTTTCAAAATATGAGATTAACAATTTATTTCGCTCAATTTTCATCATTGTTCAAAAATCAGTTTTTTAATTATACTTTTTTTACTTCACAGTCATCTTGACTGCGAAAGAAATAAAATTGTATTATTCTGTAATATTGTTGAACAAAATTAATAATTTGAATAAAATTATTTAATCATTAAGTAAATATTTTCGCTTTGAGGAATGAACAAGTAATATTTTTGTTGAGTAAGAAGAAACCAAAGCATTCCGAATTATTATTATATATAATAAGTCTGCGTCTAGTCGTCCGGAAAAATTTAGGGAATTATTATACCTTAATCATTTTTTTGCAATTTGACTGATTTTGTTAAAAATTAAACGAATGCGTTGAAAAGCTCTTTGGTGGAAAATTTAACTGTTCTGTCGAACGTTCGTCTTTTTCAAATAAAAAAATTCGTATTCTTGAATTCAAAATTCATCTTTCTTGGTCGAAAAGTCAGCTTTCTCAATTAAAAAACTCATACTGTTTTAGGGACAATTTTTTTTAAATTTATCTAACCAAAAAAGGATCGTATTTTCTGCTTGAAAATTCAACTATTTGGTTCAAAATTCTACTTCTTCAATGAACATTTTTATCTTTTGGGGGACCGAAGTCAACGGTTTTCCTAAACTTATGACTTTTTGGTTTAAAACTCAACTCTCCTGTTGAAAATTTACCTTTTTTTATTGAAAATTCAAGTATTTTGTTGAAATTTCGTCGTTTTTGGTTTAAATTACCAGTATTTAATTAGAAATTGAAATAATTTCTGGTCGAAAATTCAACTACTTGGTTAAAAGTTAAACTGCTTAGTTGAAAATTGATTTTTTTTGTTGAAAATTTATCTCGCTAGTTGAAGATTCAAATAATATTGTGTTTTATTTTTGTTGAAAATTAATTTTTTCACTGATAATTTAGCTGTTTTATTTCTGGTTGGAAATTTATCTTTTTCAATAGAAAATTTAATAATATGATTGAAAATTCATGTATTTTGTTGCAAGTTCATTTTTCTCAGTTAACGATAAACTTTTTTGATAAAACATAAATTTTCCTAGTTGAAAATTTAACTGTCTTCTTACAAAATTCTTTTTTTTTGCATACAACTGTTTTTGGTTGAATTTTATTCTTTTTTTTTGAAAATTTGACCCTTGATTTAAAAATTCATCTTTCTAGGTTGAAAAAGTAATTAGTTTGTTAAAAATTAATTTACTTTTTCTCAAAATTCAACTATTTTTTTTATATTTATATATTACCAAAGTTTTGGTTCTAACTTGTGTCAGTTATAAATTTAATAATTTTAGATTGAAGTATTCTAAATTGTTTGGTTTCAATTTTGAACGCACGAAATTTTGTAAATTTTTTAATTCCTTGATATAGGAGAATATCCAATTTTCACAACTTACAGTTTGAAAAAATGAAACAATGAATAAACAATGTAATTGTTATTTTCATTTAATGATTTTGAATTGAATGCATCCAAAATAAATTGTAAACAATGAACAATTAAGATAATTTCTAAAATATTTTTGAACCAGGCCTTAGCATTTTAATTTTTTTATTTGAAAATGTTCCGGCTTAAAAAAACAATTTTGAATTGTGAAATATTTGCGTGGAAAATTTCAAGAATGTGTAATAATTTTGAGTAATTCTTCAAAATTGAATTAAAAATAAAATGGTATAATTTTGACTATTCACAATTAAAAATTATGCAATGTTTTGAGTTCAGAAATCAAAAACTCTGTCATTTTGATGAGTTACATTAAAAATGTAATCAATTTAGAACATTTAAAATTGCAAACTTGACTTTTGATCTTTAGAATTATTATTAAAATTTGAGACTTTTTATTTATTCACCTTTAAAGTCGAAGATTTTTTAATTTTGAAAATTTCTTCATTTCCAAGGAGTCTAATTTTTTTAAGTAAATCAAAATATTGTATGCGGTTTTATAGAATTTCCTAGCATTTCAGAAAATTCAGAGGATTTTACAGGAACCATAAGGTTTTAGAATATTGAAAAAGATACCAGGGTATTTTTAAAGGATTTTAACGAATTTTATAAGGTTTCCAAAGATTTCAGGAAATAGTATACGATTTCATAGAATTTTTTTTACTTTTTGTCCAATTTTCAATCAAAAAGAGGTGATAGTTCATTAATGTTGATGAAATTATTTGTTTAAACAATTTATCAGGGTTATAATATTCAATTTGAACAATGCTAGAAACTTGCGCTTTTTTCTGAAACTTAAAACTATTTGTTTACTTTTCACATAGGGTAAGTTACTTTGTAAATTAATAAATGATGCAAGTTAACAAACATAGTTGTGTGAACAATTTACAATTAAACTCAGTAAGTTTATTATAAATAATGCAAGTTTAAAAATATGCTTATTTAAATAATTAAACATTGCTTATAACTATATTCTCTCAGAGTAATGATAGAAAGTTGCTTTTTTCTGAAATCTTTAGTTTTGCTTTGACTTTTTCTTTATGAACAAATAATAAGTGAATCTCAACAAAAATAATTTTTTGAATAGTATTTTACTTTTTTGAGTGAATTATTTTCGCTCTTTTCCCAATGTTTGAAAAAATTATTAGAACAAAAAGTTATCTTACAGAAGAGACAAAAACAAAGAATGGAATAATAAAGAGTATGTGGGAGAACTAGGTGTATTAATGACGTGTAAAAGTTTTGTTTAAATTACAACAAGAAGTTTATATCAAAGCGTGAAAGAAAAATGTGGAATTAAGCATATCTTGATATCAGCCCCTTTCCAGCAAAATATATTCACGAAAAAGAAAGAGATTATTCAAAATATGTTTCTCTCTGTTTAGTTATCATTCGTCCATAACTGAAAAGGCAAAGCAAAGTTGAACATTTTAGAAGAAACCCTAACTTTCTAGCACTTATTCAAATTTCAGAAAAAAATCGCAACCATCTGGTATTAATGTAGATGAAGTTAGTTATTAACAATAATAATTCGTTTTAACAATCAGTTTCCCCAAATTTTATAATTATTAAGTCACTCCAAGTGGAAAATAGACAAATAGTTGAGAACTTCAGAAAAAACAGCAACTTTCTATCATTAGGCAAAGAGAATATTATTAACAGAAAAATTTGAAAAAACCCGCGACTTTCTATCTTCATTCTAAGAGAACGTGGCTAAAAACAAAAATCAGTTGTTTGAACTATTTATTTGAACATCTAGTTATCAGTATGAAGAAGTGTTTTTTTGGGACCCTAAAAAATAGACTTATTGTGCTGATATTTGAGAAGTAATATTTTATTTGTATTCTATGGCTAAACTTCATGGGGCTTGCGCCACCACTAAGTATCATTTTTTTTCTCCGAAAAAAAAGTTATTTATTTTAGTGTGAAACTATAGCGCCAAATGAGTGGTGGAAATAAGTAGACAGTGGGCTATTGTAGATAGTTTTTTATTTCATGATTTTCAATTTTGTTTTTTACACCTCCTGTAAAGATATAATGAATCACGCAGGATATAGCGTTGCCAGATCTGAGTACATTCTTATATTTTTCTCTGAAGTTGGAAATCATTTATTTAGTTTTATTGTTCAAGAACGAGGACCACGATTTTTGATTTTCTTCTATTTTGAATTGTCGAAAGTCAGGAAATTTCTCCTCTTCTGTCATGTGCATTAGTACAGGTGCGCTCTGTCCTATAATAGGTAGTTTAAATCGATGGAGTTTTCCAGTAAATTCAGCATAGATTCCAAAAAATATACCATATTCATTTAATAGTCCAAGGACGTAACCATCAGCTGCTGTTAATGAACGATAAGGGTTGTTTGCTGGTATTGGGACAAAAGTACCATTTTGCCATTAAGACTCGTTCGTGGTTTCTTTTTGGACTTCTTGATGAATGATGGCTGAAACATCTTTTTCTACAATATCACGTGCCTGACGAATGGCATGAAAAATGGCGTTTTCATCAGAGGAACCGTGCGCTTTAATGACAGGTGCCTTTAAACCAAATAAAGCGGCACCACCATATTCGGAGTAATCCATTTTAGATTTCATCTGCATCAATTTCGGCTTCATCATGCCAGCCGCTATTTTTGCTGTAAAGCTGGATGTTAATGTTTCTTTCAGCATTTTAAATACAGAAAGAGCTGTGCCTTCAATCGTTTTCAGGGCGATATTTCCTGTGAAACCATCTGTGACAACGACATCAGCTACACCTTCTAGTAAATCACGAGACTCCACATTTCCTACGAAATTCAAATTTGATGCTTTTAACAATTCAAAGGTTTTTTTCGTGAGGTCGTTGCCTTTTTTATCTTCTGTTCCTACATTTAACAATCCTACACGCGGATTACTCTTTGGAAAAACACGCTCTGCGTAGATTGAACCCATCATGGCATATTGCATTAGGTGTTCTGGTTTGGCATCAACGTTTGCGCCGACATCTAGTAATAAAAACCCACTGCCATCAAGTGTTGGCAGTGTTGGAGCAAGTGCCGGTCTATCGATGCCATCAATTCTTCCTACGATAAACAGTCCTGCTGTCATGAGTGCGCCAGTGTTTCCTGCTGAAATACAAGCATCTGCTCGTCCTTCGGATACTTCTTGCGCCATTTTCACCATAGATGAATCCTTTTTACGCCTGACTGCACGCACTGGTTCATCTGTCGGTTCAATGACTTCTTTTGCATCTAAAATCGTGATGCGCTCGTTATTTGTTATGTATGGTTTGATTTTATTTTCATCGCCGACAAGTGTAATCTCGATATCTGAAAATGCCGTTAAGCTTTTTTGCACACCGTCAATAATGGCTTTAGGGGCATGGTCTCCCCCCATTGCATCGACTGCAATTCTCATATTACGTGCCACCTTTTACTTTTGTTTTGAGCGATACATGACGAAGTCACCTGAGAAGACAACTTCCTCACCGACATAGCTGTTTACTTCAACTACAGTTCTGCCTTTTTCTTTATCATGCGAGGCTACTTTGGCTTTTGAGACAACTCGTTCGCCTTGTTTAACCTGCCTTGTAAATTTAATATTCGCTTTTGCTGTTAAAGCCAGTTCATCGTCAATGACCGCTACTGCAAGCGAATTTGCCTGGGCGAAGAGATGATGTCCCCTGGCAATTTGGTTTCGGCTAAATACATGCTCTTTTCTCACTTCTAAAATGGAAATGGCTTGGTCATCAAGCTCTACATCAATCATTTCTCCAATCACTTCATCCAGCGGAAGTGACTTCACTTCATCCTCTAATGTCTTTTCGGCCACATGCTTAATTCTTTCGCGTAATTCAGGAATTGACAGTTCCAAACGATCAAGACGAACCGTTTGAATGCTTACACCGAATTTACTTGCCAATTCTTCATCAGTAATGAACGGAGTCGAGCTGATCGTTTGCTGGAGAAGCTTTTGACGTTCTTTTTTATTTAGTTTCATATGCAGACACCATCCGTACATTTATGACTAGGTACTAATAGTAGTATATAATCTCATAGATGATAAATCAATCCTTGTTTCAAAAAGACAAGAAAATTCCTCCAGCGCTTGATCAGCTTAATTTATCTCCGCCCAGCACCCCGCTGTCTACAAGTGTTTGCCGAAGTTCTTTGTATTCGGGATCTGTCCAAAATGCATCTGATTGCACAAGTTCTGCCGCATCTTTTCTAGCAGTTTCCAGTGCTCTGTAGTCATGAACCATATCTGCTACTTTAAATTCAGGCATTCCGCTTTGTTTTTTACCGAAGAAATCACCGGGTCCTCTTAGCTCTAAGTCCTTTTCAGACAGCTCAAAGCCGTCGGTTGTTTCGGACATAATCCTCATCCGCTCTTTCCCGGTTTCCGATTTTGGATCCGCCATTAAAACACAAAATGATTGATGCTCTCCGCGTCCAACCCGGCCTCTGAGCTGATGAAGCTGAGACAGTCCGAAGCGGTCTGCATCGTAAATGACCATGATGGTGGCATTCGGCACGTTGACGCCCACTTCAACGACTGTGGTTGAAACGAGAATTTGTACTTCATTTGCTGTAAAGTCTCTCATCACCTGATCTTTTTCATCGCTTGCTAGTTTCCCGTGCATTAAGCCGATCGACCACTTACCGCGGTATGCCTCTGTCAGCATGCTGTGGACATCAATCGCATTTTGTACATCCAGCTTGTCAGATTCTTCTATAAGTGGACAAATAATATATGCCTGTCTTCCTTTTTTCAGCTCTTTATCCACAAATGCAAGAATCCTCTCAAGCATGTCATGCTTGACCCAATACGTTTCGATCTGTTTTCTGCCGGCTGGTAATTCATCAATGACGGAAACGTCCATTTCCCCAAAAACAGTGATCGCAAGTGTGCGCGGAATAGGTGTGGCAGTCATGAATAAGACATCTGGGTCCTGCCCTTTACTTCTTAGTTTTTTCCTTTGTTCGACGCCAAACCGGTGCTGCTCATCTGTGATAACAAGACCGAGCTGCTGAAATTCGACTTCATCTTGGATGAGCGCATGCGTTCCGACTAATATATCAATCTCGCCCTCTTTTAGACGTTCCAGCAATTCTCTGCGGCGCTTTCCTTTTACAGAGCTTGTTAGTAGAGCGATATTTAGTCCCCATTTTTCAAACAGCTGATAAAGGGAATCTGCATGCTGCTCTGCCAAAATCTCTGTTGGGACCATCAATGCACCTTGATAGCCGGATAAATGAGCGGCATATAGTGCAATAGCTGCAACAGCTGTTTTCCCTGAACCTACATCCCCTTGAAGCAGACGGTTCATCCGGTACGGGGACGCCATATCAGACATAATTTCATCAAGCACTCTTGATTGTGCCTTCGTCAGCGGAAATGGCAGGCTGTGAACAAACTCAAAAACAGCGTCTTTAGAAAACGGATGCTGGATGCCCGATGTTTTTTCTCGCTCTTTCTTTCTGATGGCCTGCATCTTCAGCTGGAAAATAAGAAATTCCTCGTACACAAAGCGTCGTCTTGCTTGCTTGAGCGAGTCTCTTGTTTCTGGCAGGTGAATGGTTTTTAATGCTTCCTGATAGGACATGAGTTTATAGGTAGAGACAAGCTGCTTTGGCAGTGGATCTTCAGCTTTATCTACATAAAGTGTCAAGGCTTGTTTTACAAAACGCCTCATCATCTTCACGGTTACATTTTCTTTTACTGAATAAACAGGCTCTATACTGCCATCTTGCTCGTGCGTCCCTTTTTTAAATTCCTGCACCATGATGGATTGACGGTTTTTATCCCATTTCCCAGTGACGGATACCGTATCACCTAACACAAGGCTTCGTTTTAAATAAGGGCGATTGAAGCAAATCGCTGTGATGAGAAAACGCCCGACAAGCAGCCTGAATGTCAGCCTGCTTCGTTTTTTTCCATAATAGGTGAGGACGGGCTCACTGTGCACTTTTCCTTCAACTGTGACACGTTCGTCATGCTTTACTTCTTCTAAATTACGAAGCTCATAGTCGTCATATCGATAAGGAAAGTAGCCAAGTAAATCGGCTACTGTGTGAATTCCAAGTTCATTGAGTGTTTTTTCGGTTTCTTCTCCAATCCCCTTGAGGACAGAGACGTTATCTTGCAGTTTCTGTATCACGAGATGAGGTCACACCTCCGAAAATCTTCTTTTCAAGCTCTCTTGCTGTCGGTGTTGCAGCAAGTCCGCCTTGTGCTGTTTCGCGAAGTGCCGTTGGCATGGTTTGACCGATTTTATACATCGCATCAATGACTTCATCACATGGGATACGGCTTGTGATGCCGGCAAGTGCCATATCTGCTGCAATCATCGCATTTGATGCACCCATTGCGTTTCGTTTTACGCACGGTACCTCGACAAGTCCAGCTACTGGGTCACAAACAAGTCCAAGCATATTTTTCAGTGTAATCGCCATTGCTTCAGCCGATTGCTGAGGTGTACCGCCTGCCATTTCGACAATGGCTGCTGCCGCCATCCCCGAGGCTGAACCTACCTCAGCCTGACAGCCGCCTGCTGCACCAGAGATGCTCGCATTATTGGCCACAACAAAACCAAATGCGCCAGAAGTGAATAGGAATCTGACCATTTGTTCCTTTGTTGGCTTTAATGTTTGTTTTACTGCAAATAATGTACCTGGCACAACACCTGCTGAGCCTGCTGTAGGCGTTGCACAGATCGTCCCCATTGCGGCATTGACTTCATTTGTTGCCACTGCCTTACTAACAGCATCTAATATCGTATGACCAGACAGTGTTTTGCCTGATGCGATATACGCTTGAAGTTTGACCGCATCTCCGCCTGTTAAACCGGATAATGATTTCACACCTTTCAGCCCGTTTTCTACGGCCTGCTCCATCACTTCTAGGTTGCGGTACATCTGGGAAAAAATATCTTCACGCGACTTCCCTGTCACTTCCATTTCTTGCGTAATCATGATTTCTGAAATGGAGGTATTGCGTTCTTCTGTTAGCTGCACGAGTTCTTTGACGTTTTTAAACATCATTTATAACCTCCTTGTTGTTACTCTGCAATTTGTGTGACTTGAATAATGTTTGGCAGCGTTTCAAGCTCTGATAAGGCAGCTGGGTCAATATTTTGATCCACTTCGATGGTCATCAGAGCCTCTTGCCCGACATCTTTACGCGCCACTTCCATATGACCGATGTTGATGGCAAATTTCGCTAACACGTTGGCAACTGCCGCAATCGTGCCGTAGCGATCGTTATGAACCACAAGAATGGCAGGATGATTTCCTGAAAGTCTGAGCTCAAAGCCATTCAGTTCAGTAATTTCAATTTTACCACCGCCGATGGAAATCCCGATTAATTCAAGGCTTCCGTTCGCATCTGATATCTCTACTTTTGCTGTATTCGGATGCGCTGGTACCGCATCTTCTTCTTTAAATTCAATGTCGATCCCTTTGCTTTTTGCAATATCGATCGCTGTTTTGATGCGTTCATCAAATGTATCAAAGTCAAGAACGCCGCCGATCATGGCGACATCTGTACCATGTCCTTTATACGTATCTTTAAAAGAGCCATAAAATGAAACGACTATTCGCTTCGGTTCTCTTCCAAATAAGCTGCGAGCCACTCTTCCTATTCGAGCCGCACCCGCTGTGTGCGAACTTGATGGACCAATCATGATGGGTCCAATAATATCAAACACACTTCTAAATTTCATAGGTCTTCCCCTCTCATAACCACTCACATATTGGTTTGGTTCTTTCTTTAGACTAATGGATTCAATCGTTTCCCGCAACTCATTTCACCGTTGAATCGTTAGTAAAAAATTGCAAAAGAAGAAGAAGGGCTTTATTTGCCCTTCTTTCGTTATTCCACAGCCAAAATATATGAATAAAGCGGCTGCTTTCCATCGTGGACTTCAACTTCTATATCTTCAAATGTTTCTTCAATAAAGGCTTCTAACTGATCCATCTCTTCAGATGATGCATCTTCTCCTTTAATGATCGTAACAATCTCATCATCTTCTGTCACCATGTTGGTCAAAAGTTCTTTTGCTGCATCTAATTGATTTTTCGCAGTTAAGGTGATTTTTCCGTTAAAGAGACCCATATAATCTCCTTTGGCAATGTCGATTCCATCAATTTGGGTATCTCTCACCGCAAAGGTAATTTGGCCGCTTTTCACGTGGTCAATCGCTTCTAGCATCGCCGCTTCGTTGTCTTCATTTGAAGCTGCTTCATTGAGAGAAAGAAGTGCCGACATTCCTTGAGGAACGGTCTTCGTTGGAATGACAACAACCTCACGACTTGAGACAGTTGCCGCCTGTTTCGCTGCCATGACAATATTAGAATTATTAGGTAAGATAAAGACGGTTTCGGCATGTACGCTTTCAATTGCTGTGACAATGTCTTCTGTGCTCGGGTTCATTGTCTGTCCGCCTTCAATGACGACGGAAGCTCCGATACTTTTAAACAAGTCAGCAATTCCTTCTCCCATTGCGACACTGACGACTCCAAAGCGCTGTTTTTCAGCAGCAGGTGCCTTTGGTGCAGCGGGCGCATGTTCTTTTTCTTCGTTCACAATCGAGCTATGCTGCTCTCTCATGTTTTCAATTTTCATATTGATCAGGCTGCCGTAGCGCTGTGCATAGGATAAGACATCTCCAGGCTGCTCTGCATGAATATGAACTTTCGCCAGCGTTTCATCAGATACCACAAGTAGTGAATCTCCGAATTCGCTTAAGTCTTCTCTGAAGGCATTCTCATCAAAGGACTGTTTGTCTTCTTCAAATTTCACCATAAATTCAGTACAATAACCAAATTCAATATCTTCAGTGTTCATATGGCTTTGTGCACTTTTATGATGCTCTGCACTGACAAGTTCTTTTAACGTTGGCAAAGAGGCCGCTTTCAGATGGAGATCCTCTCCTCTTAATGAAGCAAGGAAACCTTCATATACGCAGAGAAGTCCCTTACCTCCACTATCGACAACGCCTACTTCTTTTAAAACAGGAAGTAGATCTGGCGTTCGATCAAGTGATGCTCTCGCTTCCTCAATCGTTAACTCAAGAACGCGGTCAATGTCATTTTCGGTTGCTGAAACAGCAACCGCTTTCTTTGCTGCATCCTTTGCGACCGTTAAGATGGTCCCTTCAATCGGTTTCATCACGGCTTTATAGGCTGTATCAACACCGGCCTGCAAGGCAAGGGCAAATTCTTTGGCGTCAATCGTCTCTTTTTGTTCTATATTTTTACTGAAACCTCTAAAGAGCTGTGATAGGATTACGCCTGAGTTTCCTCTTGCGCCCATCAATAGCCCTTTTGACAAGGCCACGCCGACCTTCCCAATATGATCGGTATTTGTTTCTTCAACTGCTTTTGCCCCTGAAGTCATTGACAAATTCATATTTGTCCCCGTGTCTCCGTCTGGCACTGGAAAAACATTTAACGCATCCACAATTTGTGCGTTTTGAGAAAGATGGTGAGCACCTGCAAGAATCATTTTTGCAAATGAGCGGCCATCAAGATTTCTAATAGACAATATATTTCCTCCTTACTACGGGTTCGTAACTCTTACTCCTTGTACATAAATGTTGACCGAATCAACAGAAAGTCCAACTGTGTGAGAAATCGTATATTTGACTTTCGTTTGAACATTATGTGCGACTTCTGATATTTTTGTACCGTAGCTGACGATGATGTACATATCAATATGAATGCGGTCTTCTTTTTGACGCACAAGAACACCCCGGCTGAAGTTCTCTTTACGGAGAATATCCGTCAAGCCGTCCTTGATTTGATTTTTGGACGCCATCCCAACAATACCATAGCAATCGATCGCAGCGCCTCCTGCCACCATTGCAATGACTTCATTTGATATATCAATTTGTCCGTATTTCGTTCTAAGTTCAATGGACACATTGGTTCCCCCTTTTTGAGAAATTGCCCTGAGTTATCACTATTTTACTATAAGACCCTTCTTTTTAAAAGAAATCATTCAATCCGACCCAATCCTACTTATACTATAGCCTTGATTTTTTATCAAGATGTCAAGGTATTTTTCTTGAAAGAGGAGTAAACAATCCTTGCAAACCCCTTGAAGCTGTGGTAAATTATTAAAGTATCTTGAGGCATCTCTAAGTACGTATATGAAGAATATGATGATGTTTTCGCAGTTAGGAGGGAAACAAATGGCACGTAAATGCGTTATCACAGGCAGAAAAACAAAAGCTGGGAACAATCGTTCTCACGCAATGAACTCTACAAAACGTACATGGGGCGCGAACCTTCAAAAAGTTCGTATTCTAGTGGACGGTAAGCCTAAAAGAGTATATGTATCAGCTCGAGCTTTGAAATCTGGTAAAGTTGAGCGTGTATAAGCAAGAGTAAACGCCTGCTACAATTCATTGTAGCAGGCGTTTTTATGTGGAAATAAAGGAGATTACTCATTAATCTTTCTTAAATGAACCAAGCATCGCACGGACAATGCCGCCAAGAAATCTAGGCAGTTTGATTGTATAAAATTTCATTTTGTCCCCCTCCTAAAAGTACCGCTTGCAGCACAATTGAGCTTAATCAGCCATCCACATTGATAGGTTGGTCAATCTTTGCTTCTTACCATTATTAATATGCCTTCATGAAAAGAAAAAGTACCATTTGAGTGGATGAGTTCGTTACTAATACATAGTGTGGAACCAGGCTCAATATGACAATTTTTCAGAGGATATTTGAAACCTTTTAATGTCAGCTTTTCAATCGGTGCTCCAAAGGGTAGAAACGACACATATTGTTTATCCTGATCTTCTTTTATTTCGTATGTACCAGGTTCAAACATTTGAATGATATTTTGTTTGTCTACAAGGGTGATATTCTGCTTGTGCTGAATCCCTTTGTAAAGAAGATGGATATTTCCTAGAAAATGATCCGCCCTTCCTCCTGTAATACCATAGATGTAAATATGTGCTGGGTGCTGACTCAGTGCCCAGTTCAGTGCAAGCTCTAAATCGGTTTCATCCTTTTCAGCTTGAAATACATTCAGGGCAGGCAATTTCTCTTTCAGCTCCTGAAGCTCTTCTTCTGTCACACTGTCAAAATCACCAAAAGATTTGGCTGGGATGATGCCTTGCTCTAGTAAGAAGAGGGTTCCACGGTCTACGCCAATCCAGAGAATATCCTCCTGTGATGCTTCACGTTCAAGTGGCGGGATGTATTCAAAAGGACCGCCAGCTACGATATGTATGTGCATGATATACGCTCCTCTCCATGTAAAAAGAACCAAAGATCACAATGACTTTGGTTCCTTCCTTTATGCTTCTCGAATTGCCTGGATCGCTGCTGCGCGGTTGTCTTTACCGTATACCGCAGAGCCCGCTACTAGTAAATTAGCGCCTGCTTCTTTGCAGCTCTTTGCAGTCTCTACATTGACACCGCCGTCTATTTCTATCAGTAAATCGGTTAAGCCCTTTTGTTCACTCAGTGCTTTTACTTCTTTTACCTTCGTAAGGACAGATGGAATAAATGCCTGTCCCCCGAAACCAGGGTTGACTGTCATAAATAACACAAGGTCCACATCTTCTAATACATGCTCAATGTGAGAAACAGGTGTGTGCGGATTCAAGACGACCCCTGCTTTTACACCTTGTTCTTTTATATGTTGTATTGTTCGGTGTAAGTGCGGACAAGCTTCCACATGAACAGATATAATATCAGCGCCTGCTTTTGCGAATGCAGGAATATACCGATCTGGCTGCTCAATCATTAAGTGAACATCTAGCGGAAGACGCGTATGCGGTCTAATCGCTTCGACGACATTTGGCCCAAATGTCATATTCGGAACAAAATGACCGTCCATGACATCGATATGAATGTAATCTGCACCGCCTTGTTCCACATCACGGATATCTTTCTCCAAATTGGCAAAATCTGCTGATAAAATGGAAGGGGCAATATAAACCATGATTTAGTACCTCGGCTTTCTGTCTTTGATTTCAGTTAAAAACTCTAAATAATGCTGATAGCGATACTCTTTGATTTGATCATGCTCGACCGCATCTTTTATCGCACAGCCAGGCTCTTTCACGTGCAGGCAGCCTCGAAATTTACAATCTGCACTTCGGTCTCTAATCTCTAAAAAGTATAGACCTAGATCTTCTGCTTCGATGCCAGTAAATTCGAGCGAGCTAAAGCCCGGAGTATCTGCAATGAGCCCGTCTGCTGTTCGAATGAGTTCGACATGTCTTGTCGTATGCTTTCCTCGTCCGAGATGGGATGAGATATCATCTGTTTTCAGCGCCAATTCAGGACTCATCGCATTTAAAAGGGAGGATTTTCCTACACCAGACTGACCGGCAAATACCGTGATTTTATTGTGGAAATGCGGGGTCAGCTTCTCAATGCCATCTCCTTCAATCGTAGAGGTTAAATGAACATCATAGCCCATTTGCCGATAGTCGTCTGCATATGCCTTGATGGTTTCACGCTCTTCGTCTGTTTTCAATAAGTCCATTTTTGTGATGCAGATAATCGGCTCAATATGATTCGCTTCAACAAGCACTAAAAATCTGTCTAAGAGTGATGTGCTAAAGGTTGGTTCTGCTGCTGAGAAAACAAGTACTGCTTGATCAACGTTACTAATTGGTGGACGAACAAGTTCGTTTGTCCGTTCTTTTACTTCTAATAAGTAGCCTTCTTTATCATTGTCTGCTTGATACACGACGTAATCGCCAACAAGAGGTGTAATTTTGTTTTTTCGAAAGATGCCTCTCGCTCTGCACTGAACTACTTTTCCACTCTCTTGCGACTCATCCAGCACATAGTAGAATCCGCTTAATGCTTTTATAATTTTGCCCTCAGGCATAAAGTCCCTCCTTTATTCATCATCAGGGTATTCGATCGTTTTCGAGCTGACGACTTTATCATCCACCGTCACTTGATAATATCCTTTTTGACCTGGTTCAATCTTAAATTTAATGGTCCGTTCAGTCGGCGCAGTGATTTTAAAGCTTTCGTATGAATCAGAGATGCTATGCTCCGCATCATCAATGGAAATTTGGACATTCATCTCCTGCCCTTCCGCTTCTGGTTCATAAGGGATCGCAATCTTTTCAGTCACCGTTTTGGCTGGTTTTTCCTTCGGTCCAAGAGAGAATGTAATCTTGACCGTGTCACCTGGTTTAA
>JAABKJ010007545.1:274380310-274493978 GCA_011634705.1 Andricus grossulariae
ACCTCGCCTTTTGGCACATCGTCAGAATGCGCTTCTTTTTCATCGAGCTTTAAACCGTTATCCTCTAAATAATTCGATGCCGCTTGCTTACTATACGTCGTTAAATCACGTAATGTAATATCGGCAGGACCTATGCTGACAGTCAACGTGACCTCTTCATCTGCTGCTACAAGCTCAGTATTCGCTGAAGGACTCTGTTCCATGACAATCCCAGACTCGGTGTCATTATCATTCACTTCCTCCACAACGACCTGTTTAAACCCTTTTTTCTCTAATATTTCTTTTGCTTTATCGACCTTTTCGCCTGTAACATCAGGTAATTCGGTCTTTTCCTTGCCAGTACTTTCGTAAAGCTGAATCTCTGTTCCTTCTTTGACCTTTGTGCCGATTTTCGGGTCTGTTTTGACGACGAGACCTTTTTCAATTTTCTCATCAGCGATCTCTATTGACTCCGAAGCGACGGTGAACCCAGCTTTCTTCAAGGTATCTTCTGCTTTTTCAACCGTCATGCCAGATACGTCTGTGACTTCCACATCTTTTGGAAAAAGCAGCCCTGGAAACACAGTGATGGCTAAAATTGTCGCAGCAGTCAATATAAATAAGATGGATGCCACAATCCATGGCCATTTTTTTCGTTTCTTTTTCGGCTTTTGTTTCTTTTTTTTCTTCGGTTTTTGAGCCGAGTGGACGGCTGTTTTTTCATTGTCTTGATCAATTTGATGATCTTGAATGATTGGGATCGCTTTCGTTGCTTCATGGTCTTCTTCAATAACAAAGCGTTTTTCTTTTAGTCTGGCTGGATCGAAAGCGGTTTTTAAGTCTTTTTGCATTTCAGATGCATCTTCATATCGATAAAATGGATCTTTGGCCATCGCCTTTAAAATGATGTTTTCCACGCTTTGTGGAACAGAAGGATTCCATCTTCTCACAGATGGTGGCTCTGATTGCAAATGCTTCAGTGCAACACTGACAGCCGATTCACCTTCAAATGGCATGCGTCCTGAGATGAGTTCATAGAGCACAATCCCAAGCGAATAGATGTCTGACTTTTTCGTTGCAAGTCCCCCGCGTGCTTGTTCTGGAGACAAGTAGTGCACGGAGCCTAGGACAGAATTTGTATGGGTAATGGTCGCTGAGCTGAGTGCCATGGCAATCCCAAAATCAGTGACTTTGATGTTCCCCATATTGTCTATTAATATATTGTGAGGCTTAATGTCACGGTGAACAAGCTGTTTCGCATGGGCTTCTTCCATCGCCGCAACGACTTGCTCCATGATGCGAACGGCTTCTTTCGGATGAAGCGGGCCATTAGCATGTATGTATTCCTTCAGCGTCATTCCCTCGACATATTCCATGACAATATAATAAATGTCATCTTCTTCCCCGACATCGTAGATGCTGACAATATTCGAATGATCTAAGCTTGCAGCTGACTGCGCTTCCCTCCGGAAACGTCTAATAAAATCATCATCGCTCGCAAAGTCAAACCGCAAAATTTTAATCGCTACTTCGCGATCTAAAATCATATCCTCCGCCAAATAGACGTTTGCCATTCCGCCTCCGCCTATGACGCGAAGAATCTGATAACGGCCGCTGATCCTTTTTCCGATCAACACTTGCTGTCACCCTCCTCATGCTATTTTACGTGGCAATCACTCTGAAGAATATCGTTTTGCCTGCTTTTAGGAGCCTTGTGTAACTCGGAGGTTACAATATATATATATATATATATATATGACCACCTATCTCACGGTCGTGAGAGGAGGCCGCATGTCAGTAAGCAGTAGGAATCCTACTGCTCGTCCCATCTCTAATGATTATAAGTATTTTTGCAAGAAAAGAGGAAGCATTCAATATTTATAGAAAACGATTTCCTCCGAACTAAGTAAGACAACAGCAATTATAAGAGCATGGATATAAATAATAATAGTGCGTGTAATTCACTGAAAACTTACAGATGCGTATGCCATGTACTGGTTTTGAAGGTGCACTTTAAAAAATCCAATGTAAAATTCCTTTTCGGCATGTAAAATTTCATTATTGAAGAACTCTGTAATTTTCATAATATCATGTGAATTTGTGTGCAAACCTGAAGGGATTTCACAAAAAACCCGACATTTTACAAGAAAAATGCAAAATAACACTAAGCATGATTGGATATAAAATACCAGTCATTCCTAGGGTAAAATTACACCATCCGCTGGGGTGAATACAGTTTATTTTTCTAAGTAATTTCACAGCAATTTAGCTCAATTTGACAAGTCGCGCGGAAAGTATCATGCAATCTGCGTGTAATTTTACACTGTCAGAGTTATTTTACATTATATTTGTGCATGTTGTGTAATGTTACATGAGAAATGACTGGTATTTTGGGTCCTATCATTTAGAGTGGAGTATTACATCGAATTTTATGTAGGGTACGATAAAAATATTACAAATATATTACACTGGGAATCCCATTTAAGACCGGTTTCGGGCATGGTCTTAAATGGCATTGCCGTAAAGCGAACACAATATTCGCACGCTCAGAACGTAAACAGTCAACATTCTCTCAACCCCGGAGGCTCCCGAAAACGCTGCGGAAATATTTCTCGGAACGACATAAATGGGAGGGACTCAAATGGAATTCCCAGTATACATCTACCTGAGTTTCAGAATAATATTTATTTAATTATATTGCTAAACATAATGTTTTAACCTCTGGAAGTACTATAACATATGAATGTATTGGCTCCAGAATCACCCACAAAAAAAAATGAAATACCTTTTCTTTAAAGTTTCACGGGACTTTAGAGTTAATGACATCACATATTTTTACAGGGTCAACATGTCTTTCTGTAGGTGGCAACGATAAGCATTAGTTAATGAATATAAATTCGCTAATATTTGTATTGATCAAAAACTGAAATATAACTTACGTGGATAATGGAATATTTACCAACGTACAAGTGTCTATTTAAAAATTCCCATCATTTTAATAAATGCATTTTTATTGCATAGTTTCGTTCACTAGAAGGGTGTGGACAATACCCCTGTTTACCCTATATGGCTATCAGCACTGTAAAAAAAGTTCGTCCTTTAAATTACTAGCAATAGTAAAATCGGTGTTGTAGAGTGGCATTGTAGTCCAGTCATCATGTTGCCAAAATGAATAATTGATAAAATAACTGCACTTGTCAAATTTTTTGCCCTGGCATCAAAAAGAAGGCCTTACTTTTGTAAGACTAAGCTGTCGGAACCTTTTGACATTATCTTGTTTCCAGAACTTCCTGCGTGGTATGTAAAAAGAGAATAAAAAATTGTCTACCAAAAAAAGGAATATTATAGCTAGATATTAAAGTTAGATTTCTCGCTTTAATAAGTTGAGGTATATGAACTTATAGACCCTTTTTCAGTTTCTCTGAAATTGTTCATATTTATGTACACAGTACATAAAAATCATCTGCATATAAGTTGAAGTCCAGTAAATTCCCTTTAAATTAAAAAACCTACAATTTTCTAAACCTAAACGATTCAAATTCATGACCGTGACAATTGTATACTTCTTCAATACATTTTTAGGGTGACCTACCGTCATAAGGTTTCGTGGAAATAGCTTACTTTTAGTAGCGTGATTTATTTTGCGCGAAGTTTCATAATGTGGAAAAATATAAAAATAGGCCAACATTTAGAACTCGCGAATCACATTTGAAATTCCCCACGTTATTAGATTATAATCACAATTTCATATGAAAAATTTCGAAAATTTACAACCCCAAAACTCAATCTTAGATTTTTTTGTTTATCACAACATTATGAATTGCTGTAAATTCATATTAATACTAAAACGGGTTTTCTAAAGCGGCATGCACAGTGGGACAGATGCAGCGGGCTAGGTGGAACTAATTATATATACAAATAATATGAAAATTGTAGACCTTATAAAGTAAAATGTGTTCCTAAAATTATCATATTTTATTATATATTTTTTATTTATTTTTATCAATGATATATGCTCGCCGCGCGGGCACATTGTCATTGCGCGCGGCGCTTCGCGCCAAGTTTGGGCGCGCCTAATCCGCTTTCGCACTCGTTTCGTACGTTTAATGCTTGCATTTCAACTGCATTTTTTCATATATTATCAATATGGTAACTTAAATCGAAAACTGTGAGTTAAACCCCTGACAAACTACAGTGATAAATTGGAACTAAAATTGTTTTTCAATTTGTTTTTAATGAAGGTTCTCAAAACACCTAGGGCTTTGACGATTACATTCTCATTGCGACACATTGCAATATGTAAACAAAATTGAACAGCATAGAAGAAGTAGGTATGTTTTTCAATATAATGTTAATAAATAAATACATTTATTTTTAATTTACTAAATTGACACATTAAGCCGTAGGCTTTGATTCCATTCGTTCAAAGTGCAGTTCTAAGACAACTCTACTATGAATAAATCTAGAACATAGAATTTCATAGGAATAGTTTTGAAATATATTTTAGATCTAGTAAAAATCTGGATGGATATTTCCTAATCTATAAAAAGTATTTTTTTTTATTTTTTGAAAATTTTCAAAATATTGAAAAGTATATAACATTTTCAATTTTGATCGAAATTAAAAATTCCTTCAGGATAATTTGCAAGACCTTTTTTCGTGAACCAGAATCATTCACTCAAATTTCTAAAATTCTTTTAAAAAATTTCAAAATTTGAAAATGCTCTAAATTTTTTATTTTTGGTCGGAAAAATCTGGTTAACGAACTTGACCTTCATTTTAAGACCCTGAAAAAGTGCATAAAAGGCTGATTCAATTGGACAAATCCTTCCAAAGTTAGCGTGGCTACAACGTTCAGGTCACCACACAGACATGCAGTTAAAGTAATAATACTTGAGAATTTGATCAGAATTTAGGATTTTAATTAAGTTTTATTTCAATGTGTGAAAAAAGTATAATTTGGGTGAAGAAAGTGATTGAAAATTGTCTAAAAATAGACTTCGCGTAAAATTTCAGTTTATATCACAACACAATTTGTATGTAACGGATGGCCCTGATTCTGGGAAAGATATAATTGAGGGAAAAGGTTAAGAAGCAAAATTGATAACGGAAATAATATTGATAACTTTAAGATCATAAGATTGTTGTATTTCTTAAGTAATGTAATCTCTAAGTATTAAAGTGTTAAAAGTCTAAGATTTAAATTAATTAATTGATAAAATCTTATTAATAAATTAATTATTCATTAAAATATTGAAACTTAGTAAATAAAAAATTTATTTGAATAATTCAAAGGTTGTGTATTAGATAAACTTCTAAATACATGAAGCTTTATTTAAAATATTTACCCTTTACGTTCTCGTGTGCAGACATATTTTCAAAATCTTTAGTGATTCGTAATTGATATACCTATCGAAAAATGCATATATCTTAGATAGGGTTAAATTGGGACAGCTAATTTTTGCCAGAATGACTAAAATATGAATATCTGTAACATATTTTACCGGTTAGAAGACAGGAATGCCCAGGATTTTTTTAACTATTTAAAAACTTCGGGTTTTGTACATGAGTTGTTGAAAGGTTAGGCCATATTTGAAATTTTAAATAAAAGTTTACTAATGTGAATAATGAAAAATCTTTTAAATAAACTAAAACTTCATGCCATTTTCTACGTATCCCTCACAAAATTATATTAGTAATTGCCATTTTGGTGCTCTAATTAATTTTCTAATATTTTACTACACGAGACAATGAGTAAACACGCAGCCGTCGACATGCGCTAACCTGCCAAGTTTTAATTCAATTTTGCTAATATAACATAAAATTAACAAATAATGATGAATTTTGGGATCACTGGACATTAATGAACATAAATATTTACAATTACATTAATTTTTGAATGAAAAAATTGATTTGGTTCCACCTAGCTGGACATCTGCCCCACTGTGGTATGGTCCTCGAGCATACTAAACTGACTCAGTATCAAGATTGATAAAATTTGAAAACGGTGGGATGCATGAAAACTGAAAAAATGTTAAGGATATTTTAAAGGGAATGATGAAGATTTATAAAACGTTGAGATTTCTTAAAAATGGTGGGATACGTGAAAACGTTCAAGGTTTTTATAAAGGGGGTGGGTTTAGTTATGTCCACTCTGAACTAATTCAGTATGAATATTTGCCAAATTTCAGTCAATACAAGTTTAACAAATACTCAAGTTCGAGGTTCAAAGAACTTCAAAATGAATCCTATAGACTTTTTTGAATGCAATTCAGTCCCAAAATTCACCCTGGTGAAACTACGAATTTTTTTCTTTCTCGAATTATTAGCATAAAAACCCGATCCTAAATCAGTGGAAGTTTGACTATTAAGTATAAGGGCGTTTCTATGAAAAGTGTCATTTTCGGCAAAAAATAGTTCAAACTAAAGTTTGGAGTACATCTTTGAAACTTTTTTCACACCTTATACATTGGGGCGGAGAGAATTCGGCCGTTTTTGCAATAACGAGTTGAACCCCTATGAATATCTTGTGGAGGTACCTCCCGATTCTGGAACGCCCTAATAGACATCTCTACAATCTCATATTCAGTCTGCGCATTGCGTTTGAAAATTTGAAATCGACTCAGAACAGATATTTTAGTTCCACCACCACTTCCCCCTGTTCAGCTTGAGAGAATAAAAAAGGTAAGTACATGATATGTGCTGTAAAGTTGGAGGGTAATAAATCTTCAAACGCCAATTTTAAATTAAAAATAGGTTTATTGCATGAAAAATTCTTCAAATCTCAAATCTCAAATGAAATACCCCTACTGAAAGGAGCTTTGCAAAATATAATGTTTTGATAAAATAATTAAAATAAATTTTTTACATCAAATTTTAGTTACAATTTTCGTACAATTTGCACGTAGTTATAATTTTTTCCAACTTATTACCATGGATATTTCAGGAAATTATTATCATTGAATTAAAAAAATATATCTTTTTGTATTTGAGGGGGGGGGGGGATTTTTAGCTGTTATACTGTGATATTGCAATCTTCAATTTTGATTTTATCGGAAGAGAATAACTTTTTTTAAATTAAACATGACTTGTGCTCATTCATCGGAATCATCCCCGTATCTCGGGGGTAAGTTTTTATTTTGGCAAGAAATTCAAAATTCGATGAAATGTAAGATATCGAAGCCATGATATAAAAAGTTCTTGCAATTTGTTGTTTTTATGGATTTGCTTGTTTTAATCTCATTAATTGTAAGACATTAACATAAAATCACACTTGGACTTATTTTCGAATGTTGGTCAGTTACGTACCAACTTTCATTGAAGTTTTCATTGAAAAAAATTGAGCCCACAATCTAGAAAAGATCCAAAATATATGGTTATGCCAGGTAAGGATTCTTGGTAGCTTTTTCTTTGTACTCAGCCTTTTTCAAATATAAATATTAAATGCCCTGAAATACAAAATTAAAAAAAGGCTTTTATAAATATTCAATGTCAATTATTTCGACGATTTTATAAAATATCGGCTTACAAAGAAATTGTAAAAATTATTTGAACTGAGGATCATTCAACACACCTATTGAAAGTTACGGCGCTTATACATTTCCTTTACTTATTGCTGTAATGTAGAATGTAATAATATAATTTACATTCATACTTGAAAATTATTAAATTAAGAAACGAATCATATTCCTGTCATAAAAAATATATTATATTTTTTAGGGCAGGATATCAGTAAAAATGTTGTGTTTCATTTGAGGTACATTTTACAATATTAAAAAAAAATTTAATTGCTACTTAGTTGCCTTAAAGCACCCACTTCAAAACATCTCTGCGGTATTGAATCCTCCAATATACGTCACGAGAGCACGCGTCACGAACGACCACCACGGCCCTCTAGTAATGAGTAGAGGGGAGTGGAGGTGGAAAATTCACATATGCTAAATGAGCAATTTCGATGAAATTTCCCCTCTTTGTGCAGGCCTATTTTAAGACGTTGGTCAAGGTCGCATCGAGTGAATGGAATAAATCGAGGGTAGCGGGGAGAGGACTAATTTAAGAAAATAACACTCAAGACGATTCGTTGCATTTGAAGACTTTGTGCAGCTGTTTGCTAGTATATTTTTTACTTCTGTCAATACTACCCAGCACTCACCACGCGGAGGTGGCTGCACATTAAATAGTATACTAACTGTCCCATCCACTTAAGAGGATCATATGATTGAAGTGGTTTGAAATCGGATTTGGTTTCTAAAACTAGACTGAGCTGCCTTTCCAACAGCTTGGCTCGAATAAAACCATCTCAAGCTTGCATTCCGAAGGCATGCTTCGACGACTCCCTCTACCTCTTTAACGCACTTCTCCACTGCCTGATCGCGACATGAAATTTGAATGTAATCTTTAATTTTCTCCATAGGCTTAAGATTCTTCCTGTGAATTTTATTCAGGTCATTGTCCGAGAGAGTTTTTCTGGTTAGCGATTCGAAAACTTGGGTGCCTTGCCAAGCGATCATTTTAGTGTGATCAGTATAAAAGTTTATTGTACATATTACAAATTTCCAAACAGTTTTCTGTTTCGATGACTTCTCTTGATATCTGTATTCTCGCTTGACTGCTGTTTGGCATACTGGTGTTGTCTCATCCACAAGCGTAGTCAACAATATTTTATCAGGATCCCTGGATGGTATGCTGATAGAAATGTACCAAAGAACTGCAACAAAATACCTCTGGCAGCTTGCAGTAAGGCAATTTTATTTGGAACACACGTACAAACAAGTAGTAGTGTCTGTTATCCAAATTGATGGTTACGATGCGCTACCCGAAAATCTCTTGTTTACTATGCTTGTCGATGAGAGAACACCAGTACATCAAACAGCAGTCATCAAAGTATAATCTGCATGAAAAAAGAGGAGTCATCGACACAGAAAATTGTTTGGAAATTTATCATAGCTACCATAATTTTTAATTGTGATGATTACACTGATATGATCAATTTAAAAGGCAGACAAGTCTTCGAACCGCCAATTACAAACATCCTCTCAAACGATGACCTGGGTGAAATCCACAGGGGGACTCTTGAGCCTATGCAGAAAATTAAAGGCTACATGAAAATACCTTGTCACAATCGGGCAGTGGAAAGATGCGTAAAAAAGGTGACGGAATGCAAGCTCGAGTGTTATTTTCTCAAATTAGTCCTCTCCTTGTTTCCCCACGCAGTATTTCTTTCACATCCTGCGAACTTTCTCAAGGTCTTGAAAGATTTTAACGTCCACATATACTTCATACAGCATATATTTTATTTTGAAAATATTTTTTACATCACTGCAACTGATTTCTTATCTCATTTTGACCGAAAATCTCAACGTATCCATAGGGACTCAACTTGCGATTTCAAAAAGGGCCAAATTCGCTCCGCCCTATTGTACATGCAGAAAGGAGTTTATTTTTTAGATAGTCTACTTACTTTGCTTATGCTCAAAGTTACAAAAGTATATATTTTTAGTTTAATTAAAATTTTTTCTCATAATGGAATACATGGAGAACAGAAAATCATTTCGAGTTGGTTTTTCTAGTTTTGTGTCCAGGATACTGCCCATTGTAGTGTCAGTGGGTAATATTATGAAGTATTTATATAAACAATGACTATATATACAACCGAAATACAGCAAAGTGAGTAAAAGATTTGATCCTATCTTGATGCGCACAAGTTTCACAGCTGCAAGTGTGAAGGGGCATTTTCACCGAAATGTTGGAGTGAACATTTTAGTCTTAAATTCTTCATACCTTTTTCGTGCACTGTAGTATTGATTTAATCAATTGTAAGCTTCTTCGGCTCAACATACGGGTTAATTTCCGTGAGTATAAAAAAGCGTGCTTCAAGAAGACTTGAAGTAAAGTACGATGAAGGGGGTGGGGGGACATTTTTTCGACCCATTGCAAATTTTCGATATTTGAATGTGTGACTGCGTGACACTTTTAGTAGCACATCTTTTTCCTTTATATTGTGTCATGAAATTTGATTAGCCTACGGTCTACTGAACTGGCATGGTTTTTCTCAGAATGATCAAACATTGCGCAGAAGAGCTGTGAACATGCACAGCATTCAATTTGTAAAGGGTGACAAATATTCTTTCAGAGAGTCTGTCTGTAAGTTCTCGTGGAGTATAACTTGACTTATTAGTTTAAGATTACATATAAAAAGCACGGTGATGGAAAAATGACACATTCCGTGTAAACCAGCCTCTGATCACTCAATGCTTTAAAAATGAAGGACAATAGTCGCTAGGTAGAGGCTTGCCAAGCTTGGAGTTTCTTCATCGTAGAACGGTTCTGGCTACAGCCTGCTCAGTGCTAAATAGTGCAGATTCTCTTATTCGACTCGTACATCAACATGAAGTCGTCCATGCTGCGGCGTTTCTATACCGTGCCGCAGATGGGACCACAGAGGAGCTTGGCTTCCCATTTTATTCCAGCGACACTACACATGGCCTAGCATCACTAACACCTTCGGTGTTATAGACGTTATAGACACCTTAGTTTACCGCGAGCGCATAATGAATGTACCTGTAGGCGATACCAACTGCTGATCGTGCAAGCAAGAGCCAGAAACACTTGGACATGTTCTCAGTGGATGCTCAAAGTATGCACGTTACAGGTACATAGAGAGGCACAATGCTGCTTTAAAAGTGTTATATTACCATCTCAGGCATTTCTATGGTGTTTATCTTTTGCTCGTATAAGATCTACTGGAATTTCTCATTCTCCACCACTCAACGTATCAGTCCTAGGAAGCCTGATATTGTCCTCCAAGATCTAAAGACCAAGATCATTTACGTTATTGAATGCACGACACCAGCCGACGGTAATATTACGGCGAGGAGAAAGAAAAACGGGCGGGATATCCAGGAATTCTTTTCGAGCGGAGCAGGCTGTACCAAGGCTACAAAGCCCATCTTGTAGTGCTCATAATCGGCTGTCTTGGAGATATGAAAGCTTCATTTCTTAGCCAACTCAACAAGATTCCCGCTTGTCAGCGTCAGGCTCATTCCATCGCGAACCGGATGCAAAAGACTGTTCTTCTGGGATCACTTTATCTGATCCGTTAACACTGTTCCTCATAACATTCTACAAAGATGCGTAGCTCTAGAAAAGTATCCAGAGGTGAAACCTTAATCTCCAACTGGCCAGTCTGCCACGCAAGGTCATCCGTGGCAAGAGACCTGACTCCAAGAAACAGTGTTACACGATGTTGCCTCGCGTAAATTTCCCGTTCTTGCTTATCTTCTAGGACGGAAGGAGCAGAAGTGCATGACGTACACGATCCAGTTGCGTCGGATTTGTTTGCTTTAAGGAACCATGATCGTAGCTTCCAGACCCTACATCTTCTCAAAATATAATAGTTTGATGGTAGCTCTAAGAAAGCATCCAGAGGTGACTGATGCAACCTCCAACGCTCGCGGCGGCTATCTAAGGATAACAGCGGTAAAAGACGAACTCCAAACTATACCATGCTCCTATTTTTGTACCTGCATCAACGCGAAAGATTTGAGACATCGCATTAAATTAACTTATAACATCCTCATTTCATCAGTCACTTGACTTAGACCGTGGCTATGATGAAAAACCGGGTTCACCCGAGAACAAGTTTAAAAAAAAAGTATTACCTACATCCAGGTAGCTCTAAGAAAGCAGCCAGAGGCGACTGTTATCACCTCCAATGCTTGCGGCCGCTGTGTAAGGATAACAGCAGTAAAGACGAACTCCAAACTACACCATGCATCTAATTGTGTACCTACAACACCATCGCAAAAGATTTCAAACATCGTATTAAATTAACTTACAACATCTTCATCTCATCAGTCACCTGACTTAGTCTGTGGCTTTGAATATATTGCAAATTTTTATTAGAGAAAAAAAAATCCTCTCAGCTCCGGTAGGATTCGAACACCACGTAGACTGATTTCCGGTCAGATGCTTTTATCACTAAGCTACGGAGGACCAAGAATCCTTTTTCTCAAAGTTATATATGATGCTTTTCGATATATGTAGAAATATATTATTCTAATCTTAGAGACCTTTATTTGCGATATTAAATGGTGTCGACCAGAGAGGTTAAATAATCTACATGTTTACATTTTTTTTCAATCAACTAGTCATTTTTGTAATAATAAATATTACAAATGTTTTGTAATAATAAAATATTACATACTTTTATTAGAGACCATCATGTATGACTTTCAAAAAAAGGATTTTTGGTCCTCCGTAGCTTAGTGATAAAAGCATCTGACCGGAAATCAGTCTACGTGGCGTTTGACTCCTACCGGAGCTGAGAGTATTTTTTTTTCGCTAAAAAAAATGTGTAATATTTTATTATTCGACGAAGAGGAGGAAGCGACATTAGGACCAACCGCGGAAAGCAGGCACCATCTGATAGATGATCGCGATTTCAGAACAAGAAGGAACATTAACATCCAGGTTCATCCTAAGAACCAAGACCTGGCTGAAATGGACACCTCCCTTCATGAGGATGTCTCGGAAGAGTCCGATCTCTGAAACATCAATTGTTAAGTTTATGGTGCTGCGGGTGCTTTGGCTTATTCAGATCGAAGGCTAAAACTGACGATAGATCAAAAGACCAATAGACGCTTGCATCAACTGAACAAGAAGATCGAATGTTCAAGACCGAATGCGTCCCGTATGCAGTATGTGATTAACTACATAACATCTAGTAGACCGTTTACGGAAAGGGTCCGAAAGCTCGCCAACGAACTGAGGATCTACCATCACACACTGAACACGTCAAAGCTGTTCACATAATAGAGGTGTTATCTGATGCAAGGAGGATAATACAGAAGAGGGAGGAGAGTGTCAGGGAGAATCACCAGTTTCTCGCTGACCCATCGCGCCTCTTCAGCCCCCCACTCACCAACTACCTGAGTTTATCCGTTTCTTGAAACGCTCCTCCAGTAAAATTTGCCTTAGATCCGTTAGGGCCCTTTCTTCGAAGAACGTCACACACATACACATACAATTAAAAATCCTATGAATGCAGGGTGTCCCAGACTCAAGTGTCCGGACTTATATAGCTGCATACAAATAATAAAAAAAGAAACTAAAATTCGTTTTCCAAAAATCAGTTGAAGTTTCAGTTTTTCAGTAATAAAATATTTAATATGGACCAATCAGGAGCGCCGTATAAACAGTCGTGTGTGCGTGAGCGGGAGTCCAACGCAGTGTTATCGAAGCGAGCGCCGAGGTGGGGTTAGCGATGGGAGAACAGCGATCACTACACTAAGTTGGACTCCCGCTCACGCACACAAGACTGTTTATACGGCGCTCCTGATTGGTCCAGCTTGAATATTTTATAACTCAAATACTAAAACTTCGACTGATTTTTAGAAAAGGAAGTTTAGATTTTTTTTTATTTGTATGAAGCCATATAAGTGCGGACACTTGAGTGTGGGACACCCTGTGTGCGTGTGTGCGTATAATTTTGAAAAACGGCGAAAAAGCCACCGCAGGGTCACACTGGGAGCAACTGTCATCCATGAAAATGACACTGGCTCAAACCTATGGTCACGTCTTACGACCGTGAAATGGTTGGCCATAGAGCAGGACGAAATCACAACGACAGGTCGGCGAAACCCTCGTATCTTGAGGACACGGAGCGACCCCAGAATGACAGACCTTTGTATCCATCTCGCAGGTGCCTCTGCATGTTTTTGTATGCGGGTACGACTTTGAGGTTACGAACCAGTGATAGCTTCGCACCTCTGAGAGCACTGGTCACAAGAAAAATTATTTTAACCAAATATTCTGGGAACAGTCGCCGCAGCTCCCTTCCCAGGTCTCGATACCTCTTCTCATTTTCCTTCTCCTTGACTGTGATTTTGTAGTCGGCCGGAGCCCATAATTCCATCACGAATATGGTTCGCATCTCGAAGTCCTGGAGAACGGTGTCAGGCCTCGAGTGTGTAATGGAAAATGCTGTCCGAAAATCGTAGTTCCAGAAAATTTGGCACTTCTCGTTTTGGACAATTGACTCTATCTCCCTCGGAGCGTTCGGCAGTGAGCATTCACAACGCAGAAACGTTTCTCCTCCTCACGCATCAGCTCGCGTGAAGCTCTTTGAAGCTGCCTGACAGTGAATATCTATCTGTGAGCAGAAGTGGGCGGCCGCCAGTGGTGAACACGAACACGTTTGTTCACCCAGCATTTAGCTCCCAATCCCTGCTAATAACACTCATATCTATAACCTCAATGTGCTCGGGAACGCCAGTAATTCGGCCTCGTTTAAGATTAATCATAGATCTTCAGGTCATACATATAAAATATATGAGTGATCTTATACGCGCGATGATTAGTATCGCCGCAGACGTACCCAGCAGAATTGCGTAGTGCGAGAGTTAGTGGAACAAGTGTGATGCAAATTAGTCTGTGGTAGGTTGAATCTAAAATCTTCCGGTAGTCAATACAGGCCATCGATAGGCAGCGCTGGTGGAATGCTGTTTCTTTGCAGACGCACTATTCAATTAGCAGGTTCTCTTGGCAGGCTGCTAAACCTTTTTTCGAGCGATGCTGTTTGTACATCTCTCTCCGCGCAGGCTTAATTCTTCTAACAATCCTGTCGTTTAGGGCAGCTGTAAAGATTTTATACGTTTTCAAACAAGTTAATGGCCTGCAATTATCTGGGTTCGACAAGTCGCCTTTCTTCGCTAGGAGTACAATGCCTTCTAATACCAGCCGCTGCGGAATGGGTGTCTCCGACTTTAAATATCAGGTGAGGATTTAGGTTAGATATTGAGGTGTAGAAGTAAACTACTTCAACTAGAAGTTCCTTATGTGATCTGGTCCGGCAGCAAAGAAGTTATTCTTGCCTCTCAGCGCAATGTTCACCTCTTCGGAAGTGATTCATGGAAATTCCTCCTTAGATGTTATGAGGTTGTCGCAAAGCTCCTCAAAGCAGATGATGTTCTAATTGTTTTCTTTCAATTGTGGTTCGAACTCGTAAACCTCTCTCCAAAAAGTCTCGACCTCGTCGCCCTGGGTGGATTTCGACAGAGACAGGGAGATTGCGGAAGAGGCGCAATGGATTAGGGAGAAACTGTTGAATATCCCTGACCGACCCCTCCCATTTCCATATTCTCCTGCTTGAGTCAGATAGCACCCGTATTTTTTCAACAAAGTGCTGCTTGATTGTGAGCATTTTTGACTTGTTCAGTGTGTGATAGAAGATCCTCGGTTCGTGCGCGAACTTTCGGAAGCTTTCCATAAACGGCCTACCAGATTTTATGTAGTCAATCACACACTGAACACGAGACGCATTCTGCCTTGCTCAGCCAATCTTCCTGTGCATTTGAGGCAAGCGTCTTTTGGTTTTTTGATCCATCGTCGGTTTCAACCTCCTACTTAAATCCGCCAAAGCTCTCGCTGGACCATAAACTCAACACTTGATGGTCTAGAGGTCGGATTCTTCCGAGATATCCTCACGAAGGGAAGCAGCCATTTTAGTTAGTTCTTGAGGCTTGAGAGGAAGCCGGACGTTAAGCTTCCTCCTTGTTCTATCATCGCCATTATCTCTCGGGGATAATAGTTCATGCAGTTTCTGAGGAAGCGATCTGCGTTCATATTCAGTTCACAAGAAATAGGCAGCTTGATTTCGCAAAGACTGCTGTGAAACGTGGTGAAGCTCTGAGTGCTTCTAGCACCACAGAGTGTGCATGCTTTCCAGCAGGCCGATTTAGAACAGGGATAATGCTGACATCGTAGCAGTCCAGCAAGTCATGCTTGATTCGATCCGTCCACTCAATAGTGTTAGCGCATCGTTGGTTAATTGGTCGTCTTACTTCCATCCTAATTATTTTATGCACCCTGAACTCTAGGGCGATCAGCACTATTTGCAGACCCATTGTCGGGTGCTCTGCGCCTTCATTCGTTTTGAACCGCATCTACAACTTTTTGGTGGTTCGGTGATGGCATTGTTATTCGCACGGGTAGCTAGGGAAAGGGTTCTTCATCCTTGTGGAGCACCCCATGCAGGGATAAGGCTGCATACTCTGCGAGGTCGCCCGGTGTCACAGAGTCACCGTTTAAGACATCTCACCCAGGTGCCATTCAGCTTCCGGCACAGTTGTTACGCCTCCGCTAGGGATTATTCCTTCGCTACCATCCCTGGACAATACTACGCAACTGCTTCTTAAGTATTGTAAACGTATTCAGCAGAAACCCTTGGTACAGTGTACCTCTATCCGTAATCTGAGAACGCGTCTTGTTGCTTTGTTTTAGGCCCTGTGGTCCAATTCCAAAGGAACTGAACGGATCTGAAAATGAGCTCGTCCTGGATATAATATATAAGAATATAATATAATATTGGCCTGTCTCACAGACTTATCATCTGTCTGTTGGAAAGCTTGAAGGTTCATCCACACATATTAAGATGCATAGAAAGATTCATAACCCTTTGGAAAACTAGATTTTCTATCTCATCTGGAAATTATCGTGTGACAACCAACAGCGTCACCTTCTAGAGGGGCGTCTTTCAGCGCGACACCATGAGCACTCTGCTATTTTGCATCACACTTCTGCCACTATCTTTCGCACTATGCAAATCCCCTGAATACGTCTGCGGTGACACTAATCATCGCGCGCATAAGATCACTCATGTATTTTATGTGGATGACCTGAAGATCTATGCTTCTAGTTCATAGCAACTTAAGAATGCTTCAAATATCGTCAAGAGGTACACAGAAGGATTTGATATGGACTTTGGATTAGACAAGTGTGCCAAGATTAATCGTAAGCGAAGATGGATTACTGGCGTTCCCTGGGACCCTGAGCTTGCGGATATAAGCGTTATTAGATATCTTACCACTCGAGAGACCTATACATATCTGGCCTGATATTATTCTCCAGGACTTGAAGAAACGAACTATATTTGTAATCAAATTTACGACTCCGACCGGAAGAGGAGAGAGTTTTCAAGGCCTTAAAAGTGAACTCCAGCGATTGCACATAAAATATTCGGTTAGAATAATTGACTTTGTGATCGGTGCTCTCGGAGGCGCGAAACTATCCCCGGTTCGTAACCACAAAGCCATACCCGCGAGCCAAAAAAAAACATGCCACGGCACTTGCGAGATGGATGCAGAAAGCTGTCATCCTTGGCAAACCACACCACGCTCCTAATTTTGTACCTACAACATCATCGCAAAAGATTTCAAACATCGTATTAAATTAACTTTTAACATCCTCATCTCATCTTTCACTTGACTTAGTCCGTGTCTATGATGGAAAACCGGGTTCACCCGAGAACAAGTTTAAAAAAAAGAAATAATGCAGAACAGTGCATTTAGCCAGAGAAGCATTAGACACCGCAGAGCAATAGAGCGAGTTTGAGAATGACGTCGAGGCAATGTCTGAGGGAAAGTTATATAAAAAGCTGGATAGTCTCGAATCTAAAGGTATTCAGCATACGATAGTTAAGAAAAACCTAAAGCCATCCCTGTCCTCACCTACTCCTTTCGGCTCATCAAACGGTCGAACTATTGATTAACTATTGATTGAAAGGGTAGTTCTACCAGGATATAGAGGGGGTAAGGGCTTGTAGATATCAAGAAACTATGTGAGTCACAAGTTATACAGTTGCGAGACTATTTTAACAGCAAGCGAGATGTTGCGCTTTGCAACACTATCTGTAAAGCGGATCTTGATTACACGCCCTTGAATTTGTCCTCACAGGCGAGCACCCCGAAACCTTAGATCAATATGAAATGGATAGTGAGGCATCCAATATTTGGCTGAAAAAGGGATTCCTGTATCCAGAAGCGGAAGGATTCGTCATTGCGGTTCAGGACTAGGTTGTCAGCACCAGAAATTAATCACAAACACGTGTTACACCAAGACGTGGTTGACCGGTGCTGATTATGTGGAGATACCAACGAATGCATCGAGCACATTATTGATGGTTGTTGCGTAATGGCTCATAGAGAATATACGTACAGACATAATGATGTGGCGGGCATTCTACATCAATAAGTTGCCCTAAACTTAGGACTCTGAATAGAATGGATGCCTTTCTATAGATATATTCCAATGCCCGTTTTATATAAAGAAGGTTACATCGTGATGCGAGAAAAAAAAAGTGGAAGAGTTTACATCATCGATATTGCTTGTCCACATAACCGAAATTTGCAGGCCACATATAAAACCAAGATCCATAATTATAGCGAACTAATGCATGAAGTAAAGACAATATGGAGGAATGTGAAACATGCATCTATTTATCCTGTTATGATTTCGGCTACAGGCAATGTGCACGCAACATGCACTGAACAACTTGAACATTTAGGAGACAGTCGGCTACTGGCAGCTGCTCAGTATGCGGTTTTATTAAAAACCTGTCGCATTGTGAGAAACTGTCTAGACCATCAGGGAGCAAGCGTCTAAAAACATGTGTAGTGGCTGACGGTAGCTCTAAGAAAGCATTCAGAGGCGACTGTTCTCATCTCTTACGCTCGCGGCCGCTGTGTAAGGATACCAGCGGTAAAAGACGAACTCAAAACTACACCATGCTCCTAATTTTGTACCTACAACATCATCGCAAAACATTTTAAACATCGTATTAAATTAAATTATAACATCCTTATCTCATCAGTCACTTGACTTACTCCGAAAGCATATGAGGTCAAGTTAATAATTTTTTTGCTTTTCTCTTGAAATCTCCAAAATTGTGAGTATAGCCTAAAATAGCATGAAAAGAAAGGTAAATATCAAAAGTAAGTATACAGTAAAAATTTTGAATAATTTAGTTATTTAAAAATAATTATCATTTATTATTATTTTGACTTTACAATATTTAAAATCAATTGAAAAATAAAACATAAATAATTAAAAAAGAAACTCCTGAATCGGATAATCTAAAATATTCCACAATAATTCATGAAAAACATAATCGTTAAATATCTCAAGACTTCATTGCATGTTTTGAAGTCTTTCTTCAAGGTGTAAATTTTTGCAATCAGAAATCAACTCAAACCTCCTAATAGCCGCCGAAAGCGAATCGTGAAGTCGGGGTCGGGCCTCGGGCGAGTCCGGCTTCGTGCTCGTGCCTCGTGCATTTTCGGCTTTACACGAGGCTGGCCGACTCACCGACGCTACGCTTGTATGTGTTCTCCCAGATGGGAAAGTGGTGGTGGCCGAAAAATCCCACGTTCTAGAGACACTGGTGGCAACCTATGAACAGAGATGTAATGCACCTTTATTTTTTTGAAGTAAAAAGTGGGCATAATGTAAAGAGAAAATAACATCGACTCTTCTTACTTAAGAACACCGAGCTAGCCACAGAAATAAATGAGTCAAATATTTCATCACAAAGGATCTGCGTGCACTAACAGAGCACCTAAAGAACATAGTTTTACCTATTCATTGAATGCAGCACTAACTGCGTTAGAGGTGCAAACTCTAGTGTATTGTGCAGCTGTGGTAGCCCTTAAACCGTTGAGCCGCAGAACTAGGCCTACAAATGCAGTCTTTGGCCCATGAAGGGAATGAGCTCTACCCAGGAAAATCAGGCTAATGCACCATGTTACTATAATCATCCACCTTCAGAACATCAGGGCATTGACACCAGCAATCTTGGAAGAGATCATAGACTCCCAACTGCAGAGACTTGCTGTTCATACTGCTAGACTGCCTCGGTGCAATAAGAGCAGTGCAAGAAGGCAGCAAAATCGAATCTTGTAGGCAGATAAAGGAAGGTTATACCGCGAACTGAGTGTAAAGCAAAATTATCAGCAAGACATCGAAATCCCTCAATTGGAAGATATGACCGACTACTGATGGGGTGTTCGGGAAAAAACAAACAGAAGCAATTTATGCGCTGCATGGTTCCAACTAGAGAAGGCAAGAGCTAGCAATAACCCTATAATGAAGCTGACTAACATCACAGCTGTGAATGTTTCAACGGTTTTGAAAAGAAGAAGTAACGGGAAAGCTCTAGGTCCGGACATGGTGCACAACTTCTGGTACAAGTTCATGAATAGTGTGCACCCAGCGTTGGCAAAGTGTTTACAGAAGATCATCGCACACCTGGATCTGATGCCAGGCTTTATGCTCAGAGTTACTACGTATATGTTGCCTAAAAAAGCAGACGCTTAAAATCCATCTGCATTTCGACCGATATCCTGTCATCCAACAATTTATAAATGCTTTGCAGCTCTAATTGCAGATGATGTATATTCTTACTGCGGCGTGAATAACATCCTTGCAGAAGAAAAAAAATGCGATGATGCTTTGGAGTACAAGAATCAAATATGTTGATCATGAACAATCAAGGATAACTAGACTAATACGCATTACGACGGGTCTCTCATAAGGCGACTCCTTTAGTGCGTTGTGGTTCTGTTTCGCGTTGAACCCATTGAGAAAAACACTAAATAGCGTGCCTCATGGGTTCAGAATACATGATAACGAGGGTGCTCATCAACTGACCCATCTTCTATACATGGATGACCTTAAGCTCTAAGCTAGTTCAAACCACAAACTGCAGAAAGGTATCGATGTCACAAAGCATGTCAGAGGAGAATTAGAGACCGCAGAGCTAGTGAACGAGAATGTGAATGACATCGAGGCAATGACTGAGGACGAGTTATGTCAATATCTGGATTATAAAATCTTACCCATTTTTATGGTAATCATCACTTAAACCTAGGTTTTGATTCTTTAAAAAAGTCAATTTTGTTTAAAATCAAGGAAGTATTTTTAGGAAGCGAGTGTATAGGGATTTTGTGAAAAATAAATTTCCTTGGCAATCACTGGGAAAACTGGATTATGCCCGGTAATAAAAATATTTTACCGGATATAATCTTGGAATATTATTCACGGGAGAGCCGTCTAGGTCAATCCCTAGATATTGAGAAATTGTTATTACTCTATAATATCTTTGAATATAGAATTTTATAATCTGAGATATTAAAATCAATAATCCAAGATTTTAAAATTTAATATCTATATTATAATCCAGATTTATTAGATAACCTCAAAAATATATAATGACTTGTGCAAACGTATTCACAAAAGCATTATTTACTTATACAAAATCTTGATAGACAAACCTATAAATAAAAATGGAAAAAATGCAACAATTTTAAACACACAATAAGCACGAGAGTGGCTATCACAAGATTACAAAAACGAAACTGAAGGAGTCTAAGTTTCTGTACTTGTACAAGCAGAAGTGACGTGTAATGAAAAAATATATAAACCTACTTACTTTTTCAATGCAAATCAGGTGTGCTTTATCACTAATAATCACTTTATCCCTTAGTTATTACTTTTTACGATGCGAGTGGATGCATATGACACGCGTCACGACACTGCATATCATTTGAGACTCAACAGACGCCTGAATATTTTTAAATCTGTGATGTTACAATTTAATGTCTGAAGAGTATAAGAATTTAACATCCAGATATTATATTTGGTAATGTCTTCATATATTAGAAAAAGATTATAGATTATATGCGCCAATATATTTTTATACACGGGATATTATAATCTAGTTCTATTATCCAAATCGTGTAATCTATTTTTGTCAGTGATTCAAAACTTTAATTTTTTTTTGAATATCCTTCTCATAATTATTCCAAAAACGGCGACAAAATTTTACAGAACAAAAATGTTCTATTGTTTCAAATAAATTTCTCCTACCACACAAGAATGCTCTAACTTTATCCGATGAAAAAAACTTGTTAGTAGAATATCGTCGGAACTTGTCGTACTTTTTTAAAAAACTGTTAGAAAGCTTATTAACTCACGCGGTATTTAAATAAATTCCAATATATTTTCAAGAGCATTACAAAATTTCAAAGGATTTCAAAAGATTGAAAAGGATTTTAAATATTTTAGAGTATTTAAAATATTTTTTGGAAATTTTAATTGATTTAAATAATTTGAAAGGATTCTTAATGGTTTTAAAGATTTAAAGTTATGTTTGAAAATAATCGCTAGAGGATTGTATTGACCTGCAAAAATGAATTTGGTAGAAATTGTTGCTGTAAGTTGTGGGCTATGGGGTAAGGTGAATTGAAACCAATTAAGTTGTATTTAACACTTAATTTATAATTTTCTAGAGCTTCAATTAAAAGGTGTCAAAGTATTTGAAATATTTTAGGATATTTAAAAAGATTCAAGAGAATTTTGTTCTAAAATTAATATTATTCGAGAAAAATAGCAACAATTAATTTTACTAATTTTAATTATTAATTTTATTTCAAAAATAAACATTATTTTTTTTACTCTTCAATTTATTGAATGTAAATCTATTAATTTATGGTTCACTTTTTTTTACTTTTGATTTTCCACCATTTTTACTATTTAAATTTTTTTTTTAATTTTAGAAATTTATGTTTTTGTTCAGAATTATTTTCAGATTTATTTTCATTTGAATTTAGATTCATTTGATTATTTTCGCTTCTAAAATTTTCCGTCTCGTAAGCATCAGCTAGGGCAAATGCTGCATCAACTAGACATAGCCTACTTTAAAATATTTGAATATCAAACATTAAAAATATGATAGAATTAACATTAAAATGATAATATGTTAAATAAATTTTGTTTTGATAATAAATTATAAATGTTTACAAAGTTTTTTGTGTTTCAAATGGTAGGTCTTTGAGCTAGAAATAGGAAGAGGAAAGTTCTATCGTACCCTATCCCTTTTTCAGCTCTATGAATTTTAAAAAAATATTTATTTTTTATGTGTTTGGGCCATGTATCAACATTGGACCATATATCGATTTTGAGCACTATTTTAAATTTGGGCAATATGTCTATTTTTGACCATATGTCCAAATTAAGCCGTACGACGGACGAGCAGATGAACAGGCGGACGGACACCCGACAGAAACTATAAGAGTTTGTGCCCGTGGCTAAGAAACCCTGAAAAATTGGTCATTTAGAAACCTATGTTTGAAACTTTTCTTTTCGTTTGATTTTCTTCGCGGATGATTTAAATTCAAGTATATAGAGTTGGTATAAAAAATAAAAAATCTGTTGTGTCATAATTTCCGTAACGTTACGTATTAGAAATTCCGTAATAGTAATGTATTTATTTCTGTATTATTTATTTATTTTAATTATTTATTTCAGTATTTATTTCCTAATTTTATTTTATTTATTTGTTTCTTGGTAAAGATAAAAATTAAAAATTTGAAATACTTATTTTGAAAAATCTTTCATTAAAAAATTAAGCTTTTTTTGTAGAAAATTCGTCTCTTTGGGAAATCTTTAATTTTTTTAAATTAAATCTACAACTGGTTGAAAAATAATATTTTTTGGATGAATTCTATTTTTTTATTTAAAATAAACATCTTTACAGCTTGAATCGATAATAATTTGAAATCTGAACAAATATGTATTAAAAGTATTATTTATCTTGAAAAAGTAATTCGAAGAGAATATTTAACAAGATTTTAAAACAAATTCGAAGCTATTTACTTACACTCCGCACGTTTATGGTCGAGTATTGAGCTCCGGCAAATTTTGACGTATTTAAAGTTCTAGCCAGGCGAATTTTGGTGTCAATAAGGAACTTTCTGTTCCGATAATATTTTTTGCTACTTTGGAAACATGTTACAATATTTTACTATTTCATCATAAAATTAGGAATATTAAGTTATAAATACACACACAGTGTCATATAGTCAAGAACATTACACATCAAAAGCACACTAAAGAATTTTTCATCACTTCAATATTTCTGTAATAATACACTTTATCACTAATTTGCAAATTGCCTAGAAGATGGCAGCACTTTAGATGCGAATCACGAATCCTCACGATCACTCTTCTGTGACCAGTCACTAGCACGCGTCTTTTTTAAAGGGAGACTTGGAAAAGGGGTTCAAGAGATGACAGATGACTCTTCTGTGACCATTCACTAAAATGCCGTACTAAAAAATTAAAAAATACGGCAAGAAGTGCCGTATCTGTATACAGTACGTACGTTAATAGCTATTTATAACATGGTTGAGTCTAAACGTACGGAACTGGCAAAGGGAGGGGGAGTTGGAGAAGGAAAGGGGGCATGGCTTGTGTCCGGACGTATAGACACTACCTATTTAAAAAGATTTTTAAACATTCAAAAAGATCCCCAAAATTGTCAAAAAATAATCTAGAAGATTTCAAGACATTTTTAGGAATAATTCGAGTAATTTTAAGAGATATTTAAGAATCTGCGAAGTTTTGAAGAGATTAACAATATTTTAAAACTTCAAAAAGTTTATAAACTATTATTACATTTTTTCCAAGCTTCAAAAAGTCATAAATATCTTTCACATTCAAATTTTTCGTAACATTTTTTTAAATCCTGTAAAGTAAAAAAACTTCGCAGACATTTTCATTTTTGAATTTTTTAAAGATACCATGGAAAATTATATTCATATAACTTTAAAGCGAAGAAAAAAAGAAACTTAAAAAATAAATAGGTATTAGAAATTTGTATTTTGTATTAGAAATTATTTTTCTCTTCAAATTATAATTTGCCTAAATTTTTTTTTCATGACTGAATGATATTTTTTGGCTTAAAATTCAGCAATTTTGCTGAAAGATCGTATTTTTGGTTTAAAAATTTATTTCGTTTAATTTCTTGTTGTTTGCAGAAAGTTAATCTTCTTGATAGAGAATTAATGTATTTGGTTGAAAATGAACTTTTTTGTAGAAAACTCATATTTTTGGGTTAAAAAATTAAACCCGTCTTGTAGAAAATTGTTCTCTTTTAGACAATGTTTAAATTTTTTGGGTTCAAAATACAACTGGTTGAAAAATAATCTTTTTGGATGACTTAAACGGTTTCTTTTTTAACCTTGAAATAAAAATATTTTAGGATTGAAATATCAACTATAACATTTTTCTTTGAGAATTTATATTCTTTGTTTAAAAAAATGAACTGTTTGATTGAATATATTTTTTTTTAAATTTTGGTTTGACATATTTGAAAAGTTTATAAATTATTGTTAAATTTTTTCCAAGCTTCAGAAAGTCATAAATGTTTTTCACACTCAAATTTATCCCAACCTTTTTTTCAAATTTTGTAAAATGAAAGAAAAAATCTTGATAATTTTGTAGATACTGTTTCGACATATCTGAAATATTCAAAAGTCTTTTTGAATTTTCTAGAGAAACCGAGGAAAATCATATTTATATAAATTTAATGCAAATAAAAAAAGAAACTTAAGAAATAAATAGTTATTAGAAATTTTGATTTTGCATTCAAAATTATTTTTCTCTTCAAATTATAATCTTCTTGGTAGATAATTAATGTATTTGATTGAAAGTAAACTTTTTTGTGGAAATCTTTTTTTTGTTGTCGAAATTTTGATTTGACGTATCTGAAATTTTCGAAAAATATTTTTGAAATTCCTCAAGGATCTCAGGAAAATTATATTTATATAAACTATTTAAAACAATGAAATTAGAAAATAACGAGTTATTCGAAAATTTCATTTTGTTTTCAAAATTATTTTGCCCAGAAAATATGCATTTTCCATCAAAAAAGTTGATTTTCAACCATATACATGAATTCTCTATCTTTTTTGTTGAAAAAATCAACTATTTAATTGAAGATGAATTTTTTTGTTTGAAATTTTGATTTGGCATATTTGTATATTTCAAAAATATCTTTAAATTTCCTCAAGAATCTCAGGAAAATTATATTTATATAAGCCTAAGAAAACAAATTAATTAAAAAATTAAATATTTGTTTGAAACTTTTATTTTGTTTTCAAAATTATTTTGCCCAGAAAATCGAAAATAATTTGAAATTTGAACAAATATGTGTTAAAAGTATTATTTATCTGGAAAAATTAATTCGAAGAGAATATTTAACAAGATTTGAAAACATTTTAAAAGATTTCCGAAGTTTTAAAAAGATAAGAAAATAATTTTCAACTTGAAATGATTTTTAAAAATTAAAAAAAAGTCGATTTTTGAAGATTTGGAACAAAAAGCTTCAAAGCTATTTAAGAATTTTGACAAGTTTGAATTGAATACAAAAAATTTGTTAAGATTTGTGGGAAAATTTAAAATAATTTCTTATTCTATAAAATTTACTTCGAGACTATATTAAAAATATTTTCTATCATTCCAAGGGATTTATAAAATTGTCAAAAAACAATCTGGAAGATTTTCCGTTTTTTTTTAATTTAGAAGTTTTAAAAAATTTGAAAAATATTTGAAGGTACATTTTTTAAACCAACTCAAACTTTTAAAAAATCAAATTGCGCAACAAGATTGCACTAGAAGGCCTAAAAAGAATTATGTTCTTAAAAAAAAACTGTTTTTTAGAAAATAAATAGTCAAGAAATTCAATTTATGCAAAATAATTGCACAAAAAAAAATTAAAATAAGAGAAATATGTTTACAAAAAACATCGTAAAAAGGCTCATTAGAGACAGATATATGACAATTGAAAAAAGAGATATTTTTCAAGTGTTTTAAGTGTTTCGCGAAATACAATCAACTATACGAAATTTGAGGTGAGAGTACCAATGACGTGAAAAAATACTCAGTTTAAACCAACGAGGGCGCTCTTCGGGCCTCTTTTTTTTAAGGGTCACCCACTGACGCGGAGTAGAGTGTACAGGGACCGTGGTGGGAGATGACGAAACTGTGCAATAATAAGTGCGTGTAGGGGGTTTAAATTAAGTGAACTTTAAAATAAGCAGTATTTAAAATATACGGAAGTTTACTGTAATTTAAAAATGCATTGAATTAAATAATATTAATTTTTAGTATATGTTTATCATAGGTAACTACAGAAATTAAATTAGAATATTTTCCAATGCTTCCAACATCTACGGATCACGAGCAAAGCCTTAATTCCACGTCAAATGATAGATGAATAGCTGAGTCATAGCTGAGATGACAAAAACTATTCCTGGAGAAACAGTACAATAAAAAAATGAACCACATAAAAAATTGTATGTTGAGTAGACTTAGAAAATTTGCATTAGTTTTTTTATATTTTCATTTAAAAATTTATCATCGACACATTTGATAAAAATGCTGTTTTTTAATTTTAACGCCAACAGATTAATTTGTGTTTCACAGTAATTTATTATAGGAAGAATTTTACTTACATACGTATTGTAGGTACTTCTATTGTATTGTATCTATTATAGGTACTTGTGTTCGACTTTGCGAATCTGATTTGATAATATCTTTGCTTTAGAATTCCATTGTGCATTAAATATTTTTTACATTATACAATCAAAAATATTGAATAACAAGGACTGCTCGTATAACTGACGTCACGTCAATCATAAAATCTGCTATTTCCGGAATTTTCCCCCCGTTTTATAAATTAAATTCAAAATGATTTAAACATACTATTAATTAATTTCATATAAAAAGAAAGTTTAACTGCCTCTGCCAGATGCAATAATTATTTATTCCATTCATGACACATTCAAATTCTCTATTTTGATAGTAAAATATTTCAGGTCGATTAATTGTAAGCATAAATTAATTGAAGATTATAAAAATTGAATAATGATTGATTGTGGAAAAGTTAAGACTGAAAAATTCATTGAGCATTTGAACTTTAAATTGCAGAATTTTAAATGTCTCAAGCTTTTATTTCAAATTTTTCGAATTTAGGTAAGTGTTCCGCTTTTATGACTTCGACTGATTTAATTTGTAAGTTAGTTTTGATTACTTAAAAGTACAGAATTTTGATCTTTAAAAGCCTGTATTTTTTATTCTATTGACCGGAACCATTGTTGCCAACCAAGAGATAAACGGGATTAAAAAAAAACGTGTTTGTCTCGGGACGCACGGTAGAAGTGAAACTTCGAAAGAGTGTTTAGTTGGAATTTAATGTTGGAATAAGGAATTCAAATAATTCCACTATTTGAAGGAATGCCTTGAATTCCACGATTTCCTTGAATTTCATGAATACGCGTGCTCAGCTCGTTACCTTGCTGGAGTGTGACGTGACGCTCGAGCGTGACGTGGCGCTTGGGGTGACGATTCTTATGGATTCATTCCTCGTGCAAAAATGCCGTACTTCGTGCTAAGAAGTTTCACTTAAAAAAATAGTTCCATACGTACACTAGAAAAAAGTTGTATTTAAAATTTCGTAGAAGGAATCTAGATTTTGAGTGAACAGGGGAAATTAAAGACTAAGTTTGCAAAAGGTGGCGAGGTGTTGTACGTAAATCGTGGGGGTTTGAATACACTTAATCATCTGGAAAACACATGGGGCTTTAGAATCGCAATATGGAGTTTATATTTGCAAACTGTTGAAAATGATTTACCTGCTGCAAAGGTTGTTATTGACGAAATCGTTGAAAAAATAATTTTTAAATGTGGAAAATAGTTGTCATGCATCAACTTTACTTCCCTTGATTTTTTTTAATTCCGTGCTGAAGCTTTTAAAGCATTAGCAATCTCCCCTCTTGTTAGTTTAATTGTAGAACTTGAAATAGATAGCGCGTCGCTATATCATCTATCGAAATTGATTATTGGTCAAGAACTGCAGTAAACTCACCCTTTTAAATCTCAAGAGTAAAAATATTTAATTTCTTCTTATATGACCAATTTATAGTAAACATTACATTTTTCTCTTCGATAAGTTATTGGAAAAAGACGGATTCTGAAATGGCACAGAATGACTTGTGCATCTTCAAGAAAAATGCATAACAAATTTGGTCCAGTTTTTTTGTTTAAACTTGGAAACGATATAAGTAGAACTTATGCTAACAAAATTGAGGAACTGATTATGTATTAGTTTTTGTGCCAAACTATCAACAACGATTTTTCATTTATTTTCAATAAAAAGTAAGTTACAAATTATTTATAATAGTATAACATTATAATAAGCAAACAATGTATGTAAACGATAAGTAACATAAGTATTGAGCAACATTAGCTTCTGAAAGTTATTAATTATTTTTTAAAAATATTGAAATTTGTTTAAGAAATGCCTGCGTCACATATTTCGGTCACTTAAAAAAATGTAAAAATCCACAATGATTCTGTTTTCAGAGTTTCATTTTACTAAAACTCGATTCTGCAGATTTTCTGTCAAAGTTGTGTTTCTTATCACAGTAGTCCTTCAATTTTTCACAAATTCTTTTGGTAGCAGAGTCTAAGTCACGACATGCAAAAGCTTTCTTGAGAAAATTGTTTCGTAGAAAATCGTATAGATTAGTCTTACCTCCAAGTACGCATGCATGACACTGAAAAAATAAAGATTTCAAATAAAATTCCGTATTGATAATATAATGAAAGTAGCGTATTTTTAACTAAGTTGAAAGATTTGTTTTTAACCAACCTGGTACGATCTATTATTCGGATATTTTTCGAAAGCTTGCAAATAATATTTTGCAGCACCTGGTAAATCATTATCACAAAAATAACTGCAAGCAGCGATTTGCAACAAAATATCAAGGTATCTGCCTTCGAAAGTGGCATAAGTCTTTAACATTTCTTCCAAGTATTGAACGAAGTCAAATCCATCTCGCAATTTAGCTTTGCACTTTAGATAGGACATCTCTGCTCCATAATTTCTATCTTTGGAAGCTTTTAGAAAATACTCTGCAGCCTCCTAAATATCCATAAATATAATAATTAAACAAGTACCAATAACCATTTCGCGATAAAATGAATAATAAATATTTAGATTTTTAATCTGATCTTGAATATATTGAAGTTTAAATATTTGTAAAATTGTAGAATCCAAATTTCAATATTTTAATATTCGTGAGATACAAATAAACTAAATAATTGTATACGTACGTTGTCATTACCAAGAGCTTCGAAATATATTCCTTTATAATGAATGAACATGCCATCATTCGGAAATCTTTCCTCAACATAATCAAGACATTCCTTTGCCATTTTCAACTCTCTCTGCCGGATGAACCCAAGAGCTAAGCGTAATCGTACAGCGCAACTTTCTGGTTTTGCATGAAATATTTTCTTGTATATTGACAAAGCTTTTGGCAAGTTTCGTTTCTCTTTGTGACATTGGGCAAAAAATATTCCGTAAATCGGTTTTGAGGATAACTCATATGCTTTTTTAAAGCCCATTTCTTCCTTTTCTGAGGGCTTAGACACAAACTGTGCAATTCGTCTTTGGCGTCTCCAATTTTTTGCAAACATAAAATGCCAAACAGCAAAGTCTGGATTATCTTTAATCGCTAATTCAGCGAAATAGATAGCCCTTCCGATTCCTAAATTACCAGCATCTTTATACTTGGACCATGCCAAGCACTTACATCCATTCAACGTACTTCTGTCTTTTGCACTTGCTTTATAGTCAACGTCGTGAATGGTTTCTAAAATCTTTTCAACGTCTTCCAAATGGCCTGTTTCCAATTCCACGTAACACTTTGTGCCATTGAAAACATTCTCTAGTACATTCAGACAAATGTTATCTGCATGCCTAGAATGGGAAGAGGGTTGTTATTTTATTATTTGCAAAATGTTGCTTGATAATGAATATTCTCAGCAAGGACTGTTTTTGAATTTCAGCGAAACTAGTTATATCGCGCATTTTATTGCCATTCAAATGTCTTAATTAAAATTTTGGTATAATAATAATTATATAGCATTACTCGGCTTTAACGGAGTCCCAACATTCTTCTGCAGACAGGATGCATTGATTTGCCTCAGTCAAGTTGTCTTTTACAACGCTTTCATAAGCTTGTACTAATAAACGCATCCATTTCAATATTGGGACGGATTCTTCGTCATCGTGGGTTTTTGTCTCTTCATGATCCTTTATAACTTCATCTATTTCGTTCATTCCCCATGTGAATGGGCACTCGAGATTTTTAATTTTTTCTGAAGTTTTGTTTAACCTTGCCATTTATTTTATTTTTTTATTTTTTAGAAAAGTAGTCTGAAAATATCAATTAACGGACATTGTTAGGATAATTTTGTGGCTGATGCTATACCTGGTGGAGTCCACATCATCTGATCACGAGAATTTTCGTGTCGGAATGGGATTTGGCTGTAATTCAGGATATATGATTACAAAATGGTGGTGAAAAAAATAATACCAAATATTTTTCGAAAATTCGAATAAATGGCGGAGATGTGGGACTTTGAGTGCTTGGACAACTTTTTTTTTAAAGTGATGTATCTCGGGTTCTATAACTGACCGATTTAACTTTTCGACATCTGAATTTACTTGTTTTAAAATACGTATCAAAATAAAATAAATTAAAATTAAACACTTTTTTCCAAACTTGGTGATTAAAATAAAAATGGAAAACGTGTTTCCCAAAAAATGCCATTTTTTATTTTTAGTTGTCAGAGGAAGATATAAGTGTGGTCTACAAGCCCTAAAATTATTGAAGTAGGTTTACCACTGTCTTCTGAGAGAAAAATTCAAACGTCAGGTCTTCTATAGCGCGGCGCGGTTCAGTAGGGCAAATAAAAGTGTCTGTGGACAAATTAATTTTCAAGCCACAATTTTTTTCATCTGATTTGAAATTTGTTATAAATGAAAATTAATACAATTCAGCATACATCGGTTACATCCGATTTTTTAAAAAAGGTTTTTAATACTTTTTTATTTTGTAAAATAAAAGGACAGCAAACAATTTTTACTTTTGAAGAATACCGTTCGTTATAAAATATGCAGATTTATTTAAAAAGATCTCGAATCAATGACACATCTATTTAGAAATGTTTTTCAGTGGAACTGTAAAAGTTTAAATATTTATTGAATCTTTTTAAAACAAATGTGTTGACGAAAATAATTTCGTGGGGATTAGCTATGTTTGGTCCCTTAATTTCAACTAGACAAATTATTAATAATTTTAATTATAATTATTATTTATTGACTTTGATTAATCTAACTCACAAACCCCTTTTACCTATACATTGTAAAAACTTACTTGAAAATAAGTGACCAAACATTGCTAAACTCCACGAAATAATTTTTATCCACTTCTTCGCTTATAACAAATTCAATAAATTTTTGAACTTTTACAGTTCCACTGAAAAACATTTCTAAATAGTTGTGTCATTGATTCTAAATCTTTTTCAATGAATCTAAATATTGTATAACGAATGGTATTCTTCAAAAGTCAAACATTTTTCTTGCTATCATTTTGTCTTATAAAATAAAAAAGTATTAAAAACCTTTTTTAAAAATCGGATGGAAACTATGTATCCTGAATTGTATTAATTTTAATTTATAAGCAAAAATTTAATCGGATGAAAATAATTGCGGTTTAAAAGTTAATTTGTCCAGCACACAGCCACTTTCATTTGCCCAACTGAACCGCGCCGCGCCATAGAAGACCTGACGTTCGAATTTTTTTCTCTAAAACCAGTGGCAAACCTACTCCAATAATTTTAAGTCTTGTAGACCACACTTATAACTTCCTCTGACAACAAAGAATAAAAAATTGAATTTTTTGGGAAATTCGTTTTTATTTTTTTCACCAAGTTTTCAGAAAAAAAATTTAATCTTTTTATTTTAATACGCATTTTAAAACAAGTACATTCAGACGTCGAAAAGTTAAATCGGGCAGTTAGAACCCAAGATATATCATTTATTAAAATAAAGTTGTCTAAAAAATCAAAGTCCCACATCTCCGCCATTTATTCGAATTTTCGAAAATTAGTTTGTAGTATTTTCTTCACCACCAAGCAATCATATATGCTGAATTACAGCCAAATCCCATTCCAACACGAAAATTCCCGTGATCAGATGACCTCGACTCCACCTGATCTTCCAAAACTAAACTTACGCGAAGTTTCAAATTTAAATTCTTCAAAATTGTACAATTTCCAAAAAAATCCTTTTATATATAAATAATTTTAAAATAGAAGAAGCCAAATTGGAATGCCATGTTAACAAAATAAAGTATCTCTTTCGGGATAAGCGTGACTCACTTAGTTCTGGCCGGGGATCAGGGAGTTCATATGATAAAAGTGATGCAGGGAATTGTACGAGGCGGTATAAGGGGGGGGGGGGTATAGGGTTTTTGTAGAATCATCTACAATTCAAGTTTGTTTATTTAAATAACACGTTCGTCCCGCAACACTTCTCCGGCCCAGGTCGCTGATGAATCTCTCTAGCAAGCATCCCAGGCGAATAGCTTCACAAAGTCATTACGTAAAGCTCTCCTCTCGGGCCGATTAATATCCAAGGTCTTTCGTTTCGAGCGTCATTCACTCTACTGACACTCTTCATCGTGCATTTCTTATAAACTATTTGTCGCCAAACTTTTCTGTCCTGGCATACCTCTTTAGCTTCCTTTACGTTAATGTATTTCCTCATGCAAGCTCTTGTGTTTCTAAGACTTTTTATATCTTTTCGAATTAGGGTCTAATTAACACTTTCAAACCACTATTTTCTCGGTCTGCCTCTGGGTACGCTACAATTTACCTTACCCCGATATACTTGTTTCGTAATTCAAAAAAAAACCGGTTAATGCTTGACGGACTATAAATTCAGAACAGTCAAATCCGCTGTTAAGGATTTAAACATTAGAGAAACCACGTTGTTTCTTGGTGAGGATGATTGAAAGGACACGTTTATTGGGGGGTCCGAGTCCAGACCACTTGGGGCTTTTCATTGAGATGTTAAAAAATAAATAAAACGCGCGGTTCATTCCTTTTTCGAAATAGCACGCGAAATCCTAAAGTATGTCGATGTACAAACAGACTCACTCGTTACTTTAGGACTTAAATGAGACTGGGGAATATGTATTAATAGTCATCAATAATTTACATGAATAGCTGATCTCGCTATTTGGTAATTCAGATACTTTCTAAGAACATTTGAAATCTAATAATAAGTTGATTTATTTTCGTCCTACAAGAAATAGAGAAAAACCCACGTAGAATCCGGGGGGTCGACGAGAAAACCACGGTTGTCTTCTACATAGGGGGGCGGGGCAAAAAGTGGAAAAATTGGGCCTCATGCTTCATACAAGCCCCCTTTACATAAATTGTTCAGAATTAAACACTTTCCCATTTAAAGCCTTAATAATTGGAAACAATTTTAAACTGAAAACATTTCAAGAATAATTTCATTGAAACTTTATAAATTAGAGAATTTCAAAGTAACGCAGCTTTGTACATAATAATGTTTAGTTATATTTTGCTACAAAGTTCAAGTTTTTGGAAAAACCAAATTAAAACGCTTCAAAATTTAACTGCATTAGAGTTAAGTGATTTATCATATAAATAAATTCAGTTGAAGAATGGATATTTAAATTATCAAAATTATATTCATGCTGACTGAAAATAACCTTATTATTCAAAAAATTTGGATTTAGAGTGTAAACGTTCAAAATTTTATCATTTCACACTTATGTTGTTCAAAATTGTACAATTTTCAATTAAAATCCTTTTTATCTAGATAATTTTAAAATAGAAAAGTATAAGATTAGAATGTTATGTTAATAAAATCCAAAATGATTTGATTTTAATTTAAGTAAATCATAATTGTATAACTTTAAAAAGAAAGCCTTTTAATACTTGACCCACTGTAAATTCAGAACACTCAAAATTAACACAACGTTTAAAATTAAGGAATTAATCATTATTTTCAATTTAAATTTTAAATCGCTCGAGCTTGAATATTTTTAGTTTTTAATTTGCAATAGTAAAAGTCTTTTTTTTAAGGGTGTCGAAATAAAGTGTTCAATTTGGGTCGCTTCTGTTTTGCAATTGTATATTTTAAAAATGTTTAGTTATATTTTGCTTAGAATTTCAAGTTTTGGAAATATCAAATTAAAAACGCTTTAAATTTTGAAACCGTTAGTTATCTGTTAAACATTTTAAATAAAACTTTCAAGTATGGAAGTATTAAAATTTGAAAACTTTTTAAACCGTTAAATATTGAATCTTAAACTGAGAACAAAAACTTTATTCAAAATTTCGAAACCACCAAATTAAACATTAGGGAATTTTTTAAAACATCTAAATTAGTGCTATAAAATGTGGATACTGTAAGGAGTTACGACATATAGTTTTAAAAGGTTATAAAAAATGTTAGGAAATTAGAATTAAAATTTTTTTATTCGTTGAATTTGTAATAAAGTTAAGTTCTTCGCGTAAGTATAGTGTACTAGACTTACGCTACGTGAAGCGACTTCATAAAAACGTTTTATATGAAGTCGCTTCATGTTAGTGTATATTTATTAGCTACTTCGTAATTTTGTTGTTGCATTAAGAGAATTAAATTTTCAAGTATACTAAATTCCGATAAATATAAAAAATTAATCGCTTCTTTTAAAAATGGCAATCGCATCATTAAAAATAAAACACGTCAAGTGTTTTCTAAACTTCTTCTAAAAGAAAATTTACTGAATGTCATAAAAGAGGTTATATTTTCTAACCAAACATATTTAATTTAACTACCACAATGAGGTAAAGTAGTTAAACAATAAATTAGGTTTTATAATATGTGTATACACATATGTAGAATCCAAGCAACACGTTGAATAAATAAGTATCGCATTTTGTACCTTATTCCAACTGTTGCGTCAGAATTCAATTTTCTGCTTTCCTGCTTTCTTCAATACCTAATAGTTAATTGTATAGAAGACGACGTATACACTTTCTTGCTGGATATTATATATATATATATTATAAATAGATATGAAACGGAAGATTAGAGACGATATAATGGAAAAAAACAATACAAACACATTCAAACAGCTACTGACTTCTACCCACTGCTACCGAACTTCTACTGACACATTCTGACACTTTTGCAAATAATCAGGGGTTTCCCCTAAAACATCTGACTTATTTAAAAAAAAGAATTGTTCAGTTATTTTTTCGTGAAGTGGGATTATAAGTCCTAGTTTGTGGCGAATATATCTGGGAAATAACCCTTCTTTCGAAACCCATAAATGCCAGATGCCCTGCCTGGGGCGTTTAAAAAATTGGAAATTCGCAGTGACAATATAAGAGCCAATTTTCTTCTAGGATCGATTATTGATGCCCCAAGTTTATTATTATTCAATATGCATTCGTAAAACAATAGACCGAAATTCGGGGGATAACACCTTGAAAATGAATCATTTTTCTCGAAAGTGTGGGTCTGAGCGGGGACCGAGGGAGCAGCCTCGTCAGTTTAAAATGCTTTTTTTAAAATGCTAAAAATGTCAGTTTAAAAGGGTAAAAGGCGTCAGGGGAAAAGGGTAAAAGGACGGGATAACGGCTACGGCGACAGCCGGCAACGTCCCCGTGTCCCGGCTCTGCGACCCACACTTTCGAGGAAAATTATTCATTTTCAAACTTAATTTTCAAGGTGTCATCCCCGAAATTTCGGTCTGTCGTTTTACGAATGCTGCCTGTGAATACTATTCTTTACGTTATTAAAAACGCCAGACCTTATACTATCACTGCAAAATCCAAGTTTTTTTATTAATAATTATCTAGTCTGGCAGTATGTTATCCGCAAGCTATCGGTCTGGCGATTGAATAATCAACTTGGGGCATCAATAATCGATCGATAGCCCAATTCATGGATTTTTGCCACCGTGACTATACACGTGTGCATCCTTGAATTGTCCTAATGGAAGAGCACTTTTTTCTTCGACAAATGCGGTCGTTTTTGCTTCAAATCAATATCGAATCTGTTCAAAAGCTCTGAATAATATTGGCCGTTGATCATTTTACCATTCTGAAGATACTCGATGTGAATGATACCGCGTGCATCCCCAAAAACGGTGGCCATGACCTTGTTGGCCGACAGACCCACCTTGACCTTCTTTGGTGCACCTTCACCCGGAGAAACCCACTATATTTATTATTCTTTGGTCTCTGGTCTGTTGTGATGGATCCATGTTTCGTCCACGGTTAGGAAACGCCGCAAAAACTCGTTCGGATCACGGCTGAACATCGCCAAACACTCCTTTGAAGTGGGCATACGGTTGCGCTTATGGCCGAATGTGAGCAATCGCGGCAACCATCTCGCGGATAGCTTTCTGATATCCAAAAATTCATGTAAAATGTAATGTACCCGCTCAGTTGAGATACCTACAGCCTCAGCCAACTCACGCACTTTCATTCTTCTATCGTCCAATATCATTCCATGGATTTTATCGATAATTTCTGGCATGATGACCTCTTTTGGGCGACCTGAACGTTCGGCGTCACTTGTGCTGGTACGAGCACAACATAACTCAGTAAACCACTTCTTAACCATACAAATTGATGATACAGAGTTCCCATAGCATTTATCAAGCCTTTCCTTGGTTTCAGTGATGAATTTTTACGCAAAAAATAATGCCTACTCAGCACACGAAATTCACTTTTTTCCATTTTCGTTAACATTCACGAAGTTCTCTCTTTTAAATGGCCATCAAATACAAAATAAATGACCCAGATTGCTCAAAATTTAACAGTAGTCTATTCATAGATGGCGTTGACGGGATCAGTGGTACATTTTAAGTTACTGCGCAAACAAATTCAAAAAGTCACTGACTGATCAACCAGCCCTCGTATTTGTAAGGTTTTATAAAAATGAAAAAAAGATTAGGTTCCTAGGAAAAATTAAAATGATTTTATTATTTTTATTATATTATATATTTCCGTGTGAAAAATTTGAATGATTTGTTATTTTGAAATATTAACCTTAAGAGAAAATTAAAAAAGGTTTATAAACATTTCAAACAATTTCATAAAATTTCGAAAAAAAGGTCTAGAAGATTTTAAAGCAAACTGTTTCAATTTGGTAAAATTTAAAAATTAAAAAAAAAAAATAAATAAAGTAAATTCAAGAAATATTTAGAGGAATTGAAGAGATTCAAAAACATATATTCCGAAAGGTTTCAAGAGAATGAACAAGTTTTCTCAAAATTCCTGATAAAATTTAGAAGATTATGAGGCAATGTTTTTACATTTTCAACGATTTTTCAAAATGTTCAGAAAAATTCTAATCAGTTAAAAATATTTGTAGGTACTTAAGACATTTTAAATAGGTTAAAAATATTTAAAAACTTGGGAACATTTCAAAAAATGTATCAAATATTTCTTGATTTCTTTCAAGCTTCTAAAAGCCCTAAACATCTTTTAAAAATACTCGAATTTTTCCAATATTTTGTAAGATTCTTTTTAAAAAAATGTTTTCAAAGTCTTCTAGATTCTTTGTTGACACATCTGAAATATTCAAAAATCTTTTTTAATTTTCTCAAGATTCTTATAAAAATTATATTTATATAAATTTAAAAAATGAACTGATAATACTTATTTTCTTGTTCTCAATTCTCAAAATGTAATTTCAGTTTGAATTTAAGTGTTCAAAAACTTTAAGTAAATAAATATTTATTTGAAATTCGTATATTGTATTATTATTAATATTGTTTTGTATACTTTATGACAGGGCTCACTAAATGGCAGTCAGTGACTGCAAATACTTACAGTGTCAGTCGCGAGACTAGGTCAAATAGGCCCGAGAACAAGCCCTCATAAATCTTCTCGTTCGACTGGTCCTTATCCTTCACGGTAAATTACAGTTTGAAATGAAAAAATGAAATGTATTGTGAACTCAAGTAGAAAAAATCAGACCCTTCGGTGTGAACCATGAGCCGCAATCAGCCGTGACTGTAACCCTTTCTAGGATTTCTGGAAACCGAAGAAAAAACCATAAAAATTGCGATTTCTACGGCGGCACTATTGGTAGCGGCTGACTGGAATTTCGAAGTCAGCGTGAGAGTGGAGGAAGCGTCTCGGCGTGCTCGAGCATGGATGAGGGGAAGCGGCCTTAGTCCGAGGGGGAAGTAACTCTCGAATCAAGGGGTTTTAGCCACTGATATATATAATACCACGAAGGAATAGTAAGGAGTGGTATCCCTGTAAGTGGGGAGTGGGACGAACAACGTCCAAGAATTCCTTAATGTATATATATATAATAGAAAAAAAACTAATATAGTTTAAAAAAATGAAATAAAAAATATAACTATCCTTTATTCGCAAGAAGAAATATAATTTGATTTAATTGCAGACGTGTTTATTAGGATGGGCCGAAAAAGCTTAAAATTATTTTATTCATTGATAATGGCACTGAAATGTTTTTTTTGTGATATTACGAACAAATTAAAAAAATCACATTATTGGGCAAGTCGATTGAATATTTTCAAATTTTTAATTTTTTGTGTATTGAAATTTGTTTTCCAACTTATTTATTTTAAGTTTAAAAAAAATGTTTTTCTATTTTTTACGGATGCTGAAACATAAGATATTTTTACACGGGATCCGTAAGAATATAAAAACAAATTTTGTTTGAAACTTAAAAATATGTGCGTGTTTTTTAAATTTATTGAAAAAAGCATCAAAAAAATAAAAAATAAATTTTTTTTCTTGCTACTTTAACTACAAATTAAGAAAAGTGCATATTTCAACATTTTTTTAAACAGTCGTTTTAACAGATGAATAAGTCAATATTGCTGACTGAATCAAATTGCCACTTGAAATGATTGATCTGACAATATAAGTGACTGGTTTTCTATAATAAAGTAGTCAAATTACTTCTAAATTAAAATTTTTAATTAAAATTCCTGCATTTTGGTGAATTATTAAAATTTTAAAAAATACTGATTACCACATTAAAAGTTGCGGATTAGATTGATCTTTTTCCAGAATTTATATTTTTTTAATAAAAAATCAACTACTTGACTGAAAGTTGAACTACTTTGTTCAAAATTCATTTTTATGTTCGTTAAAAATTTATTTCTATGATTAAAAATGTAACTATTTTGTTGAAAATTTGTTGTTTTATTGGGTGAAAATTAATTTTTTAACTCAAAATTTAAATATTGTATTTTTTGTTAAAAATTGCTCTTTTTTTTGAAAATTCAACTATTTCTTTGAAATTTTCTATATTTTGTTAAAAATTCGTCTTTATTGGTAGAAAATAAATAATTTTATTGTATTGAGAAATAATCTTTTTCTATTATCAATTTTACTACGTGGTTGAAAGTTTAACTGCTTTGTTAGAAAATCATTTTTTTTTTTTTTTGGTTGAAGATTCATAATTTCAGTTGAAAATTCATCTCTTTGTTTGAAAATTCAACCATTTTGTTGAAAAATCGTTGTTTTTGTCGTTTAAAATTCACCTTTTCGCTAGGAAATTAATCATTCTGGTGGAATATTTTGTTGTTTTGTTGTTAAAAACGAATCTCTTCTTCTAGTTAGAAATTCAATTTCTTGGTTGAAAATTTATTTATTTCTATGAAACATAGTTTTTTTTGGTATAAAATTAATCTTCTTGGCGGAAAATTATTATTTTTTTTAATTCAACTACTTGGTTTAAATTTGAATTGCTTTTTTGAAAATCCATTTTTTTGTTAATTATTTCTCTTTTCAGTTGAAAATTCATCTACTTGGTTACAAATTTATCTATTTTGTTAAAAATCATTCTATTTTGTTTAAAGTTAACCATTTTTAAAAGCTTTTTATTATTTATTTTCTTGAAAATTTGTCTTTTTTGGGTAAAAATCAATATTCTGGGTTGAAAATTATCTCTTTTGGTTAAAAAGTGACCTTCCTAAGATGAAAATTCATAGGATTGGATAATTTAAAATGTCTGATTTCTTCAGTGAGTCAAATTGACTGATGAGAAAAGACACTTGTTTTTCTACTGATTCAAATTTAGAGTGTACTTTTTTCCACCTAAAGGTGTTAACTTCCATAAAATTTACTTTAAAAAAATGTAAAAATTTGTGTTCTCCACACGAAAATAAAAAAAAATTTAATTTTTAATCGACTTGCCTGATAGCGAGACATTTTTCGAAATTTCTTGTTCGTTGAATTTGTTCGTAATGCCACAAAGAAACTTTTCAGTGCTATTACCGATGAATCTAATTATTTTCAATTTTTTTGGCTTACCCTAGTGTTGTTGTGTAAATGAGTTAACTTCGTTTGAATTTGTTTGAAGGTATAAAAATGATACGTAAAAATTTCAGATATTTACAATGGAGTCTTGTAAAAAAATTCTTTGAAACATATATAAAAAAGTGAAAAGAATAAAAAAAAGTAAATATATGTACAATTTACGTCATGCATGTTTTACCTTATTATGTTGAAAACTCATAAATTAATGAGCCTATTTCGCAAGGCCAATCCATCCTACAATGCGTAGAATAATTTAGAACGACGAATGAGATAGCGACTAATTAGTAAATATATATTAAAATATCTTTAAGAATATTCATCAGATCACGAATTTCTCCGTACATCATTATTTTCCAGCCAGAAAAAATGAGAGTCGTTGTTACCCTGGTCTTCGTTCTAGCCGTTCTCGTTAATTCTATGAGTAAATATATAATTTTATAATATATACTCGTACGTATAATGTAAGGTAATTCAGTAATAGCAGATTAATTGCAATGTATATTAATTGCCTACCACTTAAGGGTATTTGCTTTTTGTGCTTTATTTTTTTATATGATTGGGGAATCAAAATATACATTTTAGAACCGCTCACAATAGGCACACTCTATTAGAGCGAATTTTGCGCATTTTTATGTTAGAGGTTGTTTGGCTTTTTTTTTACACAGTGAATTATCCTTATCTACACTTTTATTTGTTGGTATGTTATTTGGGGAGTCCAAAGACTATACGTTTTTTTTATATATACATGTAGAGTGAATAAATAACTCATAAGTGAAAAATTCGGTTTTGCGAGTTTTTAGCACCAATGATGATTTTTTGCAATTTTTAAAATAAAAATTGTTTTTAATAAAAAAAATATTAGCTTCTACAAATAATAAGTTATTTATAGAAATTTTTAAAACAATTCATTATTGTTTTTATCAACTTTCTCTTAGAATAATGCTAGAAAATTGCACTTTTCTTTTAAATTTCCACTTTTTGTCCATTTTTTGAGTTAAAGTGAGGTAATAATTAATCCAAGTTACCAAATATTGTAGTTATTTTAACAATTTATTATTATTTTCAAATAATGTCAGAAAGTTGCATTTTTTCTGAAATTTTCAACCTTTTGTCTACTTTTTACCCAGAGTGTATTAATGATCATCAATATTTAGCAAAAAAATTGTTTAAATAAATTATTATGGTTCATAACTATTTTCTCGTATATTATTGCTAGATAGTTGCGGTTTTTTTTTGACATTTTTAGGATTGCTTTGGCTTTTAACTTATGAACAAATGATAAATAAACATTAATGTTTATTTATCTAATTCGATAGATTATTTTTTGTGAATATATTTTTCCGAAATAAAACAAATATTTTAATTTGAATATTCTTCAATTTTTTTATACGGAAAGTATTAAATGTAAATTTTCCTCGAAGTATGTACGGAGGGCATTTTTTCTAACTAAGAAGTCAAAGATAATCTACAAATTTCAGAAAAACCCGCGACTTTCTAGAATTATTTTAAGAATAGATAGTTATAAACAATAATAAATTGTTGAAACAATCAAGTTTGTTATATTGCATTAATCATTATCTAACTGAGTAGAAAGTGGAAAAAATTAAAAATTTCAGAGAAAACAACATCTATCTGTGCATTACCATAGAAGACGATAGTTTTAATAAATAATAATTTGTTTCAACAATTATGTTTGTTGAATTGTATTGGTTATTACCTCACTTTAAGTGAAAAGTGAACAAAAAATTGAATATTTCATAAAAAAACCACAACTTTGTAGCATTATTCGAAGAGAAAATTACTATAAGCGATAATAAATTGTTTAAAAATTAAATTTTAACATCTTATTATTCAGATAAAGTAAAACTGTATATATTAGAAACATTTTGTATTCAAACACCCATAAAAAAATCATAATTAGCGCCAAAACCTCGCGAAACCCAATTTTTCATTACGGGGGTTTTTTGGGACCCTATAAGACAGACTTATAGGGGTGATATTTCAAAAGGAATTTCTGACTAGTATTCTATGGCTAATTGCGAAGAGAAATGTTGAGTTTTAACTTGTTTCACCTAATGACGATTCTAATTAAAAATTACAAAAACGTCTTTTTTCCCATGGGAAATATGTCTTAAATTTCATGGGGTTTACGGAACCTCTAAATATCATTTGAAAAAAATGCATTAATTTTTATGTCGATTTGAATAATGTTGGGAGCGATATGCGTGAAAATTCAAAAAAAAAATTTTTGACTTTCCCAGGGTACAGTATTATAGAAACTTTCCGAATTTTTGCTTTTATAGGCTGTTTGGTTTTTTTTTGCGCAGGGAGTTTTCCTTATCAACAATTTATTTTTTATGTTTTGATATGTTGTTCGAGGAGTTTAATGACACATTTTAGGGCCGGTCCCAATAGACATACTCTATACGGGCCATTTTTGTGAATTCATATCGTTAATGATGATTGGTTTTTCTTTGCGCAGGGTATTTTCCTCATCTACAATTATTTAAATTGTTTGATATGTTTTTTGAGGAGATTGATGACACATTTTAGAGCCGGTCCCAATAGACATACTCTATAAGCGCCATTTTTGCGAATTTATATCGTTAATGATGATTGGTTTTTCTTTGCGCATGGTATTTTCCTCATCTACAATTTTTCTTTATATGTTCGAGGAGTTTAATGGCACATTTTAGGGCCGGTATTTGAGGGCCATTTTTGCGAATTTATATCGTTAAGGATGATTGGTTTTTCTTTGCGCAGTGTATTTTCCTCATCTAAATTTTTTAATTTTGCATATGTTGTTAAGGGAACTGAAAGACACCTTTTAATACCGATCCCAATGGACACACTCTATTAGAGCAGCTTGTGCAAATTTTTATTGATAAGGGTGTTCGCTTTTTTGTGCTGGGAGTTTTCCTTATCTACAATTTTGAAATTGTTTAATATATTATTCAGGGAATCCCTAGACACATTTTAGGACCTGTCCCAATAGGCACACTATTAGGATAAATGGGACCTAATATTTCGCGCAAGGGTGGACCAAAGTCCTCTGGGGTGGCTTAAATCAAACAAGATTTATTTAAATAAAAAATATTATTGTCACGATGTTTCAGTTTGCCTCGAAACCAGATCACGGGATGGACCCATACCTAGATCTGCTGAAGAACTTCCTCCACTCTGGAAATTTACAGCTTCGGCAGAACTGCTTCATGGTGCTTACACCCTGGGAATCCATGGTGGCGTAATACCTATCCTAGGTCCTATAGAAGTATGGGCAAGGGGTGATATGATCATTGGATGGAACCGTCATGAACTTATTCGTCCATTCTATGATGAAAATGAATGTCCTATTATAATAGAAGCAGGGAGGATCAAGCGGACTGATGTTCACAAACTTCTGAAATATGGTGTATTGTAAAACCAGTCACCTCAACCAGAATCCCCTATCGACCTATGTGAATGCTGAAACTGCAGTTTTCCTCTCCATTGGTCAAAAAATTGGGTTTTATATATTTGAATATGCAAACGAATGCACATGTGAGCAATACAAATTATTTAAAAAAATATATCATTGCATTATCTTTCTCAAACATAGAACTCACCAAAGTACAAACATGCTGTAAGTGTAGAAGATATTATTTAAAAAATAAAGGAATGCGCTATAATCGAATTTTCACAGAAAAGAGCGTAACAAAAAGTCTTCTACAGGCTATAATTTTATTACTATATGATTATACAATTTTTATAATCACATCTCATCTTACGATTTTACATATTTATCAAGAGCAAACAAATTTTCAACTGTTATCATACTATATGGATTTGACGAGACGAGTGACGGTGCCACCTTGGGACAGAATATGTAATTGTGTTTATCTTTAAAATTTATAAATTAATGAGCCAATGTCGTAAGGCCTATAAGCACTACAGTAAATTTAAGCTTCTCACCTTCAATCCATTTTACTAATAGTTGAATATTTTAGAAGGACGAATGAGATAGCGTCGTTTAATTTATTTTTTATTTATATATATTGAAATATCTTGTTTTATTATTATAATATATTTTGTTCATTTACTTCGTTAATACGATTTTTTTAGATATTAAATATATATCTATATAATTTTTAATCATTTTGTAATTCCAGCTTGATTGCAGTGTATATTAATTTTCTGTTCAAAATGTTTGAATTAAAAATGACTTTTCTCTTATTGTATACAAATTCACGCCTCTCCAGTAAATGAATGATTTCTTAACCTTAAACTTAATTAAGTTAATTAATCTTGATTAAACGATGTAAGACAATTTAAATGGAGGTGGGGGTTGGTAAAATCTTACTGTTTCTTATGAATTAAAAAAGTAGTTCAACTTTCAACCTTCTCAGAAAAAAATGTAATAGTTGATATTTTAACCAAAATAAGATTTTAATTTTTAATGAAAAAGAGTTGAATTGAAAAAAAAAATAATTTTCAATAAAATAGTTAAATCTTCAACCTCAAGCAGTTGTCTTTCTAACCAGAAAGATAAAATTTTCACCAAAAGAGATAAATTTTGAAACAAAAAACAAGAAATTTCAATAAGAGTTGAATTTTTAATTCACAAACGATTTTGTTAGTCAAAGGAGAAAAAAAATGTTGTCCAAAATATTACATTTTCAAGCGAAATAGAAGAGCGAAAAATATGAATTTTAACCCCAGAAAGATTAATTTTCATCTAAAAAAGACGAATTCTCAACAAAATGGATAAATTTGTAACCAATTAGTTGAATTTTCAACGTACAAGATCAATTTTCTACCAAAAGGGATGAAATTTCAATAAAATTTTTGAAATAAAAAAGATAAATTTTAAACTCAAAATAGAATAGTTAAATTTTCATTAAAGAAGTGAATTTTCAATTTTTAAAACGAATTTCGTACCAAAAATTCAAATTTTCTACTAATTAGTCGAATTTTCAAGCCAAAAAGACGAATTTTTTACAAAACATTTGAATTTTCAACCAAAAAGGTGATCGAGCTTCTGAAAACTAGGACAGAGTGAGAATGTTAAATTCAGTCGAATCTTTTCAGCTGAAAGAAAAATATATTATTGTTTGATATCCAAAAAAAAGTTTTAAAAAATTGAGTCGGATTCGAATTTTCTGTCCTCTCTTTTTTTCTTTGTAAATTCGAAGTGTTGAAAATTCAAACGAATTTTTCTATTAGTTTAAAAATTATGGAGAATTTTTTTAAAGTAGTAAGGTGTTTTTTGTTGTTGGATTGAGTTAAATGCACACTTTTTTGGAAAAAGTTGAAAATGTCGAACCTGAACATTTTTCAGCTTAAACCAAAGAAACAGGTGATTATTTGGTTTTATGGGGAAAAATTTTTGTGGTGCTTGAAACGTTCCAAATTCGAAAAAAAAAATTGAAAATACCAAAACCACCAAAATTCCGAAATCGCGAAAAAATTTTGTTGCAATAAAAAGTGATAACATGTGTCTTTGGTTCAAACTGAAGAAAGCTCAGGTTCGACATATTCAACTTTTTCCAGAATGTGTGCATATGACACAATTAAAAAAAAACATGTTTTATCAGATTTAAAAAAAAAATCTAAATTAGGCAAAAAACTTTATTTTTTTTTTATTGTTCACTAGCAAACACTGTGTATACAAAAAACTCGCCATAATTTGTGAACCAATAGAAATCTCCTTTAGAATTTTTGAAATTTTGAATCGTTCAAGGATCCTATTATATTTAACCTAACCCTCGGGACCCACCTTATCTAACGGGTCCTTCTATTCTCCAAACCCCACCTAACCCACAAGAGCAACCCTATCCATCCGGATCCCACTGGACCCCACCCATCCTTTGGGACCCCCTTTATATCATCGGTCCTCCCTATCGCTAGTGACTCCAGATATCCCAAAGGACATAAGATATCCCACGACCTACAGGATCTCCCTATCGGCTATCCCTCGGAACCCAACTTTTCCCTGGGGACCCAACTTATCACACGCAATCATCTTATCCCACGGGGCCTTTTATCCCTTCGGAACCCCAACTAAAACACAGAACCCAAACTATCTCTATGAACCCCTCTTATCCCGCGGGACCCATCATGGCTCACCGTACTCCATATATCCCTCAGAACACCCTTTATCCCATCGATTCTCTATATCCTTCCAGATCCCAGCTATCCCTAGGAACACCCTTTATCTCACGAGACCCAACCTAAAACATAGGACCCCACCTATCCTACGAAACCCCACTAATCCCTCGGGATCCCCTTCATCCCGAGGATCCTCATTATCCATCGGGCCCCAGCTATACCAAGGAACCTCACCTATACCACGGGACCCTACATAAACCATAAGACCCCCCTGTCCCTCGGGGCCCCAACTGTCCCTCAGAATCCAACTTGTTCCACGGGACCTTCTATCCCTTCGGGCGCCACCTAACCCACAAAACCATACCTATCCCTCGGGACCCAACCTATCCCATGGGACCCCACCTAACCCACGGGACCGTATCTAAGTCACATAATCCAACTTTATCCACATTTAATAAGCCTAATTTGTAAGACCCCACATAAACCAATGGACCCTCTGTCCGTTGGGGCCAACCTGTCCCGCAGAATCCAACTTGTTCCACGAGATCTTCTATCCCTCCGGACCCCACCTGACCCACAAGACCGAAACAGTTCCTCCGGAACCCCCTTATTCTACAAAAACACACCTAACCCACGGGAACCCAACTATCCTTCGGAATCCATCCTATTCAACAGGATCCCATTTATCCCTTGGGACGCCACCTAACTCACGGGACCTCACCTATTCCTCTGGATCCAACCTATCCCATGGGACCCTATCTAACTCACATAATCCAACTTAATCCACATTTATTAAGCCTAATTTGAAGGACCCGACATAAACCATAAGACAACCCTGTCCCTCGTGGCCCAAACTGTCCCTCAGAATCCAACTTGTTCGACGGGACCTTCTATCCCTCCGGAACCTCCTTATCCCACAAGAACACACCTAACCCACGGGAACCCAACTATCCTTCGGAATCCATCCTATTGAACAGGATCCCATTTATCCCTTGGGACGCCACCTAACTCACGGGACCAAACCTATTCCATGGAACCCCACCTAACCCACGGTACCCCATCTCACTTACAGAATCCAATCTATTTTACATCCAATAAGCCCAAGTTGAAGGAAAAATGTCAATTTTATAAATTGACATTCCAAGAAAACATCAGGTTTAGATTTTTCCGTAAAATTGGAGTAACTCTGGAAATAATTGAGATTGTTTAAGTTCTTGCTTCTTGGCATCATTTTAAAGGTAATTCCTTATAGTATTTTTGTAAATTAATAAAATTTTCAGAATTTTCCCCCTAGATTCTACCCTAGAGTCAAAATTGGTGCAAAAAAAAAAATCGCAGAACATCAAATAATGATTGTATTCACCGCATGATTTAAAAAAGTTGAAAACAATAAATAATGATTCTGAAAACAATTTTGTATTTACACATTTTTGAAATTTTGCAGCTTTCTTGCATCAAGTTTGACCCTAGGGCAGAATCTGGGGAAGAATTTCTTAAAAATGTTTATTATTTCCCGAGTTGTTACAATTTCTTGAAAACAGCGAAATTTGACGAATTTTTGTGACATCTTTTTATAAAATGGACATTTCTGAATTTTGCCTTCAACACAGGCCTATTAAACGTAAAATTCTATTACCTTTTATAATAATATAAGGAAAAAATGTTATTATTTAAAACATTAACGCACTTTAGCAACAGCTCAAAAAACAGGCGTGTAGATAATATCCGCCAGTAGAGTATATTTTTTCTATTGTCCAATCTTCATGCATATTATAAACACCCTGAATAACTCAATCTTTCCTCTCTTAAAAAAGGAGGAAAAAATCTTTACAATTCTCAAGACGCTAAAATGTGACACTTTGAAAAATATTAATTTTCCACATTTGTCTATTATTCCTAACCAAATATCTCTTTTTCTCTATCTAATAATAAAGGAACATGCATTTTTTCCTTAAAGTCCCCTTCATTTCTTGATAAAAAAAAGAAAAAAAACGGTGAGAAAAAATGTAAAAATTTCGCTGCTCTTGAATGAGACTTTTTATCCCCGGAAGTGAGACAACTCGACCAAGGCTGAGTCTCGAAATCACATAACATAATCCCCAATTCGTAGAGGCAGATTTGGCACCTGGTCTCGCGCACCTGGAAATTAGAGCTCTCAGCGGGTCACGAGAGCGGTACAGTTTCATCGTGGCTTCCTAGTTTTGTACACTTTACAAATTTACATTAGAGAAGAAAACGAAGGGCGAGTCAGCGAGTGATGGATCTACTTTCAATGAAGAAAGAGGAAACGGATGAAGGTGCAGACTGCAGAAGACATGAGAGGATCAGCAACGTACCGACAGAAAGAGGCGTGAATGGCGAGATGATTGGATAAAGAAGAAGAGAGGCTGTCCGGTCCATTCTTGAAGTCAGAGAGGAGTCAATGAGCCGGCACAATGTGACGACTGTGGAGTGCGGACTGACTGCCTTGCGAATATCTTCTTTTCCTATGCATGAAAAATCTCGTGCTGTGGTCTATAAACCGGTCCTTTCATTCAAAACACGAAAACGAATCTCTCAATCATCCGGCCCTACTGTCTATCAATATTTTAAAAGAACTTTGTCTGCTATTTGTACTCGCCTTTTCCCATTATTTTTGTTTATTTTTCCTTCCTTTCATTGTACAGTACCGGAGAAAATTATCTACACGCCTATTGTTTGAGCTGTTGCTACATATTATTTTTTGTAATATTAAGATGAATCTTTTTTCTCATAATAGCTCGAGAAAAATTTGAGGAGCTTGATTTTTTAACCGCCTATATATTTACCGTCTTCAAAATAAGCCCTAAAAACTTGTTTTTTAGAACACCAAATTTTATGCTTTGTTGACTTCAACTCGCCGTGATTTAGCTAATGCTTGGCATTTTTTATGAAATTTACAGAAAATATTTCTTTATGATTATTTAGTTTGTTGAAAATACAAATATTTGGTTGAAAAGTCATTTTTTTGTAAAAAACTCAAGTACTTGGCTGACAGTTGAACTACTTGGTTAAAAATTCATAATTCTGGATCAAGATTCATCTCTGGTAGAAAATTTAACCATTCCCTTTTTGTTAAAAAATTAATTTTTTCTTTAAATCCATCATTTTAGTTGAAAATTCATCTCTTTATTTGAAAATTTATCAATTTCGTTTTTGGAAACTCGTATTTTTTATGATTGCGAATTAAATTTTTTTTCAACTAAAAATGTAACTATTCCATTTCAGGTTGAAAATTGATATTTTAAATTGGAAATTGATCTTTTCTAGCTTCTTTGTTCAATTTTCAATTAAAATCTTTTTCTGTTGAAATATCAACTATTAAATGTTTCGTTGAGAATTCATCTTTTTTGGTTGAAAAATCAACTTATTGGTTTAGAGTAAAGCTACTGTTTGAAAAATTAATTTTGTTGTTGTTGAAGACACATCATTTTAGTAGAAAATTTATATTGTTAGGTTGGCAATTGAACTGTTTTGTTAAGCACTTGCCTTTTTTCTTGAAATTACAACATTATGTTGAAAATACAACTATTTTGTTAAAATGTAATTTTTTTGTAAAAAACTCAACTACTTGGTTGACAGTTGAAATACTTCGTTAAAAATTCCTTATTTTGGATAAAGATTCATCTCTGGTTGAAAATTTAACTATTCCATTTTTGTTGAAAATTATTTTTTTTTCAAGTTCATCAATTTAGTTGAAAATTCATCTCTTTAGTTGAAAGTGTATTAATTTTGTTTTTGGAAATTCGTTTTTTTATGGTTGCGAATTAAGTTTTTTTAAACTAAAAATGTAACTATTTCATATCTGGTTGAAAATTGATATTTTGAATTGGAAATTGATTTTTCCCTGGGGGGTTTGCTCTATTTTTAATTAAAATCCTTTTTTGTTGAAATATCAACTATTAAAATTTTCGTTGAGAATTCATCTTTTTTGGTTAAAAAATTAACTAATTGATTACTGTTGCTACTGTTTTAAAAATTCAGTTTTTATGTTGAAGATTAATCATTTCAGTAGAAAATTTATGTTTTTAGGTTGGCAACTGAACTGTTTTGTTGAACATTTGCCTTTTTGGCTTGAAATTACAACAGTATGTTGAAAATACAACTATTTTGTTAAAAAGTTATTTTTTTGGATAAAGAATAATCTCCGGTTGAAAATGTAACTATTCCATTTTTGTTGAAAATTAATTTTTCTTCAAGTTCATCAATTTAGTTGAAAATTCATCTCTTTGGTTGAAAGTGTATTAATTTTGTTTTTGGAAATTCGTTTTTTTATGGTTGCGAATTAAGTTTTTTTAAACTAAAAATGTATATATACATATATATATATATATATAAGTATATTTTTTTATAATAAATAAGTAAAAATTGGTTAAAGATGTTTTTGATGAACTTTTTTTGGATGTTGCCAACCAACTATGGTGCCCCCCCCCGCCCGAAACCCTCACCTGGATCCGACCCTGGACAGGACTAGAAACCTTTGGAATAGGTCGAATAGTTTCTGTTTTCCAAATATCCGGGATAATCCCTACTTGTGTGAACCAGTCGTAAATATGTAGTAGTATTGGAAAAAATACAGGAAGAGCAAGTCTAATCATTTCCATAAAAATCACATCAGATTCAAGGGAATTTGAATTTATTGCCATAAGTTTCTCCAGAAGAGCCTCAGCGATTATTTCGGACAAAACCAAATCAGTACCGTTGAAATTTGAGCTCAGAAAACTAAGAGTAGATGATGATTTTTAATTAATGGACAGTAGAGATAACAAGACAATGAATATTTCATTGGGGGGGGGGCGGGGAGTGTTATTAAGAGGCGATTCATACTTAGGCGGGATAAGAAATACTCTTCTCTACAAATGCGAAATATTTTCGTTTTTATGTCTGTTTTGGATTGCGTTAAAATTGTGTTTGTTGCACGAACCTCTCATTTTTATTTGCACTTGGTTCCTCAGCTTGCGAAACCCGGTACAAATACCTAAGTTTTACTTGTCAGCGTTTATTATCCTGTTCCTTCCCAGAAGAAAAAAACTCATTCACTTGCGTTTGAAAGAATTTTGAGGCATTTTAATTGATTTTGTTAAACTAAAATTGTATTTCATCTGTTTTCATCACACCATATCTGATTATTAAAAGTTTTCACTCTACTAACACATCAACTTAAAATGAAATATTTCATAATAAAAGTAATTATTTGATACAATGCTTAAATAAAAATTTTAAAGAGTGACTATATTTGTTCACAATTTTCATTATTCTTTATTGTAGATTTAAATTCGTCTCCATAAATTCAAATAATACAAATTAAACGCCCTTTATATTTTACTCATGACAAGCAGGATTTTTTCTTTCACTGTAATCTTTCAAAAATCTCGTTATCACGTAAAGTGAAAAATTATTAAATTATGATCTTTAGGTTATGAAACTTTACATTGACATTATACCAAGCTCAAATTTACATAAACTATCACTCGCGTTTTATTTAACAGAAATTGACATAATTAAAAATTTCGGTATTGAAATTATACATATTCGGATGTTTGCGATGTGAATAGATATAAGCGGTTTGCGGAGATTGTTTCTGCCACGTGCACTCCCTGTAGCCGTTCGCATGTGCACTAAATGCGTGAATAGCAGTGAAGTTCTAAGCATAAATCTTATAATTTCTACACAGGGTCATTAGGACTGTTGAAACGGTGTCTAAAAAAATGGCAAAATCTGTGAAGCACTCAAATTTCGTCACTAAAATTCAATAAATCGAGATTAAGGTATTAAAAAGGCATTCTGAACATTTTGTGGACCATATAAGGGGTTTCGCGGTGGCAGGACGTTGGGTAAGTTTCTCTCTCTCTCTCGCTAAATTCAAATTTGTTTATTTCCTCATTTTTAAATAATGGTAACTGGCAGCTTTTTAAAAACCAATTAGATATATTTGTCTGATTTAAAATATAACACTCAATATTATTTATCTTCAAAATCCAAAATACGTACAAAGAATTCCAAAAAAAAAATGAAAGACATAAGCATATCACCTTCAAATGTACAGGAACATGACATGTACTCGAATTTCGCGGATTTTACTTTTTGAGCACAATTGTTCTGCAAATTCCAACACTTTGTGAAAATGCACTGTCGATAAGAGCCGCATCTGCATGCTGCTGTCACCTGCCTTAGTGGGAATTTTGAATTTGAATGAAAAATGCAATTTGCGATTTTAAATGTTGTTTTGTTTACTGACAAGTTCGAATGATTGGGAAATACAATAATATCAGTGACATTGAAATAAATAATCAATTTTCCCCAGATTGAATAAATTTAATAACAAGATCTAATATCGTGAAGTCACCCATTGCTAACAGTATCTCATATTAGATTAATAAGGAGTGAGTGAGTAGGTGTGCTGTGTGAGTGTAAATAGAGCCAAGTTAGGTTAGGTTCACATATTTATTTTTATTTATTCAGGAAAGAATTAAAATCACTTATTACTTGTTATTCAAACTTGGGATCAATAGGTACCTGGAGGTCCAATGTAACTAGGGAGCTGACGTCCTATCTCGATTCACTAAAGAATTCCTCACTATCTAATCCTCGTTGAAATCTTCGCACAACCTAACACGTGGCATTGTCCAGCTGACCAGCAGAACCTCCACTACCCGGTGCACTACCCATCTATGAGGGCCCGTTTTGCCGATACCTGGCCGGCTCAGAAATAATCCATGTCACTCTGGATTAATATAAACACTTACAACGTACTAGGCCATGCTCTGCCCGGTACCTGTAAAATCAAACTGGCTTAGCCATCTTGCCTAATGTTTGAGCCAGCACGCTACCAGAGGGACACCCAATCAACTCTCATAGAGCGGCCATCGCATTCTAAATCAAGGAGGGCAGCACCTGACTGCGGAAGATTCTGGCGGGACGGGGAGAAGTGGGAAAGCCGAGGAGAACGAAATTCATGACAGTCTAGAGTCGGCCATCGACTCGAAATACAATCTTAGACGCCCAGACAGGAATTCCGTTTTTTTTACCAGCTTTTACCAGGCTTGGCTCGTACAGGATTTTGAGGAGTACGGCAATCTTCCTGCATCTAGTTAGGCGTCAGTAGACGATTATGTTTTTCCTCCAGATTTGTTGATTTAGAGTTTAAGTTTGTTTTATTTTGGAGTCTTGTAAATTTCGAGACGTCGGGTTTTCGGTTTAAAGTATAAATCAAGTATATCAGAGATTATTCGAGAAATGATGCGCATACCTTCCGGCATGACGCCATGAACATTTTTTACGCACCTTTTTTCGTGATGTTGACGTAAGCCATTTCGTGAAACGTTGAATTTCTCTGTTTTTGCGTTAAGCTAATTTTGTGTAGATTTAATTTAAAATTATCTTTGCTGAGGATTATGTCATGCCCTTCAGGCAACAATGTTGATAAGTCTAAACTTAACATCATAATTTTTCATTTATTTAATTATTTAATCAATGGATATCTAACTACTTAAATTCAGCGTTATAGTGTTTTCTCGCCTCCACGAATCCCTCTACCCTGAGCTAGGGACTTTTTATAAGAGAAAGACTTAGGATTTTTATTTAAGATTTTGTGGACATTTTTTTTTTTTTTTTGAGTGACGCCAAAGAGGCGTCTGGCTCGAACCCAGATAATTATAAGACTTCTTTTGTTTTAATCCACTTTGACCGTTGTTCCCCGCTCTGGGTCCTACAGAGCTGGAAAAAGCCTTACAGAAGAGGCACCCAACGTGGGGCAAAAAAACGTTATGACTGGGACAGAACTATGAATTTCCCAAAAGTCCTGTGTTGAGAATATTGCACCACAAAGCGCCATTTTGTTTCGTGCAAACTATTTATCTGTTAGGTATTATAAAATATCTTTGGATTTCATGAATTTCTGATTTCTATTGCCTGTTATATTTTATTCTGAAAATTGTATTGCTGTATTATTATGTACCGTATTATGTATTGCTGATGCCATGATTTGTTGTTGATGACTTGATCTTGTTCCATTTAATATTTCCGAGATTCGATGATTACTCGGTGATAAAATTTGATTGTGTTTGGCATTTCAGGATTTCGGAAGTGCGTTCAGGATTTTGTTTTTTGTCGAAATCTAGGAAGTTTTCGTGAAATTTTTGTTGTTGAAATTTTCGCGATTAATACGGCTATTATTACGGAATTTTGAAATTACTGTAAATTTGGATTTCGAAAGAATTATTGAGAATTCGCAAGAATTTCGGAAATTTTGTAAGGATTTTTACATTCTCATCCAGAGAAGGTATTAGATTTCTGTAAAATTTGACCCCCTGGTTTTTGTCAAATTTTCACGTTTTGAGACCCCCTGAACCCAAAAACAGGTTTTTACGAATGTGTATGTCTGTCTGTGAGCACAATAACTTTCGAAAGAATTGACGATTGGATTGGCCTTTAGTATACTCTTTTAGTCTCCTAAATTAAAGGTCAAGTTCGTTAGCCAGCCATTTTGGACAAAAATTCAAAAAGTGAGCACATTTTGAAAATTTGTTAGGCCTAGAGGTAGACCGGAATTGGCAGATGGGAACATATAAACTCCTATCTAATAGAACGCTGCTGAAGGCAGGTGGCCTTCTCAGCATAAAAAATCAATCAATTGCGACTCTCCCGGTTTCCAGTCCTTGTCCTGACCCCACCAATAACAGAAGTTTCGGTGAGACTGACGTTACAACTAGACACTCCACCATACGATGAATCACTGCTTAACTTGAGCATGATTTCGAATCACAAAACCAATTTCGCGCATAAAGGTTGGGTGTACAATCTAAACAATGAATAATACAAATAACAATAAAATAGCTTCGGAATGAACTGAAACTTTGATTGACGAACTGCATACCCACGCTAAACGTTAAGGTCGAGTTTCAGGCGACGAATGGAGACTGGGTATTTGGAATGCTAGAGGGGTGAATAATCTTAAGATGAGAGAATTACGAGAAACTATGCACGTATGGAAACTAGATATTCTATGTGTAACCGAGACGTAGAAAAAGGGTTACGAAAGTAGAAACATGGAAAATGGGGTGTTGAAAGGCGGTTTTGAAATATGTTCAGGAGTAGATAGTGAATCAGATATTAGTCAAGGGGTAGGTTTGATTATGAATGAAAAAGCAAGACAGCATCTCAAAGGTCAAGGATATGTATGTCCTAGATTGCTGTGGGTTACAATGAAGTTAGGAATCAGAAGATTATTTATCATAGCGTACTACACCTCAGTTGATAGTGAGCCGAGAGAAGTCAAGGATGCCGTCTGAGGCACTTCAAATGACACAGCAAGTACTTGCGATGAATGTGAAAGAATCATTCTGTTAGGAGATATGAACGGATGGGTCGGCGTCCAACGTCAGAGTGCAGATAGCGAAAGGATGCTAGGTAGTTTTGGGGATTGAAGAAAAAATTATAACAGGAAAAGATTAGTTGATTTATGCTTAGAAAAGGCTTAATTTATTACAAATATTTGGTTTCGACATAAAATGATCCACATATACACCTGGCGTAAGGGACATAGCCACAGTATAATTTACTTCATTATTGCGGATGAAAGACTAAGAGAACTAGTAAAAGATACAAGAGTCATGAGGGTCTCTGAATGCAATACTGACCACTACCTTCTAGTCTCCAAAATATACTTAGGACGAGGATGGAGAAGAAAGAGAACTAAACAAACGAAAAAAACGCGAATCAAGATTGAAAATTTATAGATACCAGAAATGCGAATATATCTTCAGTATAAGTTAAACGAACGCATAGATAGAGCAACTTGGGAAGTACTCATGGGCAAGAAAGATATAGAAGGCGCATGGACTATGAAACGGAATATAATTGTTAAAATTGCCACTGAAGTGTGGTACGACGGTTGTAGGAAGAAAGTCTGGTGATACATGGTGGAATGATGAACTTGAGGCAGCCCGAGAAGAAAAGAAAAAAGCGTACAAGGGAACGTTGAACATCACAGGTCTTAGCGACGAGGAGAGAAATAGGCTCAAAAATGATTACAGACACAAAAATAGAAAATTTAAACGACAAGTCAAGGAGAGTAAAGATAAAATCAGAGTAGAAGAATAGAAGAAAATACAACAAGACTTTGAAGGAAGCAAGAAACTAATACTTAAAAAGATGGAGGGAAGGAAGAATACGGAGTTGGTCAGTATCAGAAACAGCAACGGTGGAATGCTATATGATACAGACGGGATAGTAGATGCTTTGAGAGACTCTTTTAAAGAATTATTAGGATGTGAAGCTGTAGGGCAACAGAACTGCGACATAGAACACAATGCATCAGAAAACCCAATTGAGAAAGTCTGTGTCACTGAAATTAGAGATATAATTAAGAACTTAAAAAACGGTAAGGCGTAAGGTGTAGGCAGTATTAGCGCTAAAATGCTTAAATACGGTGGCGTATCACAGGCTGTGCGAATTGATAAATTTATGTATCAAGACTGGGGAAGTCCCAGACGAGTGGAGAAAAGCGATTATCGTACCAATATACAAAAGAAAGAGAGATGAAAGGAACTGCAATAATTACAGAGGTATCAGCTTATTAAGTACGATAAGTAAAATATACTCAAAAATACTTATCCGCAGGGTAAAGAAAATAACAGAAGGCAAGATATGGGAAGTCCAAAGTGTATTTATGCCAGGAAGATCTCATACGGATCAAATATTTAGCTTTAGTTTCTTTACGCACGTCCTACCAGATTATCATAACGACTTTTTAAATTTTCTTGAAAAGTCGCAAATTCACATTTTTATTGCACAAAAGATAATGAAAAATCACAAATTCAATTTTACGGTCAAACTATGCAAGATACGACAAATAATAATCAAAAAAAAAATTGTGCACTCAAAAAAGATCTATAAATTTGTTATTGGTCACTTTTTGATAGGATGTGTAGTTTTTGTTTTATTCGAAGAACATAGAACATAACACATGGTCCTTGCGAAGCACGGCGATCAAGGCGCACGCCGTGAGCGCGCTCAAACTTTTGGGTTTCTATTATTCGATGACCAGAAACGGGCGTTGACGGAAATCGAATTTCGCGACAAACTTGAATACCTTAAACTCAACGCTGGAGGGGAGGACATGACGATGAGGTGGCACCTAGTTAGGTCCCAAGAACACTGTCGTCATGTGCATGAGACGTGGGAAGAGAGTGGGGAGCGAGACTTGACAGCCGGGATAGAAAGGCTTCGCGTTTCGCGTAGCGTTGCCACTGCACACCCGTCATCGACTCTCAACGCCCCTATAACATCACGCGTTCAGACACCGGATTTCTCAACGGATTACAATACGCTCGTGGTTACAGAACCACTGTTCACACCAGCAAAGAGCGTTGGTAGCGTAACTTTAGCACGGAGTCAAGCGAACGTAGTTACGTTCTCTCCGCTCACACATACCTCACCCTTGTACACCCCTGCGAGTCGCTCTACTATGATTCCTTCAGCCTTTCCGGAAGTAATCCAGTCGGCAGAAATCAGAATGACTCTTTTCACTCCTGATCGCGTTTCAACTAGTGGCCTTGGGAATGAGTTGCCTTCGATGTGTTTTCAAAGTTTCTCGAGACGTCGAGAAGAGGAAACTCATTTGAATTCGAGTTATGTCACAACTACTTTACCGAATAATAATCGATTTTTGGTTCCATTCGTACCAGTAGATGCTCCATTTTGCACGGATAATATCCCCTACAGACATTTTGATGCTCGAGCGAGAGTTCAAATGTCCCCTCCTAACCCAGTGAGCTGATTGCCGACAGGTTAAGGTCAGCGATGTAGGGATGATATTCATTCAATAGTGCGAAAGTGTAATATCAGTTACAATGAAAAGCGCAAAAGCAGTCCAGAAGAGTTCTTGACTCAGATTGAGGAATGTAGGAAGGGTAGTTGCTGATCAGATGAGGATCTGTTTAGAGCGCTCCCGTTTTTATGAAAACCATCCGCTCAACACTGGTAAAGGTTCCACAGGGAAAAATGGGATACATGGTAGCAATTTACCATCGCTTTCAGGCGTAGGTGCGGAGGAATGAATTTCCAGATGCGGGTTAGGGATGAAGGGCGCAAGAGAACACAGGGTCCAAATGAACCTGCAGCAGATGATCCGCTGAACATTCGCCAAATTTTTCAACATTATGATCCCGCGATGTCAGAAAGGGAGTAATTTTAAATGACAATAAATAATTTACATCCTAAATATTTGGATGCCTTTCCAAAAACGGAGTATCATTCTTTTGAGGAATAAGAAGATGCTGTCGAGAGGTTCTACGCGTCCAAGTTGATAAGCGAAGCATATCTGCCCCCTCCACCTACCCAAGATATCGGTTTGTCATAATCTGCCTACTGTAACAATACCGGGAAATCAGAAGAGGTGGCCTCTACCGAGAATGAGCCTAAAACCTCAGATAGAGCGAATAACGAAACAAGCGGAAATAATAAAAATAATAACAAGAAGCGACGTAGCAGAGGTCGTGGTATAATTAACGATAGCAAAAAGGACGATTGAGCAATTAATGCCCCGAATAATAATTATTCCACCAGCATTCCAAGTAACGCATGTTCTGTAGTAGGTCCTCCCGATGTGCAAATCCCTCAAGTACCACAAGCGTTTGGTACATCTCCTACTTTTGGCGCTTATCCGCCTTATTTTCATTATGGGTTTTATCCCGGCTTTCCTCAGGCACCAACGATGCCAGCTAAGTTCAGTTATCCTCCATGGGGTACCCATGCTGCTGAAGAATCGAATTTGTCGACAGTTGCGGTGGGCCCAAATGTGAGAAGTGCGAATCCTGTAGCACCAGCCCCCTTAGTGCGCACTACCGCTGGTGGCACTTCAAGAGAACAGAGCGGCTGCTGTTGGAATTGCAAAGAGCAAGAACACTTTTATCGTGCATGCTCCAAACCTGAAAAAGTTTTCTGTCACAGATGTGGCCAATACGGCCAAATTTCTACGAACTGTAGCGGATGTTCGGGGCCCAGGTCGGGAAACGAGTAGGGGTGAGTGACTCGGGGGTCCGATCGGTTCCCCATTTCGTTCTTACGGCCCCTCAGATTTCGTTGGATCAAGTAAATACAGTACTTCATGAGCGGCGCCTGTTTATAACTGTTAGCGTCGATGGCCAGTCACTACACGGACTCTTCGATCAAGGCTCGTGCCGTACTTATGTTGGTAATCCGGCCTTTGGGAAATTTTCGAGTTTGCTTAAGAAATTAGCGGATAAACTACGTCCGAATATTATGTAACCTAACGGGGTGATCGAGAAAACTGTCGGACATGCCATATTACCCCTTAAGTTATTAGATATCAGCAAATTTTTGCCGATTTGTTTTGCGTTTGCGATTCTTTTTGTGTTATTTGTTTAGGATTTCGCAGAACTATTCGATTTTGATGTTAGATTTAAGCCACGAATTTGGAGACTGGTAACGGTATTTGACCGACATATCAGGGACAAGTGATAGGTTCTGAAGCAACCGTGCCACCCGAAGGTACACCATATAGATATTCAGGGACATGCTGCCATCAGGCAAGCTTTTCGGCGTCTTTCTCCTGAGCTTGAAGAATCATTGAGAGAATCCGCCCAAAAGCTTGAAGCTGAGGGAATTATAAGTCCTAGTAAAAGCGAATGGTGTAACTCAGTGGTAATGATGAGGAAGCCTGACGGACATTATAGGCTTTAGAAAATTAAATGAGGTAACTAAGAAAGATGCGTACCCAATGAGAAATATTAGCTCAATTTTATACAAGCTTCCATCCGCACGATATATCTTTAAGATTGACCTAAGTCAGGCATTCCATCAGATTTCTCTCTCTGATGAATGTAAGGAATTCACCGCTTTCCCAGTACCGGGCAAGAAGCTTTATCATTACAATCGTATGCAATTCGGGTTATCGGGAGCTCGAGCAACCTTTCAGCGATTGCTGGATCGACTGATAACACCAGAATTTGAGCCCCATGCATTGGCATACATGGATGACATTATTGTGGTCAGTGATCGATCCATGCAAGCAGCCAAGAAATGACGTACCACTTTCCGGATTGGAAATTAGAAGACAATCGATTATACTGCCAGCGCCCTGACCACCTGACTGATCCATTGTTACCTGATTTGGAGGCACGGAAGCTGTTCTTGTCATTGGAGCTTCGAGGCAATGCAATGAGTGAAGCGTACGATAGTACGACGTCTGGACACGTAGGTGTGGATAAAATTCTTCAGCGTCTTTCGTTGCTTTACTATTGGCCTGGCATGTTTAACGATGTTGTTAAGTACATCCAAGCATGTCAAACTTGCCAGAAAATGAAAGAAGGCCAAGCAGGCCCAGTAGGTCTGATGGGTAAACGGGTGATCTAGCAGCCTTGGTCGGTGGTGTCAGCAGACATGATGGACTCATTCCCATCTAGCTGCTCTGGTTACCAGTATCTCTTGGTTTTCCAAGACACGTTTACTAAATGGATCGTAGCCATGCCCCTTCGAAAGGCAAATGCCGCTAACGTCCAAAAGTCGTTCGAAGAAACTGTTATCTTTAGATGGGGAACCCCTGCAGTACTGTTCATCGATAATTTGACTGAGTTTGTGAACAAACTGATTTCAAAGGCCGCAACGGAATGAGGGATTAGGCACTCAACTACTCCACCGCATCATGCGCAAAGTAATCCGGTTGAGAGGGTTAATGGTGTGTTAAAAATCATGATATCTTTCGAAGAAGGTGATCATCGTAGCTGGGACAAAAATCTTCCCAATTTGCTCTTTGCATATAATACCGCCGTACACAGTTCCACTCGTGTATCGCTAGCGCTCTTAAACTATGACAGAGAGCCTCAACTGGCAAGAACGTTGAGAAGACAGGAAGAGGGAGCCCCCGATATAGTCCCATTAGCAGTAGAGGAATAGGAGGGTATAATTAGGCGATTTCCAGCTCTTAGAGACTTAGTAGGACATCACTTGGATATAGCATCTGATCGTCAGGCGAAGTATTCCAATCGCAGGAGACGAGATATTCGCTACCAAGCAGATGATATTGTGTGGCGCAAGACTCATATTTTATTGTCGGCTATGGATTATGTGGCGAAAAATTTATCTTCAAAATATGCAGGTCCGTTCAAGGTTATAAAAGAAATATCACCGGTAGTTATGAAATCGAGGATGATTCCGAGATAATCGAGAAAGCTCATATTGAAGATTTGAAATACTACTAGTCGATTGATCTGAACCTAGTTAACGGAAAACCTCTTTCACGGCTCTGAGATAAAAGAGGAATTTCCCAAGTTCCGCCCGGGGACGGTTCAAGAGCTCAGGAGGCGAAGGAGTCATACCTGCCGCAGGACATCCCCAGTAGAGCTAGCCCACATTCAGACGGCTCTGTTCCGAATGAACCGCGAACCAATCGACAGGACGAAATGGTTCACGTCCTATGCCGGGATACCTCAGGACCGTCTGTTCAGGCCCGTACAAGTCCCGAGACCGGAAACCCCGAAATTCGTCCCTGAAGGAAGAGGAGAAGGCCCCGAAAATCCAGAAGCTCAGGTGAGTGCGGAACAATGACTAAACACAACGCCACTTTTGATCTGCCAGACACCAGAACAAATACCACCACCGATCAACCTCCAAGTAGCAAAAGAGGAAGACCTCGCCGAAGAACCATTCGGTATCCCATTCGCACACCTCGTCGGCCGCCGTGGTCCAGATAGGTCCCGAATGCTCCAAAGGAGCCATACCAAGGGTTCCGCTCCACCCGAAGCCGAAGAGTCGGGGGTGGGAGGGGGGGAGGAAGGATCCCATCATAGTAATCGGCTGAGAAACAGAAAATAGGGTACCTTTCGAATCCTCTCCTGCCTCAGGGCCGAATGTGAAGATCGGAATTGAGCGGCGGGACCTGGAAGACGGTAGCGTGAAAAGGAAGCATGACCTGGGAAACCTCTAATTCGCGGGTTGGTTTTGGTGTAATTCCTTATGCTACCAGGGTACCGTGACCCTGATGTATAGTTAGTTGTAACCTTATTCGTGTCGTTCTCATAGTAGTTGAAGCTGTTTTCGTGTATCCATTCAGGCGTTCGTTAGTTTTAAGCCGTTTTCGTGTAGTCTTAAGGGTCTACAGTTAGTTGTGAACTTCAAATTTTTCTGCCTTAGTTGCCTGATTGCAGAATTATTAAAGAACATTTTACGTTCCAAGATTTTCGAAATTTTTAGTTGGAGTTTAAAACAGTTTAGATAGGACTACAGACTGGTAGGAATACGAGACTAGGAATCTTTGGTAAAGACGGATTGCCTCTGTAGGAAAGAATTTGCATCAGTTCAACTGAACTCGGAAGAAGCAAAATATCATAATAGAGCAGTAACTTCCTGATATAGAGTCGGGTAGATATCAGACTATAATCAATGTATTTTTTTATCTTACTTGTAAATTTTTTTTTCGTATCCTTCTTTATTTTTGATACCGTCAGTACAGACGTTCGTGATTTCTTTTCTAGATTTTAGAGTCCTCTTTAATTTTGTTTATTTGTTGGTTACCAAACTTTTTTTTAAGTTCTATGAGCCAGGTGCTCGAAAGTTCCGTGGCATATTTTTGGCACGCGCGTATGGCTTTAAGGTTACGAACCAGTGATAGTTTCCCACCTCCGAGAGCACCTATCACAAGGACAATTACACGTACCGAATATTTTGGGTACAGTCGTTGCAGCTCCCTTTTAAGGTCTTTCTAGATGTCCGAACCATCTTAACTGATTTCTTTCCCATATATCAACTAGTGTCTCCCCTGTACCACATTCTTTGACGATTATCTCGTTTCGGACTTTATCCATTAATTTTTTCCCGCATATTGTGCGCAGAGTTTTCATGCCAATCGCGTTAATTTTACTCTTGTCCTTTTCTTGACATGTCCATGTTTCGCTACCGTATAATACAGCCGGTACAATTAGAGATTTATATACGGTCATTTTAGTTGTTTTTTTATTTGTTTTTATTTCTGAGAATGGACCCTGCTCTACCGATATCCTTCTTATCCTCATTAATGTGCCTATCTAATTCCCCATCTATTTTCCGTCGCTAGTGAATAGGCTACCCAGATATACTTATTTGTCAACTTGCTCTAATCTCTCACCATTCAGGACAATGTTGCACATTAATTTTGAAATTGACAAAATAAAATTGTTGTATATTGTAAATAGAGGTAAATAGGTAAATAGAGGTGCGCACTCGTTTGTTTGAATTTTCCATGCGTGTCCTAACTCGTATTGAAAATTCGAACAAACGACTGCACACCTCTAATTGTAAAACTTGATAAATTTAACTATTTCCAATTTGAAAGTATTGAACATTTAGAGGTCTAATTCGTACTCGTACACATTAAAACGCTCGTAATACGAACGATTTTTATTTGAAAGATTTCTCAAATTAAAAATCATGGTATGTGCCAAGAAGTTAATAAAACTTGACTTCTCTTTAATCGTCAATTCTCTCAATTTTCTCCAAACATAACAGTTTTCATTTCAAAGGACCATTTATCCAAACGTTTTTGTAATCAGCTTTCTAGTTTTAATTATCGTTAAATTGAAAGTATTTATATTAAAAGACATAGAATTTTACGTTTCTAAACTTCAAAGAATTTTAATTTCTCTTTCCTTAGTAATAAATTCTCATTTTTGAAGGAAAATTAATTTACCTATGTACTTTTAATTTATTCGATTTCCTATTCGGTCAGTTGGCAACCACCAACTTTTAGTGAGATTTTCTCATTATTTGCTTTACTCAATGTTTGCTTTCAAATGTAGATCCCATAAACTTGCAAAACAAATTCTATTTCTGTTAATTTCGTTGCTTTAATATTTCGAACTTGAATTTTTTTTCTCAAAAATAGATTTACATGTTTTAATATATCTTTTACAAAGAAATTAAGTTTATAAAAAAATCTTAATAATTAAAATCATAAAAAATACAAATATTGTAAGCTTTCGAAAAATCCACAAAATTTAGTTTACGTTTTCATCGAAAGGAAACCTTTGTACTTGAATGCCAGTTTCAAAATCTCAGATATTAAAGATGGAATTTCAATTTTTTACATTCGAATGAAAAAACTTGAGAATAATATTGATGGCTCATTTGATTTTTGTTGAAAGCCAACTGCCGAAATAACATAATTTTGTCTTGTATTTTTAATGTTTTAGTTTGAATCATCAAATAATAAATGTTCTCGATAACTCAATTAAGGATGAAAGCCAGAACTAATTTTGATGGTAAATGTTATGCTTCCATCTGAATTATTAATTTAAAATAAGAATCAATAGAAATAGGTTTTAAATTAAGAGTTGAAAAGCCAAATAAGAATATGAATTTGGCTCTCGTAAAGTCTCAGTGCAAGTATCATCTCGCATATTTTAATGTCAGCAAAGTGAGTAACTGAACCCTTCATGAACGCTATCGTCTACTAACACCTATCACGATTTTATTATGCACGTCCCATGCATGTGCAGTGGCATAATAAGAGACAATACTGTCACAACTGACTCAAATCCGGTGTCGAGTTGCACGAAATCTCGATTACACCGATATTGTTCTTCGTAGCTAGGAATTTATACGGACGTGATTCAAAAAAAGTACTTTAAAGATTTCCTTGGAATATTTATTGTACGGAGGACAGAGATTAGATTCTTTTGATATTAAACTGAAAAATACTAAAAATTATAGTCTTAGGAAAGGAAAATATATATGAGTCATAAAACAAAGTTAGCAAAGGTTTGAGAATATGAGGTACCAATGTCTATTTGCCAAGTTTCAGTCATTCGTAATTCGTATCAACGGTTACATATGTAGACTTATTAAACCTTGTGATGAGAAGCGAAGAATGGTGTATGTGTACAAAACATAATTTTATTCTTTTCTTGAAGATTGTAGAGGATTCTAGACAGATAATCGCTTCAATGCCAATCTTTGTTCTTGGATTTTATTATTTTTGGGTCTGTTTTCCATTTTTAAATTGAATTTAGTTACTTCTTCATTGGAGTAATTTCTTATCAGGACTTAAATTTCTTTAAAATTATGATGAGAATTTTTAATGAAAGTTTCTTAACGATACAGCATATGGTTTCGGAGTAAAACAATCATCGCTTGCGAAACGAAAGTCTTGCTATTTTTCACACAATCGACCTTAGGGACACAGATTGTTAAACGCGACAATCTATTATTTACTTCATAGTCTTAATAGGATACTTGAGTCACGCAGTTGATAAATTCATGATTTGTGAAAAACAAATTTAAAGTTTAACACCTTTTAAATCAACTAAGCCATCAAAAGCCGCATAAAACATTTGACTGTGCAAATTTAAATACTTTTAATGTTGGTGTCCCACCAATTTGGGTAATTTTCAAATTCAAACTTGAATTTTGAATCTTTTAAAGTTTGGATTCTTTCCAATGAGGACACTCACAAATGGGGGGGGGGGCGAAAGTATAATTTGATGTAATATCAAGTTAAAATTTAAAGTTCTTGGCTAGGTTTGGCGACTAAGAATAATTAAAATATTATTACTACCAATTTTGACTTCAACTTGAAAATTACCAAATTTGGTCCCAAACCCAAAAATGCCTTTAAGATACTTTAAGAGATTTCAGTGAATTTAGAGAATTTTCCATTGTACATAATTATATTTGATAGATATTTCATGGGGTTTATGACGAGTAACTATTCACTTCGGAACAACATTTTCAAATCTCGTCGGAAATCGTTTAAATCTTCAATAACCTTGGAAAATATTGAAAAGATCCTTGAAACATCTTATGACATCCATCAGGTCACAGTAAGAGATCTGGAATCTTAAATCGCCAATTTCGATTTTTCAAGATTTTGGGATCGAGGGATTCTCCTGATTTGAGAAGCGAATAACCCCTCCATACATGACTTGGCGAGTTGTCAACCCCACGGGATTTCCCATTAGGATTTCCTGACTACCTTAAATTTCTAAGGTTTTTTGAGTGAAAAACGTGATCGAATAACTCCGCATGAATACATAAAGAGACATGCGCCCGGTGACTTTAGCCAAGGAAGGAGTTAAGAGAGGGATCGGAGCGAGTGAAATGACGAGATGAATGGTATTCCTTTCAGTTGGATCAGTGTTGTGTCCAAGCGAGCACGAACTGCACGAGCGAGCAAGACTTTCATTTGTGACAATTTGTGAGTCGTGGCAAGTCATTCGTTCAGTGGTTACACTGCACTGTATACTATACATTTATACAATATACATGCAACCACAGAGATTCTGGTAGAACGGGATCGAGTCGAGTGAACTAGAGTTGTGCGACAGGCTCCACAGTGATTTGAAAACACCTGTCACTTGAACCTTGAATACGCAACTTGGGGTTTTCACCCAAAAAAAGAATTCAATATCCAGTGACCATCAGTGACTTCAAAAACCTTTTTTTATTTCAGCGACGCAAGCAATTTTTAACACACACCTTTTGCTTGTGCGCTGTGGCCATAATAATCTCCATAGTGTCGATGTAATGTGCGAATATTTACGAACACTTTGCATTCTATATTTTCCAAACTACAGAAGCTTGTATTACGTTCACTCGTAACTCAACCTAAAAGACAACTTAGCTATAGAAATTCATTCAATTAATACATTTATTAAAGTGGAGAGTGGAGAGAACCTTTGCTAAATTGACCCACGGTGACCTCTTTTTCAAAACGAAAAATTATCCACTAAACAAAGGGGTTCACTTCCTAATTGTAATCTGACCTTTGGATGTTGGAAAATCATTTGCAATTCGAATGAATCACTGCATTTTCTTTTAATCATATCCTGTGGTTCATATTACCACAAAATATAAACAAATGAAAACAAAGCAATGGGCGAAAACTTGCGAGTAGAAAATTACCCAAATTAATTTGTGCAATTAGCTGGGGTTGAATATAGGCCAGAGAGGAAGTCAGTAAATTCGTAGTTCATGAAGTTTAAAAAACAATAATCATGTTGCAGGGAATAAAATGACCAGTCTCTCATTTTTTACGCCACTCTTAATTCTTAAGAACTACTTGGTGCTCTAGTAAACTTTTAATTCAGCGGAATTGTGCTCATCAAGCCAGCATTCTTTATTTCCCATGACGTATGTAATGTCTCTTGTATTTGTGAAATCGTTTTGTGAGTTCAAGGATGGTTCAGACGCGGGTCTAAGGTTTCCCATTTAATTTCTAATAAACGCTGATAAGAAACCTACGTCGAATTTGTCTCAGAGTTAGAGGTCAAGTTTTTTTTTTTTTAAAGAAGGGGTAAATATAACATTTTAGTAATTCAGTTTTCTTTTAATGACCAAAAATGGAAGGCCGTTTCTCGAGTTGAGCACCCAGGAGATGTTTTTAAATACTTTGTCTCATGTCTTGAAAATTCGTACCACGTCGTACGTCACACTCCATTATCATTTCAAGTTTAAATTCCTTCCTAGATTTGCTTTTACTGGTATTTTTAAATATTTTGCTTGCTTTGGAGTTTGAGCACTTGAAGATAAAAAATATTTCTCAGAAACCAAAACAAAATAGAAATTAACCAGATAAAGGTTCTCTCTACTCTTAGGTTTGAAAAACCAGATTCCCAAAAGTGCATCGAAAATTGAGAAGTAAAAATGAGACTGAAGGTGATTTTTGGTGTTTGTCTCCTATTTCTGGAGGCAAATGCTGTTGTGAAAAAGGAATATTCGAAGATAGACAGTTTACGACAAGCTTTGCTGAAGCAAGGGGATGATCTGAACCCAGATTATCTCCACAAAAATGGATCGGTCTATAATTTGGTGAAGGTTTTCAAAGTGTTTGGCGATAAAGCGGATAAGACGTTCCCATCTCTTCCAGATCAACATTTGGATACCCTCAACTCAGTATGGCTTTGGGCAAGAACGCAAATTGAAATGAGAAGGATAAACGGTCTTTATATGAAGTTCCGACAAATGCAACTAGATATTACGGACAAAAGTGGCATTTTCCCAACACAAGAGTGGGTCGATTTCGCGAAAACAGTAATTCATGATCCCAACTTGTCAATTCCACGGGCTCTTGAAAATATTGCGGATTACATCGTCAATCAAAACTTGTTTGTTTCTGCGTATCAGGTAACTGCAAAATAATGAAAATGAAATTATAAGGTTAAAAAAAAAGATTGGGTTTATTCTTTGGTAATTTGCAGGTGTCATAAATTTTGAATTGTTTAATATAAAAAATAACTTGTATATATTTTGATAACTCTCGGTTGAAAAAAAAAAAACAATTGATTGAAGTTAAAATTTGTCAGCTTCAAAGTTGAAACATAAATTGGATGAAACCATAATTTGGAAGGAATTTTACTTTGAAAAAAATTCAAATTGACAGAAGTTTGCATTTTTCAGCAAGAATATTGGAAAGAATTTCAATTTTGAAGGATTTAGTCAAATAGTTTTATTCGCATTTCAAAAAAACGCAATTTAAAAAATGATTACGGCCTATGCAAAGCATTTAATTATGAAAGTTACAAAATTGGAAGCATTAAAATTTGCGAGCACCCCAACTTAAAAAAAAAACAAAGTTTGAATATTCAAAGGAATGCAAATTGGAAAGCATTTATACCATTTTTTAGGAATCATAACAGAAAGGTATGACAATTTTGTTGCAATTCAACATTGTCCAATTTTTAGGATATAAACTGACATGCATTAAAACTTGGAGGCACTCTTCAGTAAGAAAAACTCACATTTGAAGACGAAATTTAATCTGTCAATAGCCAATATGGAAAGGATCCAAAATTTGAAACACTGAAAGTCTATAAAAGCTAAATTTGAAAGGGAATCTAATATACGAAAATTGACAGTTTGAGAACGAACAAAGCAAAAAAATTAAAAAGGAATTAAAATTGCAAGAAATCTATATATAAAAAGACTATGTCAGATGGTAGTGTCTTTTTTCTTTTAAGTATGGGAGTATCTTTTGCAGTCACCACAGGTTGTCTCTTGTTCACCTATTTTTATCTATGTTGAAATTTGTCACTTATTTTAGAAATTTATTACCGTTTTCACCTATTTTGAAAATTTCACTTTTTCTCACTTGACAAAGTAAATTTTTATCTACAATTTAATTTTACAAAAACTTGTGAGACCGTATCCATTTTAATTCAGTTCGCAATTCATGCTTGAGTCACAGAATTAGTTGCCGACGAAATATGTCGTTTTTTTAAAGAAAAGGATACGACACGAATTTGACCTATTTGATAAAAAAATTTTGTTGTCAAAATTATGAATATATTTAAATTTTATGAAGGACGATGCAAACTATGAAAAAGAATTGTCGATTTTTAAAGTGTGTATTATTTATACCAATGCAGGACTTCAACTTTTCCGTCTTGCATCAGACCTTTTAGTTTTATTTCTAAATCCGATGAAATTTTTTTTTACACATTTCAAAATTAACAAAATGGTGGCGATTTTTCGGAAAATGTTGAAAGCTAATTTATTAAAAAACCCGAGCAGTTTTATATTCTCAATTTGTTCTTTAGGGTTCTAAAAATAAGTCTATTGCCACTTTTTTTTAACACGTTATGTTCCAAATCTTTACTAAAATATTAACAAAATCGGTTAAAATATTATTTTTTCAAAATAATAATTTTCATGCTGTCGTTAAGATTTTTTTCTCCCCTCCCTGCAAGTATATTTTCGAAGATAATTCAAAACACATTTTAACTTATACACAATTTTTCTTGAACTGTTTTTTTTTTATTATTCTTTCACAAAAACATCTTATCAACCATATAATGTCATAAAATCGTATTATTTTGAAAAAAAATACAATTTTCTCCTGTATTATTCAGTTTAAGTACAAAATTTGTTAAATAAACGAGATCGAAAAAAGCGTCAACCAAATATTTTTTAGGTTTTTTAAGATGAATATTTTTGTTCTTTTGACTGTGGTATTTTGTGTCGTTTTTGTAAAAAACGTGGATTTTTGTATTCTGAAGGAAAAAGATTGATGTAGAAAAAATAAAAATAACAAAATAACAAAAAGTTAAATACCTGCATCAGCTAAAAAAATAAAACGACATTTTAAAGAAAAACTTCGACAACTTTTTTATGCTTAGGATTTAAAAAATTGATAACTTTGTTAAAACGGAATTTGCACAAAATGGAACTTCCATCGGACTTAGAAAGAAATTTAAAAGTTGTAATTTTTGTTATTAACCGGTAAAATACGTGTCGTTTCATTTCCGTTGAAATGATTCGGTCAGAATTTTTCGTATTTCATCATTACAGTGTGACGTTTTCAATAAATAAAAATATGTTAATAAGCATTGATTTATATGTTTATTTAATGTATAAAACTTTTTTTATCACGTACTTGTCACATTTTTTTTGAAAAAATGTACCTTTTCATGTTTTTGGGGGAAAATAGGTACTGTGATGGCTGTTTTTGATTTTTAACAATAGTAAGAAATCTAGTTTCAAAAAATTCCGAGTTCAAAAGCATTTATATTGCACGAAATTTGAATTAGGAAGCAGCCAAATTGAAGAAAATGTCTTTCGTATAAAGGCTTTCATTCTTTTAGCATCCAAATTATGCCACCAAATTTTAAAAAATCCAGTATAAAAAATCCAAAGTTTGAAGCATTTAAAGTTGTCAGTAATATAAATTAGAAATAAATTATAAACATTCAAGAATTCAAATTGAAAAGCATTACAATTAGAAAGTTTCTACAACAAAACTCTTGAAAATTTCAGGAATTTAAATTTGGTAGCTATAAAAATTAAAAAAAATAAAACAATAAATTTGAGAGCATTTTAAATACAGGAAAAATCCAAAGTTTCGAGAATTAAAATTGGTATCAAACAAAATGCGAAAGCGATTAAAACTGGATGAAATTCAAATTCTAAAGAGCTAGGTTTTGAAACATTCAAAACTGATTTTCATTCATATTTTAAAAGCAAATAGTATGGAAGCATATAATTTTTAAATTAATTTAACGTTTGTAGCACTGAAATTTGGTTAGTGATCTAAATATAAAATAAAACAATCCAATTTTTTTTTTTTTATCTTTTGTACAAATAACTGAAATTATCTCAAGTGAAAAATATTTAAATTTCTTTAATGAAATGTAATTAGCACACCTGCAAATATATTCTAAACTGAATGCAAACACATGTTTGCGAAAAGTAAGCGCGTAAACACTCATTCAAATTCAATCACATAAGATGAAAGTGGACAGAGGTTCTCAAATATTAAACTTATGACAACAAGCGATTGGCTTCTAACCAACAATTTTAATAAACAGATGCGAAAAGTTATGCTAATTTTAAATGAAGGTTTTTATACAAGAATCTTGTTTTTTTAATTTTCTGGCACATAAATGTAGGATTTGTTCAAAAGTAAGGTTATGCCTCTGTTGATGCGTAATTTCGAAATCTGGATTACTTTTAAAATTCCGCATTACCACAAAAATACTTTTGTGATACTTGCGCCATCAGCTTTAAAAAAAAACACACGCAGCCAAACGATTTGAGAATCACTGTTACCTAAGTTGTGATTGGTGGATTGGTTTTACTACAATTTTTCGTGTGTTTAAAGTAATTATTGTATACAGTAGGTAATAATATGATTTATTATCATTTTCTTTAAATAAAAAATACAATTTCAGCGTTTCGATGGAATTGGGGGGATAGCCTAAGGGCGCCATTTTACCAAAGCCGGCGCTGCTGTTATAACAAGAATTTTTTAATTTGCAGGAAGCTTCCTCACAAATATGCAACTTAAATCAGTCCCCACAACAACTTTTGTATAATCTCTACAACACGATTGCCCTCACTGAGATTAAAGGCTACACAATAATGCAGTTTTCCTTAACTCTGCTCAAACTCTACGAAAATGGTATGTTCTTGTTTTGAAAAGAATAAAAAAGAATGACAATATCTGCCAAAAGTATAATATTATTTATCAATCTGAAATATAATTTCAGGTTCTTTCACTGAAGAAATGGAGCAACTAAAGCGAGAATACGCAGTAAGAACTTCTGAAACCCTTCGAGCAGTAAAAACAGCAATGGCTTTTGCACCCAGAGATCTTTGGAAATGCGACCCAGCAGTTCATAAATCCGGTGAGAATATTCCTAAATTTTTGTAAATCCTATGTATTTCAATTTAAAAACTTTAAAAAGCTAAGCCAGCTTAGCAGTAAGTAAGAGCAGTCGACCGGCAATTGAAAGACCAAGTAATATGTACGCATTCTAAAGTTTTACACACAATTTATTTGTTTATTTGTTTTTAAGATGAAACCTACACGGAACTGAAGCAACTTTTCCAAGGTTATATTGTGAATGAAGTAGACCTCAACGACGTAACAACATGCAGAGAAAACTGTGGGTATTACACTGTTGCGAAACAACAAGGTTGTTACCAAAATCAGTATTGCTCCCAGCAAAAAAGATGCAACGGAAAAATTCTCAATTGTCAGTATATTGACTCCGATATGTGGATCTGCCCATCGGTAAGAAACTACTATTCAAAATCACAAACTAATCTTAAAATTCCAACCAAAGGTAATCAATTATTAATACATTTTTTTTCGAATAGACAAAGAACAGTTCTCGAAGATACGAGTATATCGAATATGAAAATGGACAGATGTTTGGTCGCAAGAACAGCTGTCCTGCAGGAACAGCAAAGGTCGACAGTTGGTGGCGTTGGCTTTTTTGGCACTGCAGTTATTGTTTCTGTTATTGTGACGATCACAACACCAACTCTGATCGTTACTTCAACCTGAGAGATGTCCTTTCTGATATTGAAAACAACAAGTGAACTCTTTTTACAATTTTCCAACAATCTTTCTAGGCTTAAAGACAGTACTTGAGTAAAAAAATTAACAATTTTACAGGGTCGTGATTGGAGTAAGACTAAAGAAAGTAAACAAGATCATCCACATCCAAATCAAGGAGGGAACACTTCTTCCTCAAGGAACTATCCACCCAGAAAGTATTTCCTGGAAAGCCATTGATGATTACACAATATTGGATCGAAATGTCAAAGACGGAACTGACTATCACACCATCACCTGGGAAAAAAGAGCAATGGACTTGGATGATTTGGTTCCTCCACCCGATCATTTACTGACCGGTATGCGGTTCAAATTGCTCGGTGCTCATTTAAACCTCGAAATTCACGCGACACCTTTCAACTTTACAACCGGGACTTTGATGAAAGAAAAAAATCGCTGGTATGCAAATGACAACACTGATGCAAACGAAGGATTTAACGAACACATCCCAGTGGTTGGAAAGAGGTAATATTTTTAAATCCTCTTCATATCCCAAGAGCAAACAATTAAAACATGTAAATTCTAATTCGAATGAAAATTTTTATTTTCCAGGACTGAATTGACGTTAGAGAAGCCAGATATTCCGTCTCGGTTGCAATCGAGAGCAGTTCCAGATTCTAGGTCGAATCAATATCTGCACTTTGCACCTACTGATCTTGAGAAAGACGCTGGACAAACCACTATTCCATTCCTTGATATTCAATCGATAGAACCAAAACCACCTGTTCCAATAGCAGGAGCAGGAATTTTCCACAAAGGCCAAAAAGGATCGGGAGGGTTCGTTGCTCTAAAATTGATAACATACAATTTCTCACGACATTTGCAAGTCGATTTGTCACCTCCGAAACCGGTGATCGGATTAAGTAACGAGATTGCCAGCTCGTAATTCGTATTATGTCTTTATCACGAGAAAAAAAAAACAATGATCGTTCGGGTGCTATAATCGTTTAACAAACAGCACACAGAGAAAAAATGTACTTTTTTGAAAATACAATTTAGTAATCTAATAATAATGATTGAGACTACGATTGTCCATAAGCGCTAGATACGTAAATTCGTTTCTTAATCTTACAACTTTCTCTTCTCTAACGTGTGCTTCGAAGATATAAAAAGTATTATTATCTAAGCCACTGTATTCGATTCTATAATACTAGATGAATTGAAAATAAATGTATTTTCATTTAATATCAAGATTTCACGATTTAACATCAGAATATCGTAAAATTGTTGCGAAAATTTGTTAGGGTTAGCAATTTCTTTTGGAGTCTTTTTTGTATTCGATTATATGTTTTCTTAAAAAAATGATTGCGATTATGTAGTTAGATTCTAATTTCCATAAACGCCATTGTAATACTCGAGTATTTGTAAAAAGAAGATCGGAAAACTCGCTTTCTGCGACCCACGGGCAATAATAGAATATAATTTGCTGTAACTGAAACCAAAAATATCATAGAGTTTAGTATAGTCGAGCCTACTGGTTACTCTGACTTGAGAGAGATTATGTGATTTTATCTAAACCAGCAATGTTTGTATCTAGAGCTAAACTTACGATATGTATGTTACCTTTTGTAATGGATGTGATAACGTGAAAGTTTCATTAAAGTCCGTATAAATATGAAGCTAGTTTTATTTTATAAGAAATTCGAAGAGTTCGGCTTGTTAAATTTCAAAATATAATTAAATAATGGTACATACCTGTTTTTGTGAAGAAATAACATTAAATAGGTGCTGTACAAAAATTAGAGAAGCAAAGTTTTTTGGCGTAGAAGACATTTTTAAATTCTTGTTGAGTCAAGTTATGAGTTAACTTTGTAACAAAGTAGTCTATATTTTATTTTGTTTATAATTAAAAATCGTGCATAAAAGTGTTATATGATTATGTATATAAGAAAAGCTCTTTGTTGATATAATTTAACTGTGGTCAATGTTCGTGAATGATTCAGGAAGTTAAAATTTGAAGGATAACACTAGTGAAATTACTAGAAAAATATAAATGTTGCCTAGCCGATTTTTAACATAACTTTGTAATAGTTAATAATTTAAGAAAGTAGTTAAGTTTGAAAGTCTATTGACAATTTTTCATACTGAATACAATCTGGTATTATCGAGTATAAAACCGATTTCTAATTTTTGTAAACTGAAGCAATTCAATATCAGGATGTTAATTATTTTTATTTGAGAAGTCTAAGATTAGTTAATTTTTGGTTCCGAATTCCTCTCTTTTGGTTAAAAATTTACAATTTGGTAGAAGCGGTTGCTAAACTAAAAATCAGAGACGTAATATCATTGATGAGTTTCCCACAATTTTGAAATATCATTTAAAATGTAAGAAAATTGCCTTGAAATCTTTCAAATATTACTTGAAATTACTCGTTTGTTTTTTATTTTTCAGCCTTACAAAATTCAAACATTTTGCTTTGAATTTTTCTTTGAATATCTTCAAATCTTTTGCAAATTTTTCTTCAAGTTCATATTTTCAAATGCTGATCTAGAAAAAATTTTGAACATGATTAAACGTTCGAATATTTTCAAATTATTCGATTTTTCGTGAAATTTTTGTTTACGCTCTACTAAATTGAAAATAATTTTTAAATCTTGCAGAATCTTCTTTGGAAATTTTAGACATGTTTTGATATGTTTTTGAATATTCTCTTAAAATTAATGCTTGACAATGAAAAAATCATTTTAATTTTTCGTAGGGATTTTCAGATTTTTTTTATTTTCTCCAGACCAAACAGGATTCCTAAAATATTCTACAATTTTTTAGTATTTCTTATTCGTTTTAAAACTTTCAAGTATTTCTTATGAATTAATATTTCAAAACAAACAATCATTTTAATTTTTCTAAAGAATGTCAAGAATTTTTTTCATTTCCTTGAAAGGTTACAAAATTCCTGAAATATCTTATAAATCTTTTGTTTTAATCGTTTCAAAACTTCTATGTATCTCTTAAACTTATTGAAACTTGTTGTACGAATATGTATAATGGCGAAATGTTGCTTTGAAATCTTTCACACTCTTTTTTAAAATTGTAGGAAATAATTTAAAATGTTTTGTGATCTTTTTTAATTTGCTGTTCAAATCAATTAAGAAAAAAAATCATTTGAAATGTTCCCCTGAATCTCAAATTAAATTTTTCCCATTATCTTGACGCTTTGCAAAATAAAAAATATTATTTCAGAGTTTCCATACTTGTTGTTCACACATTTTGAAATCTTTTAAACTTAAAATTATTTTTTTTTAATTAAACCTCAACCATTTAAAATTTTTCCAGATACCTTTAAAAAAATTTCATCTCAAAATATTGTATACAATGGCATGAAACACATTTTTATTTATCGCGTACGTTTTTAATGTACATTACAGCCATACCTTCTACACCAAATGGACTATCACGGATAAATAAAAACTTAAAAACAAAGAAGGAAGAAAGGTGGGAGTTGGAAAACTTGTGCCTATGTTTGCCGTCGACCCATGATGACAAAACCTTTTTATTTGATTGTTTAATGTGTGTTGAAAAATTTACTAGGGCAGATAATGCAAAAACGCACTATTTGACTAAACATCGAAGAGACTTTCCTCTTTAACCATTCGTGCTATTGTCTGTTCGAACACAGACAGTAGTATAGAGCTGATTATCCATCATTATTAACGTCTTCCGAAATACAGTCCAGTGTTCCAGAATCAACTTCCAAATTATCAACGCAGAATGAACAGGAAGACTGTGTATTCGCCATTATGCCATCTGTTCCACAGTCGCCCAGCAACTCAGTGTCATCATCGGGCCACGAATTATCGACAAGTGGATCAACTTCGTTCGGATCAAGCAAAGTCAATGAGAATTCATTTTTTGAAGAAGGTAATGTAGCCGATCCCTCAGAAATGATGCTTCAGGCTCTTCAAGCATCGTACAAAATTTCATTAGGAATTGCGCGTAAAAAATGTTGCTTTACTCAAGGTAGCATGATGAAGCAGTATGCCATTGTGATGGCAGAATGCTTCAAATTCACGAATCTGTCGACAAAGTTGAAAATGTTGCTCTTTTAAGATCTTCCGTTCAGCGAAGAGTAACAGATTTAGCTGTCAACGTAGTCGATCAATTAAAGCTTTTTTTGGCACAATGCAAATTTTGCTCATTCTGCGTTGATGAAAGTTGCGATAACACAGACATCAGTCAGCTAATGATATTCGTACGATCAATTCGGGGGTTTCAATAAGTGTTCAGCAATCGTCATTGGCTTATCCACTAAGAAGCATTGTGCGGAAAGGCATTGAAAGTAACAGACACTATGCGAAGAGTTGTTAGAATGACGAACGCAATTCGGGGGGGGGGGGGGCATAATTCTCTGAACCACAAACTTTTCAATGAATTTTTGAAAGAATTAGAATCCTGTTACTGTGACTTTCGTTTGCACTGTGTTGTCAGGTGGCTAAGTGCTGGGAGATGCTTAGAGATTTTTTTTCGGATTGAGAGAAGTTATTCCCGTGTTTTTGGCCGATAATGTTAAGACGAAAGAATGTTTAGAATCCCGGAAAAAGTTTCTGGATACGTCATTTCGGGCTGAACTCGCATTTCTCACTGATATAACAAGGCACTTAAATATTTTTAATTCTTTCATGTAATACAAAAATCAGGGTGTTTCACAATTGACGAACACATGAAAAATCGTCGTGAGGCCTTGCAAGATTTGCAGAAGAGTTGTTTCGTATAATACCGAAAAAAGATTATCTTGAATTAAAGGAATTCGGATTACGAATTTTTTCAATGTTTGGATCGACTTATTAGTGCGAAACCTCTTTTTCTGTCATGAATTACATGCACTCAAAAGAGTCAGCTAATTTGAACCAGAAGAGTCTTTCTGCACTGATGAAACTATTTTTAACTGAAATAAATCCCGACATTGATTCTCTTGTTAAAGCAAAAATCTTGAAAAGTGACAACTGTTTCAGCAGAAAATCGAAAGTACAAATAAGTACTGAGGCAAATAGTCTGAAATCTCAATAATAACGGACTTGCATTCCTTGTGAGAATTAAAAATATTTAAGCGTTTAGTCTAAACATTCTACTTACGATTTTCTATCAGGCATAGAGGGACGAATTCCATGAACTGTGAAAAAGTGAAATTGTATGGTGATTACTCTTTTACACTGGGCGATTCGTAATCAAGTAAATGTTAAAAACAGCTCTTTCAACATGTAGACTATACAAGGTGAGAAGTTAAAAGGAGGTAACTATTTCATGAGAAAATTCTGAACAATTGCAATACACATCGTGTTGTAAGAATTTGTTTAAAATCGTATTTTTCATCTTAGCAATACATCAAAGTTACATTATTATATCCATTAAAAATAAATTAATTCTTTGATCCAAACAATTTTATGATAATAAAGAAAGACATATATTTCAATGCCTGCATGGTTCTATAACAGCACATGGACATTTTATTCTTCATTACTACCTAAAAGCGAAAAATCGTATGTCACACTGAGACACTGTCTCATTGAAAATTTATTTTTTCGGAAATAAATAACTTTTTTTGATGAAACTTTGCTTCCTGTATTCATCAACTCAAGATCTGGGGGACGTGTCACAAAAAAAATGTAATTCCTCTCACCATATCCAGTCAGTTTTCAGAATCCCTGAAATTTCTATCATAAAACTGGAACTCAATTTTCTCAGAACTAAATGATTTTTTTCTATAAAAATTTTCCCCCTGAATTCAGTAACTCGACATCTCGGGGACGGATCATCAGTTTATTTTTGAATACGTATTTAATTTCTTATCACTGTCTTAATTCGACTTGGAGAGGGTACAAAATAGTGTAAACCCAACATGATCAAAGTCGGACGATATTTCCTCATAACAGAATGCTTCCTGTTAGTATGACGGCTTTTATACCGATTAGGATGTGCCAATACTTCAGCTCAGAAGAAGTTTTTTTGTCTTTAATTGCCATTCTGATTTTACACAAAGTGTTTTCGCTGTCTTGCATAATTCCCAGTTTGTCAGTTACTTCGTTCTACTTTTTCTACTTCGACCTACATCATATCTCGAAATGATCATGAAATCTCGACCAAGTCTGATAATATTTGAGATCAACATCGAAACAGACATTTTTTCATTCTTGCTTTTGCGAATCTTCAAATTATCCGGTGGAAAAATGAATCATTGGGCGAGATTATGCAAGCTTCAATGTAACTTACCTTTGTCATACCAGCGAGGATTGTCATGTTATTAGGTTCACGAAATATGAAAGAACAAGTTCGTAGCTCTGGTCTCATAGTAGTCCAGCATGTATTATATATAATCAGTCCACCCAACTTATGTATTGGAATTACGGATAAGCGCAAAACTCAAAAAGGCTACCGTAGGTCGTTGCCCAATTATGGCACCTGCATATGTCGGAAAGTGAAACAGAAACATATAGTATATATAATATTATTATTATTATACCATTGCATAATGTTGATATATTGTTAGAATTTCAAAAGAATCAAAAGTATCAGTCTGTGATATTAAAATATTCAATAATGTACAGGAAAGAAACTGTGTGCAAACTTTCAACAATTTTGTTACCCTCTCTCACCTGTGAAACTTTCCTTTTTTTATAGCATTCCTACCGTAGATGCACCAGACTGCAGTTACTATTTATGTTGAAAAGACAGTTGCCCCAAAGCACCTCAACGGATATTCGTATCTACGGTGCAGCGTACGCCACAGAGTAGAGATTCAAGCACGCGCCTACCACCACTCCTGAAGTCCAGAAGAATAAGTGGTGGAAGCGGAACATGTGGTCCCGAAGCAAATTTCCCTGGAATGGGCATGTCTGGTCAACTGCATATGTAAAATTCATCGACGACTATCTCCAGTTGGGAGACATGAGAGAGCTCACTCCACAAGAGATAAGTGACATGACTGCCCAAGTTAACTACATTCCACATCATGGAATTTGGCAGCAAAAGGACAACCGCAAGAAATGGCGGGTGGTCTTCAACACTTCTAGATCTACATCGACTGGACGCAGCTTAAAGACGTCCTTTACCCTGCGCCCAAGCTTTAAAATCATCTAGCAGCTGTGGTGATCAGATGGAGGATGTATGGCGTGGCGTACGTGCCAATATCAGAATGATGTTCTGCGAATTCGAATACTCCCGAACCACGCACACTTGCAAAAGATCATCTCTCTGACAATTTTCATTTCTCGCCCTCTCTGTTTAAGGGTTCTTCGTTCCAGCCGGACGGCTCACTCCCATAACCGTCGTAGCCGAAATGTTCCTCCAAGACCTCTGGAAGAAGGAGCTTGATTGGGATCAAGAACTAACAACAGACCTGGCACGCCATTGGAGACAGTTTCGAGATGATCTGCAAGATGTCTCTACTCTCGCTCTATCTCGCTGGCTAGGACACAATCGAGCGAACAAAATTTAACTGCATGCTTTCTCGGACGCAAGCAGCCCTGCTCTCGCAGCCGCCATGTACGCGAATGTATTTGCTGATTCAGACCTGACGGAAGCTCATCTTGTCATTGCAAGAAGCAAGCTCGCCTCTCTCAAATACTTGAGCCGATCGAAGAACACTCGCGTGAACATACCGAGGCTTGAACTACAAGAGGCTCTCTTGGCTGCACTACTTATGCAAACTACAGCACAACATCTGAACGTCGCTTTAGAAGACTGCCGTGCCTGGACAGACTCACAAGTCATTCTACACTGATTGCGCTCCAAGAAACCAGTCGGCAATGAACTAGTGGACTATTACATCAGTCGCGTACAAGAGTTGGTGCCCAACGAGATATGGGATTACGTGCCATCCAATGGAAACTCAGTCGACATAGCCACCAGAGGCACCTCTCTTTCCAACCTTGCTCAAAACCAGCTGTGGTGGCGTCGCCTGCATCGCTCACTGATGCTCCTCAATTGTGGCCGAGTATTGCAAGAGAAACCTCAGATGACTCCTTAGAGTCAAGAAGACCATCGTCTAAGCGCCTGCAATGCTTCCCTACTCAAATCGTAGAGAAGGACATCTGCGAACAGTTTTCACATCTGTTAAAATTGCTCAAAACACTGATTCGCTGCCAACAAATACTTAAACTTCATGGTGACTCTATACCTACCCCATTGTCTCCACTCACGGCTAAGGAAAACGACCGCAAGTTCTTGATGCATGTCAGTGTGAGCCAACAGAGAGACTTCCCACATGAAAGAGAACTCATGAAGCAAGGCAAAGTAATTCCAAAAAGGATTCGCTCAAGAAGAATCAATCATTTCCTCGACGATCAACAAGTGCTTCGAGTTGAAGGCAGGCTTCTACACTCAAATCTTTCATTCAATGAGCAACAGCTCATCATTCTGGATGAACACTGTCACCTCTCTGGACAGATAATCGATTGGGCCCACACAATAGCACTACACGGTGGCTTTCGATTGACTTATTCATAGGTCCATCAAGCTAGCTCCTCCACAATCGAAATTCTTAAATTTTTTTGTATGAGAATTTCGGGCTTTTTTTGGGCTTTTTTTGGGCTGTATTGCCGATTTTTGGGCTCCACTACTTTTTTTTTCAATTAAAATTTGGAGTGGAGGTGCTGACTTGACTCAAGCCAGCAACCCCACTATATGAAAATTGAAAAAAATTGAAAATCAAGCACGTCAGAATTTTGGACTTTTTTGGGCTCTTGAATGCACTAACAACAGATTTGCAAAAACAACCCCTACTGAAAATAAAACTACCTTGAATGTACAAACCCAAAGTCGGAACAAACAAAGTACACCATAATTTTTGCCTTATTTTGGGCTCTAGAATGCGCGGAAAAAAATTCAAAAAACCACCCCCTATGAACAGAAAAACCACGCCCCTGCAAAAAATAAAATCTGCAAAAAAAACAAAGTGCTTCAGAATTTTAAGCATACTTCGGGCTCTCGAATGCACAAAATAAATTTTTTTAAAAACACCCCTATGTACAGAAAAAACCAACCCCTTAATGAAAACTCAGACCTGGAAAATATAAAATAGAAAGTAGTGTGAGGCTTTTCTTGGACTGTCGAATGCCTACATTTTTTTGTTGTAAAAGCTACCCCTACATCTCAAAAATCAAAACAAGTCCCGAACTTCAGAAACTTAGTACTGTTGGTATTTTTGAGGAGCCCAAAAATCAAAGACTCTATTTACACCGTGAAATTCTAAAAAACATTATTTTTTGACAAAGTCATATCTTCGTGGCATCAAGGGCTTGCTTTTCAACTGTAAGGGTTGGAGTCAAGAAATCGGGGTTGGTATTTTTCATGAGCCCAAAAATCAGAGACCCTATTTACACTGTAAAATTCTGAAGAACATTATTTTTTGACGAAGTTATATCCACTTGGTGTCAAGGGGTTGCTTTTTTAATGTAAGGGTTGGAGCCCAAAAATCGGTGTTGGTATTTTTTAGGAGCCCAAAAATCAGAGACCCTATTTACACTGCAAAATTCTAAAGAACATTATTTTTTGACAAAGTAATATTTACTTGGTGTCAACGGGTTGCTTTTCAAATATAAGGATTGGAGCCCAAAAATCGGTATTGCTATATCTCAGAAGCCCAAAAATCAGAGACCCTATTTACACTGTAAAATTCTGGAAAACATTATTTTTGGACAAAGTCATCTCTACTTGGAGTCGAGGGGTTGCTTTTCAAATGTAAGGGTTGGAGCCCAAAAATCAGTGTTGGTTTTTTTTAGGAGCCCAAAAATCAGAGACCTTATTTACACTGTATAATTCTGAAAAACTTTATTTTTTGACAAAGTCATATTTACTTGGTGTCAAGGGGTTGCTTTTTAAATGTAAGGGTTGGAGCCTAGAAATCGGTGTTGCTTTTTTTCAGGAGCCCAAAAATCAGAGACTTTATTTACACGGTAAAATTCTAAGAAACTTTAGTTTTTGACAAATTCCTATTTTCGTGGTGTCAAGGGGTTGCTTTTCAACTGTAAGGGTCAGAGCCGGAAAATCATGATTGATATTTTTCAGAGGCACAAAAATCAGAGACTCTATTCACACTGTAAAATTCTGAAAAGCATAATTTTTTTACAAAGTCATATCTACTTGGTGTCAAGGGGTTGCTTTTCAAATGTAACGGTTTGAGCCCAAAAATTTCATAGTGTATGTAAAGTCTCTGATTTTTGAGCTCCTGAAAAATACCAAAACCGATTTTTGGGCTCAAGCCCTGACAGTTGAAAAGCCGCCCCTTGACACCAAGTAGATATGACTTTGTCAAAAACTAAAGTTTTTTTAGAATTTTACAGTGTAAATAGAGTCTCTGATTTTTGAGCTTCTGAAAAATACCAACACCGATTTCTGGGCTTCAACTCTTACATTTGAAAAGCAACCCCTTGACACTAAGTAGATATGACTTTGTCAAAAAATAATGTTTTTCAGAATTTTACAGTGTGATTAGAGTCTCTGATTCTTGGGCTTCTGAAAAATACCAGCACCGATTTTTGAGCTCCAACCCTTACATGTGAAAAGCAAGCCCTTGACACCAAGCAGATATGACTTTGTCAAAAAATAATGTTTTTTAGAATTTTACAGTGTAAATAGAGTCTCTGATTTTTGGGTTCCTCAAAAATAGCAATAGCAATAAGTTTCTGAAGTTTGGGGCTCGGTTTGATTTTTTGAATGTAGGGGTAGTTTTTGCAACTAAAAAATTCAAGCATTCGAGAGCCCAAGAAAAGCTCAACACTACTTTCTATATTGTATTTTCCAGGTTTGAGTTTTTACTAAGGGGTTGGTTTTTTTGTACATAGGGGTGGTTTTGGAAAAATTTGTTTGGTGCATTCGAGGGCCTAAAGTAAGCCCGAAATTCTGATGCACTTTGTTTTTTGAAGATTTTATTTTTGGCAAGGGGGTGGTTTTTTGCACATAGGGGGTGGTTTTTTGAATTTTTTTCTCCCATGCATTTAAGAGCCCAAAATAAGCCCAAAATTCTGGTGTACTTCGTTTTTTCCGAGTTTCAGTTTGTACATAGGGGGTAGTTTTATTTTCAGTGGGGATGGTTTTTGGAAATCGATTGTTGGCGCGTTCAAGAGTCAAAAAAAAAAAAAATTCTGTCGTCTTTGATTTTTAATTTTTTTTTAATTCAGATATAGTGGAGGTGCTGGCTAGAGTCAAGTCAGCACCTCAACTCCAAATTTGAATTTTCAAAAAAAGTAGCGAAGCTCAAAAATCAGCAATACAGCCCAAAAAAGAGATGAAGAAGGCCAAAAATGCTCATACAAAGAAATTTGAGAATTCCGATTGTGGAGCTGCTAGCTTCATGGACCTTACTTTACTGCACTTGCGCATGGTTTAGGCCAAGGAAATATTTTTTGAATCAGTGGGATATTTTTTTGCTTGAAATATTTAAAAATTTGATGTGAAAAAATAGTTTTTTGAGCCTATTAGATATTTGCTTGACTTTAATAGTATATTGTGCACACGAGGAAAAATAGCTTTACGCCCTTGATACACACCATACTTTCTGTCCCCCTCCTTGAAAACAAGCATGTGAAGCAGATAGAGGATATTTAGTGTACTTGACAATTTTATATTATAGGTGAAAGGAAGAAATAGCGTACTTTGCGGAAGGGAGACTGTCGGGTCTAGCAATACAATTTTTCAGAAATAAAGATCAATTCCTCCATATTCTAACTTGCGAGGTGCATTGTATATGTAGCGGGCTTAATGTTTTATGTAGTGGGCGTTAAGTTTCATGTAGCGGGCGTGAAGTTTCATGTTGGCCCGGCGGCGGAGTGCGCATGTGCGAACGTCACTGGGCTGGAAGCGGCCACATTACCCCTGCTGTGTCGTGCATGCAATGGCGCGTTTCCAAGGGGGGTCGGACAAAAATATAATTTGCCACAGGAAAAAGAGCAGTAATAAAAAAAAGAGATCAACTATTCTGACCAGTTACAAACTTAGAACTGTTCTATTCTGGTACGATTCATTGATGGCAGCTAGTCCGAACGATAAGGCCCTTTATCGGAACCCCTGAATCATATTTTTGAAAGTTTAACATCGAGATCATTCTTTTTTTTTTAATGTGAAAAATATAAGGCTTCCAAACATACGTATGCTTTTTTTGTTACTTGAATAGGACCTTATGAAAAAAAAAAACGCTTAACTTAGCTTGTTTTGCAAAAATACGCAATTTTTGTAGTTTTTGGAATCTTTATGTACTTATTTCGTATAGAGGGCTACCGAGTTAGAAAACGATTTTTACATATATGGTGCACAAATACATGAGCTACTACATACATAAAAATCGTCGTGTTACTACATTGCGCTCATGGTAAAACATAAATTAGTTAAATATTATCAAAAATTCAATTTATTTATTTCTTACAATGAGCGCAATGTAGTAACACAATTTTTATGCATATAGTAGCTCATGTATTTCTGCAACATATATGTGAAAATCGTCTTGTTACTCGATTGCGCTCTATACGAAATAACCACATAAAGATTGCAAAAACTACAAAAATGGCGTATTTTTGCAAAACAAGATAAGTTTAGCGTTTTTTTTTCATGAGGGTTCTATCAAGTAACACAAAAATTATATGTATTTTTAGAAGCCTTATATTTTTCACATTATAAAAAAAATAAGAATGATCTCGATAATAAAATTTAAAAAATATGATTCAGGGAGGGGGGCGCTAAAGGGTATTATCGAAACACCTCCTTTGTTTACAATATGTTGTTGGCATTGAATACTTTTCGTGCGGACTTAATTTGAATAGTATTCATCAAATACAACAATAATCTTGTTGCCGTAATATATGCAAATACATTGAATATAATATGTATTATGAATAACATCAAACTTTTTTCTTTAATATACAATGTAATTAGTTTCGCAAACATGACAAGCATGATAGTTGATTAACTTAATTTAAGGCAAATATGTTTTTCATGTTTTGATTAATCTTTTTTCATGTTCAATGACCATTTTTGACCACACCGTAAAAAAACAACTTTTTCGAACCTCATCTAATTGTAAAATATCCTCCTGCTGTCATCTTGTTGCACATAATCAAAAGTTGGAGACACGTTTGTCCCTTGTCCGGTTTTAATCCGTATGTCCAAATTACACGAATGTTCTAACACAAAAGCATTCCTGTGTGAAACGTTTCACATTTTACATTTCAGTTGTTGAAAAAAATTTATAACTAATTACTAAATGAATCATGACGTTCTATATAGTCTTCAAATGATTTTTGTGAAAAAGTTCACCTATCCATTCTCAAAAAAATATAAAAATTAGCCTGAATGCTTTAAATAAATGCTATCTAGCTATTTTTATAGTGAATTTTTCGTTCTATAGATTTACTCCTATAAATTTATATTGAAAACCTAACCAATAATTGTGAGATATGCACTGAAAAAAAGGAATACTTGATCCAAGTGATTTTTTCTTGGCTGAAGTATGTGAAAGTCCTGATTATTTTCAAAGAAATATTTTTTTGAGGCAAATAAATATATGCACTGTGAATGAAAATGGGAATTAATGTTTCTTTGAATTGAGGAAATGTGAATTGATGGAAAGAAAGATGTTTTAAAGGTAAGCAAATATTTTATAGGCTCAAAGAACTATTTCTTCACAGTAAATTTTTTAATATTTGAAGCAAAAAAATATTTATTTGGCCTAAACGATACGCGAGTGCAATAAAGTAATTCGTACTTCAACTGTAGTACATATTTTCCTAAATGAGCAATGGATTCCTTCAGCTTAAATTATAATTACATTGTTATTATGATACATATTTAATTTAAATAATTCACGTAATTTAAAATCTTGATGAACCTGTAACAGAAAAATTCGGTGAAAAATCCACCTCCAGCAGGAATCGAACTTGGGTCCGAATAATGTAAAGTTCACAACGATGACCACGACGCTGTCGCAACACGGAAATTCTAAGGTGGAAAGCCGTATTTAACCCTCGCCATAAATGCCAAAGAAACGTTTCTTCAAATCTAAAACATGGATATTGAATTTAACAACATATTGCTTTAATCTAAAGAAGTATTCAATTGAAAAAATTACCCCAAATTATTAAATGTTTGATTTAAAAAATAAATACTTCGTTCAGAATAAATGTTTCTTTGTTATGAATAATTTAGTTTTAATAAGAAAATTAAATATTTCCTTCAACTAAAGAAATAAATATTTAATTGAACATAATATCTTGTTCATCTAAAGAAATGCTTCATTGGTCTAAATGTATGAACTCTTTGTAACAAATAAATATATTTTTAATTTAAATAATATTATTTCGAATTAAATCATTATTTTTTTGATTTAAATAAACCTAAAGACTTGATTCAAGCATGCTCAATTAATTGATTTAAATGCGTCCGAATCAATTCAAATAATTGCACTCATTGATTCAAATAAATATTTCTTTGAACGACTAATCAGATTTCAACGAATCTAGACCTTTTGACTCAAGGCAATAATTTTCTTGAATGTAAGAAATATTGATTTGAACCACGAAAATATAGCCAAAGAATTCATTTCCTTAGATCAATAAAAGATATGTATCTGGTTCAAATAAAAATTACTACTGTTAAGGCCATGTGACGAGTGGCTCACGTAACCGGATTCCTACCTCACCTACACTTTTTTTATTTGTAAACTTATTTTCACACGAATAGCCACATTGAGTTGAAAATTTGGGATAATAAATAAGAAGCCGCTTAGGGGTTATTCCTTCGGGACCATCCCTGGACAATTGTCCGCGACTGCTTATCAATTATTGTAACCATATTCTGAAGGAACCCTTGGTACAGGGACCCTCTATCCACAACCCGAGGACACTTTTGGTAGCTTTTTCGAAGAATTGAAGGCATTTGGAAATATTTTAATTATTTCAAGACATCTTAATACGTAGTTCAATCACAAAAAATTACCAAATTTTACGAAAATTGCAAGAGATTTCTAAGAATCGTGTAGAATTTCCAAAGATTCAAGGATCGATTTGAAAGAGTTACTGAAAAACTACCAAAATAAATCAAATAAAGTTCCATTTTTCAGGAATTTTGAACTATTTCAAGAAATTTAGCAGGATTGAAAGAAACTTATTAGATTTCCAGGGATCTTTAAGGGTTTCAAGGGATCTCGAAGAAATGATCAGGATTTGATTGATTTTATGATTCCGTCAATTATTTCAAAGGATTTATAACATTTTTTAATACTTTATAAATTTTAGGATATCTTGACAGAAAACAAATAATCTCAAAATTTTACGGAAATTTTTCGGAATTTCAAAGAATTTAGTTGGATTTCCGAAAATTTTTGAATCGATTTGAAAGAATTTCTAGAAAAACCTAGAAAATGAATTTTTCATGAGATTTCAAGCTCTTTCACAGAGTTTTACAGGATTCATAGAATTTTATTGAATCTTCAGGAATTTTCAAGGATTTCCGGAATTTTATAAGATTTTGAACTTTTCATCAGATTCCAAACGATTCCATTTGTCTCTACCTAGAGCTAGAAAAAGTACTTGAAAGGCTCATATTGTGAGGTTCTCAAAAAAAATTAAATCCGTATTTAGTTTGGGTTTTTGGGTCGAACTATGTTTTGGGGTGCCGCCATTCCCCCTCAATTTTCTTATTAAAAATACAAAGGGAAAACACTCATTTTCCGAATATGAGACAACATTATCGGTATCGTTGCAGCAATATAAACTAATTGGGTCATGTGAAGATTATTACGGCCGAATAAATTGTTTGTTGATCCTTGAACCAATTTTTTATTGATGAAATGTATCTTTTGACTTTTTAAATTACATGAAATAATTACTTTCAACTTTTACTTCTACTAAATCATAGGCTGAAATGCCCTTTCTAAGATGAGATCAAGAACAAAATAAAATATTCGCTGGTTCCCGAATCATTATAAAGAATGTAGAGGGGCGCACAAGATGAAAATGGGTCGGTCGAGCGGCAGTCGAGCTTGTACCCTTTGTCATTGCATGGGAAATAAGTGTCGCTCAGTGACCCCAAATTTGGCATGTAGGCGTACTGCGCTCTTGCTATGACGCGCAAAAGAAACACGACGTCACAAGCCGTTACCATGACAACAATAAGTCGCGTCGTGTTCCTTTTATGCATAGCTAGCGCAGGCACAAGCGCAGTACCTCAACATGCTAAAGATGGTGTCAATAGAGACGCTGAGTCAGCTAAGTCATCATTTAATCGACCAATTATCGTCTTATAGACGTAGTATACGTAAAATAACTGATTTTAATTTATACTTCTCTTTAAAGAATTTTTACAAGGTAGGCCGTTGAAACCTCATCTTAACGGGAACAATGCTGCACCTGCTGGAAACTATGTTTCGCATCATCAGCCTGCTTTGAATGGGATTCTGAATCATCAGCCTGCTGAGAATGGGATTCGGCATCATCAGCCTGCTGAGAATGGGGTTCCGCATCATCAGCCTGCCGAGAATGTGATTCCGCATGATCAACCTGCTGAGAATGAGAATCGCCAGCCTGATCCTAATTTGCCGCCTATTCGGAATCCTCGTATTTATTATTACGAAGTTGTAAATCGTTTGTTCCGAATAAGACCAGGACAGTATACGGTAGGAGTGCGCGATAATTTAATTCGCGGAATCGTCATACACGGTCAGTTTAGGCGTATATATGGTGATCAGCGCAGACAAGTTGCAGTAGGTGAAATAACCAACCTTCCTGTGTATAATGGAATTCCTAGAAATGTTCGTTATGGGGAAACACCAGAAAATACTCCTGGAGTGTCATGGCGTACAGTCATAATTACTACTGGACACCGCGATCCTTACCTTAAATGATACTGAAGCTTTAAGTAAGATTCTTGGGTAGCCCTCTGTTTGATCGGTGTCTTCATATAAATACAATAAGTCAAATCGCAGTGCTACGTCACATAAATGAACCAGGCTATCTCAAATAAAAATAATTATATTATATAATAATGTAATTGTATTATAATAGTGACTATATGTTTCTTATCATTTTTGTTATGATTAGGATTACGAATAATTGTTCAAGAATGATCAATATTGATATTTAATTAATTATTTGGAGAACTAGGATTATGAAATTAGTTTGTACGGTTGGTTAGGAGCAATGCAAGGCAGAAGCAGATGTCAGGCACATCACACAACGACGGCAGAGCGAGGAATGATCTGATTGGATCGCGCGCTCCAAAGAATGCGGCGGTCTAGGGAGCTTTGCGTCAGAATAAATAAAAATTGCCCCTTTGAGAGCAGCAAGGAATTCGGTTTCCGCTCTCTTCCCAAAAACAATATATACAAGTCTCCAGGCACCGACGCTTGACACTTGCAATAATCTTGCTTCTTCTCCAGCTGTAGCTTAGGATTAGTAGAAGAATAAATAATACGTTATTTCCAATGTTTCTCTGATCTTTTAAACCAATCGCCCTTCTTAGTTTCAACTTTAGCGTGGACCCCACCTCCTTCGTGCCCACTAATCAAGGGTCTAGTTGGAACTTTTTATTGGAGCCAAAAAAGACATATTTTCAACAAAACAATACAATTGTCAATTGAATAGTGGAAGTTTGGACCACACATGATTAATTCCCAAACAAAAATATAACAGTCGACTTTTTGCCAAAAATAATGAACCTTCGCCCAAAAAAGTGGGATTTTCTCGTTGGGTTGTATCAATTGAGTTCACATTCAAGCGAGAAAAAGGAAAAATATTGATAATGAAGGGAAAAAGTTAGTTACGCAATTCACAACAAATGTAATCGACCGTTCTGATTTCTCATATTGCCTCATTAGTTTATCTCGTTGTGTTTTAGAGCTTCTCAGGATTCTAAGAATAAATTCAAGCTAATTCGTAAGAAAAAAGTTCATTTTATGCAAGAGAGTTACATTTTTCAAACCGAAATTATTTGTCTAGGAAGTCGAAAATAATCTGCCGAAAAAGTATAATTTTTCATTCTTAAGCATTTAACCAAATTTTAGGAAAAATTCGAGTTCGTTTAGAAGGTATTTAGGAGTTCTAAATATTTGGAAGAACTAAAAAATATTTGATAAATTTTCTGTAATTTCTTAAAATTTTAAATTATTTGGAATTAGTTAGTGTTTTTTTGTATGGGCTTTCGACTCATTTGGAAGTCCTTTTCAGTGATATATTTCTAAACAAAACCAAATTTACATTTTTAGTAATTTGCTTCCGATACAAATAACAGTTACGGAAAATATATAATTGTCGAAGATAAAGTAACATTATGACTCCTTATGTTGTATAATTTTTTTGTTCGAAACACAATAATTTTTCTAGTATTGATAGAATCAAAGAATATAAAATGAATTGTAATCAGTCGACCAAGAAACAGCCCTCCGTTCGTTATGGTGTTATGAAGGCGGATATTAGAACTTTGAATCTCTCATTCAAGGCGACCAGCTCTCTAAGCCATGGGTGTAGTGTAAACGTGCTAGTAGTACTTTGGCATCTAGGGGTTACGAAGAAGTCCTAACGGCCTTTCAGGGACACAGAAAGACCTCCCCGAGTATAAAGTCTCACCCCTGCATGCGGGGCTCTGCAGCGACAGAGCTTTTATTTTCCTAGCTTCTCGTGGGACGAACATGAATCATGCAAAATCAAACCAAAAATCGAAGGAAGGAGGGAGGGTGGTGGTCCTGAAGGGTCTAACATAACCCTTTCCTCCTCATCTGCCTAGCCGGATCTCTCTCTGAACAAGGCTATGGTAACGGGAGAGGCGAATCAGTCACCTAACAAAAAGGAATCGCTTAACGGTTCCCTGAGAAGGAGACTAAAGAGGCAAGCGCAGCAGGCTAGCAGAGCAGCTGCGAGAGCTGCAACGTCGGCAGCTTCAGGGCTGACATCCAGCACTAAGGCCCAGAAGAGAGGTCAGGGCTCAGAGGACACCCCACAGCGGGTGGCTAACACTCTGCAGAGGCACGAAGCAGCAGAGCAGCCGACGAACAGAGAGTCGTCGAGAGCTGGACTGACGGCCGCTCAGAGGACTAACCTCCTGACGATGGTGGTGGCCGATGGCAATTACCCGGACTCAATGCTCACTACGGTGCAGTATAATCTCTTCAGGGAGGCTACCTGGAGAACGCTCACAAGAGTGTCCTCAGAATAATGGCCGAAATTCGTGACCTCCTTCTGCAGGGGAGGGGTCTCCGTATTTGTGGCAGCCTAGCTAGCGGCTGAAGCTTGGCTTGTGAGATCTGATGGTGATGGCCACGGATCTCAAAGAAATAGGAAGGCTAGTTGGGGGTTGGCTTATTTCACTTATGACAGCGATACCAACCCACCAGTGCAGGTATGCACACTGGTGGAATATTGCATTGTGAGGGGTATTCCTCTTCTGCTCCGATGCGACGCTAATTCCCACCATACTTTGTAGGGCAAAAAGTCCTTGACATCACTCTCTGTACCAGTAGTTTTAGAGATAATATCAAGAAGTGGAGAGTTTCAGATGAACCATTCTCTCAGATTACTCACAGGTAGAGTTCGTGTTGGAATCCATTGTACCTGCTGGTCCCAAATCGGTGAGAAATCCAAGAAGAACGGACTGGGATCAGTTTTTCACGGAGCTAAGATGTGAACTTTCAGAGGTTCCCAGGTCAATCCGAGACGTGAATACCCTGGAGATGGCAAGCAACATTTTCAGGAAAGCCATCAAAGCTACTTATGAAAGTAATTGTCGACCTACAGGAGTCCGAAAGGCTGGGAAGACAGACTGGTGAAATGGGAAACTTGAAGAGCTTCGCAAGGAAACCAGAGAGAGGTTCAAACGTGCCACTACTGGAGGAACGAAGGAACTATGGACCTCATTCACGAAGATGAAGTATGAATACATTGGTGCAATACGTAAGCAAAGCAAGAAAGTTGAACCAACTTTTTCACAGACATCGAGAAGGGAGCTGTGGCGGCAAGACTGGATAAGCTGCTTCCCAGAAATACGGACGCTATTCTCAGCACTCCGATATTGCCCAGCGGGGTTACTCAGAGTCGGACGAGGATACCTCAGCTCACATGATTAAGGCACATTTTCCAGGCTTTCCAAGGCTTGGAGAAATGGGGACAACACCTCAGAGGCAACTGAAGTCGCCTTTGGATCAACCGGGCCCGAAACGACAGCTAGCAAACGAGATTGTCACCCCTGCCAGGATCAGGTGGACCCTGAAGTCCTTCAGCCCTCACAAGTCTCCTGATCCGGATGCCATATATCCAGTCCTTTCAGAGAGGGCTGGAAAGACCATCATAGGATGGGAACCTCGGATATTACAGACGTAAGATAGGGCTTGCGGAAAGTCCCCTCTATCGTTCGTGCGAAAAGGATAATGAGACAGCTACTCTCATCCTTTGTCACTGACCTGCGATTGCGGAATAACGTCTAACACTTACAGACAAATACTGCATCAGTGAGTCAGACATATGAGCCAAAAACGTGGCTATGGTCCTCTCTCTATGGAGAGGGTTTTGGGGTCACGATTAGGCTCAAAAGGGGACGCAATTGGATTACCCAAGCGTCAGGGCTGCCACGTTCTCAACCCAGAACTAATATTAATAATAATAATGATAGTTTCAATGAATTGTAGCTAATTTACGATAAAACGTAAACGAAACAATTGAAGAATTATATAGCGGAAAATGATGATGAATGGATAAAAATCTGCATCATTATAGTAATGAGAAGTTGAAAAAAATACGGTATTTTTATTTGAAAACAAGGTTTCGAGTCATCCAGAATTTCCCTAATCTCATCAGTTTTCTATATGTATATCTTCATATGTATTGACTGACCTCAGCAATTGTGTCAGAAAATCATTGCATCACTATTGCACTAATAACATTCGTTGCCGAACACTGCAGACAAATTTAGTTCAATTTTTCGTCGTTTTTCCAAAAAACACATCCTTTGTAACGAAAGTGACTAGTTGCTTTTGTCACTATTGAAAAACGACTGATTTCTAAAGTCTAAGGGCATGAGGTGAACCGGGCCATGCGGCTTGAAGTTTTATTGGGAGAAGTGCATATCACAGCTGAGAGTGCTGTGAGATTTGAAGGGAAGGTCATACATTGAAAATTGGAGACTTTCCCGTATTTTTATTTTAAATTTTTGTTACTGAGGGGTACTGGTTTATTGCTTTGGTTGATTTTTTAATGTTCTTGGGCACTTACATGAAAACACGGACATAAGACTAAAAAATTCAAGTTAATCCTGGATGCTAAATAAATATTTATAAGTAAGAAGAAAACATAGTACTTTTCAAATGTGAAAATAATATTGCCAAATAATTTAGTATCGTATTTTGAAATCAATCAGAAGGCCAATGAGAAGGCTGCCTGACGCAGACCACCACTCACTCTAACAGGCGCGTCTTGCATTCAGTCACTGAACTCTCACTGTGATCAACTCGTAAGAGTCTCCTGTTTCCCAAGCTTAAATCTACTTGTCACTACTATATGATGACTTTATCGAACTGGAAGTTTCAGAAATCGTAAACGTTATGTACAATTATGAATCTTTTTGAAAATATATATCCATGTTGTGGGAACCATCCACAGGTTATTACTTCAATAAGAAAGATAAGTTTTGAATCCAAATCGTCCAATTTTCAGCCGCACGAAACTAATTTAGAAAAAAAATAATGTCCAAAAAGTCGCATTTGTGAGTAATATTTGACACTAATTAACCTGAAAACTTCATATTGACGAAGTGGTAGAGAAATTTTAGATGGCTTTTTGGGCCTGTCGATGCGCAATAGGGAAAAACTAAAGTTATAATCGGACTCATAATAGCATATGGATCAAGGATCTGTTTGTGAAGGACTGACCTATTCAGCACAACAAAACAACTGGAAAGGCTCTAAGCGGTTTTCTGTTGGGCGATCATTGGTCCTATAGAAACAAAACCAGCAGCATTTCTTGAGGTCTCTCTGGATACCACATTGTTGGACCTTCTCGTAAGGAAAAATGCGGCGCTAGAAGTCTACACACTCCTAGTAGGAGGCAACCTTTGTAATGTTGAATGGCATTATGATAGGAAATCAAAAAAATATTTAAACCAGTATGTCTCGTTTGGTACACAGACGGTTCTAAAGACTCTGGGAACAGGGACTGGAAGCTATGAAAAGAAGGCCAGGGCTAAGATAACAGTACTAGACACATTTCCGACAGTTTTCCAGGCCCAAATAATAGCTATTAGAGCTTGTCTGAAGGAAATTTATAAGCGTCCTTATAAAGGTCAACAGATTAACATTAGTTCTGACAGTCAAGCAGCACTTAAGGCTCTTATGTCAGAAGATTTTACTTCCAGACTAGTCTGAAGGTGCTTTCAAAATCTTCTCAAAGTTGCCGGCAAAAACTTGGCCAATCTGATCTGGGTTACCGGCTACAAAGACATTGAAGGTAGCGCAAAAGCAGATGCTTGAGAGCCCCTGATTGGCCGGGAACCCCATAACGTTATCTCGTACGCATCGGCGAAAGGAGCCATTGGTAAATGGGTCTCGGAGGACTATGCGAGATATTGGAAGAGATACAAAAACATGGTGCATACTAAGAATTATGTAGTTGGTAAATGTATCAGGAGGACTAATGAATTCTTGAAAATAGTAAGAAGGGAGATTAGTATCGTATTAGGGTTGCTTATTGGACATTGCAGACTGAGAAAACATTTGACCATCATGAAGATAGAAGACAACCCTCGTTGGCGACAGTGTGATTTTCGTGAAGAGACAGCTCATCACATACTTTGTGAATGTAGTGAACCGACGTGCTTCAAAGACGAATACCTGGGTGACTATTTCCTCCAATCAGAAGATTTTCATGGCAACTTCTGCAAATCAGCCTATGCCTCTATGGTAAAGACTGACCTTATAGAAGATTGTGTAATGTTAGGATATAATACAATAAATTTTACCATGCTATTTGTCATACTCTTAAGCCACAACGCTGCACCTTAAAAGTCAATACTTTATTTAATACTGATGATATTGGCAAAGTCGAAGATGTGTATTGGCTGAAAGTCTTCAATTTTCTATTATAAATAAGATCTAAGTGTTCATAATCATGCCACATATGAGAATTTTTTTAATTTCAAATGAGAAAATTGTATATAATATTACAATATTTCGAATAAGTTGATTTCTTATAACGAAGAATTTTTATTCTAAATTTCGAGAATATAACAATTAGTTACTCTAGAGTAAGCCGATAATGCCAGTTGATAGTTCATATTATCAAAATATAAATGTTTGAATTAGTGCGGCCTCTGAGCAAGTTGATTTTTGAGACAAATATGGTTGCTAAGCCTTTTATCATGCTCTCCTATTATTTAAAATGAAAGCTCCTATGAATTGCAAGAAGTTTGTATCAACAATTATTTTATATTTCAATTTAAAAATTGCGTGACAACACAAAAAATAATGATATGTTGGACTACTATACATAACAATAGTCTGGTTGTACTTCTTTCTTCTCGACCTTAGATTTTGTGTCAATATCAGTTAATGCCTCGTGGACATTAAAACAATATTATATTCTCATTTCTGTTTGAACATCATTGCGTGTGCTAAAATTTGAAACAAAGAAATATTTATTTTAAAAAAGATGGTCAAGAAGATTTTTTGGCAACAAAGGAAAAATGACACATTAGTTTAACACAAAATATACTTATTAATCAAACTTTGACGTTTTTGGAAACCCAAAGATAGATTGATGGAGTCGTCTACAAAAAAGTCAAGAATAGTAAAAGACATAAAGCTATTTGATGATTTTTGACTATAAATTTGATGTTTTCTTGCCAAGGGACAACAACAAAATTCAGAACTTGTGACAAAATCTTGAAAATACGTCAAAACCTGTGTTTGAAACGATAATTCTTTTATTATTGTCATTTTGTATCTATTTGGTAGGGTGATATAAAACCTAATCATTGTTTATGATTGCTAGATTATTTATATTTTCAATTGATTTTGATTTATGTACGCGTTAATTAACTTGGTAAATATACTATTATTACTATGCTATTCTATCCAGTAGTCAATGATTAATAAATTACCTATTACTTTCATCCCCAACAAGCTGACTACCTGCTACCAGAAGGTCTCTATATAAATATCCAATTTATGGATTGTTTGAAAATTAAATTAAACTTTTTTTCAGCAAAGCAAAAACTAAGTAACAATATTTTTTAGCAGTAAATAAAAACTCGTATGAATGGTTGATAATAACTCCAATTAACTGTCAAATGCATATACAAGAAAACCGGTCTTAGTTTCAAAGAAATCTGTTCGTGACTTTTATTTTTAAATAATCCGCGGTTTGAGAATTTTTTTATATCTGTTTAGATTTGCATCCCAAATACAAAAATTTATGAAGTAACGAGACAAGAATAATTAACAATTTTCATCTTCAAAATCTTATAAAATCTTTCATGTGTAGCATGTTGAAATGTTTTCAAACTTTGGCAACAAAATTTGAACTATCCATTTCTAATTTTTTTGAATGAACGAAAGTTATTAAAAACAAGTGACACTGATAGCAATGTAAATATAACTGATAACACTACAATTTATTATGCCTTCTGGTACGATATTAATTCTTCAGTTGCTTGTTCCAAAATACTATGTACTTTAATAATATAATTTACACAATGTGACGCTCTTTAAGAAAAAAATAACTGATTTGCGAAATACAAATAACTCAGAAATTATGTTTCGTGACTCCTTCCATGTTTTTTAAACATGAATAGATACGCAAGCATACTCTAATGGACCATCATAATAATCATTAGTTTCTTTCTTCACAAAATTATTTACCAATCATTTTTTTTTTTGAGAGAGATATTATTTATATGGATAATCTGAAAATTTGAAACATATCTTTAGTGGCTCATTTTTCTCTAATTGATTTAGTAGAACTTCACTAGAAATCAGTAAAATTTTACCAACCAGATTCATTTAGACAGCATTTTATTATTAACCAAACATATATTTGTTTCCTTTCACAATGACTTCATGTAGAAGATCATAAATAAACTTTACAACGTTCAAAATGAAGATAATCTATCAAATGATTACATGCATTGTAATTCATCTTAAACCCAGATAAAAGTTATGTTTAAATTACAAAATTGGTTTTCTTAACTTTATTTATTGGGTTTAAAACAAAACAAAATTTTAAAAGAAGTAAACATTTTTTCCTCCATAAAAAAATTTGTATAACGATATGTCTCGAAAATATCGCACTTATCTTCATTAAAAGCATAATTGGCTTTTTCTTACTCGAAGTTTTTTTCTATCTTGAATTTGAAATTTGACATATTTTTCACATTGTCTTATAAATTAATGTAAATGTTATTTATGTTTTATATTGGTACTATTCGCTGAAAATTAGTATTCTTTAAGAAGATTTTTATTTCAAAAGCATAGATTTTTCCAGAACATTTGAAATTTCCTCAAATTTGAGGTTTTACTAGGCTTCTTCACTGAACACTAGCATTTTCATTCAAGAGTGTCCACTAAGATTTGCAATTCTCTATAATTGTAGGTTGTTTTGAATAACTTTAATCAAAAATTATAAGATTTGAACGATCAGAAATTTTTCATTCATGTATGTTTTTCACTTTTCTTGGCGTCATTTAGAAGAAAAATCATTAGATTTCAAATGTTTATAATTTTTTTTTTAATTTTGAGTTAAGTTAGAATTGTACATAAAAAACTAGTCGTTATAAACAAACATCATCACAATTTGTACAAGATTTGTAATCCTTTCGAGTTTCTTCGTAATCTCTAAAATTTTTGAAAATGAAATGAATTAAATCTATTCCCTAAAGCTCTCTAAAAAACCATAAAGATAAGCAAACGCTCCTCAAATTTTTTGAATACTTGGAGGTCCTATCAATATCCAAAAATCTTGTAAAATTCTTTTGATTTCCTCGAAATCTTTGGCAACTTGTAAAAGTCCCTTGAAATACAATTTATTTTATTCCCCGAAGTTCTTACCGATTTGGTTGAAATCCTATAAAATCAATTAACATTTTAGAAATCGCAAAAATCTTTCAAAACAAGTAAAAATCACTGTAAATCCCTTCAATATAATTTGAACCAAACTTGTTCATGAAAGTGCTCTAAATAACGTTTAAATCCACAGAAATAATGAAAATCTTTTGCAATCTTAGAAATATCTTCAAATCTTTTTAGTTTTTGAAGATTGAATAAAATCCTTTAAATCTGGTGAAATTCCTTGAAATACCTCAAAATCGCTGAAAATATTTTGAGTCGCTCGAAATTCATTGAAATTTGCTTTTATTTCATTTATTTATCAAAGCTCTTTAATATTTTCTTAAAATAAAATTCAAAATCTTTGGGAAGTATGCAACGTTTTTATAGAATCTTTCAAATCTGGTGAAATTCTTTAAAATGTTTAGAAATCCTGCATAATCGTTTAATATTCTTTGAACTTTTTTATATCCCTTAGAATTTTTGAAATCCTTCGAAATCTTCAAAATCCCTGAACATTCGATAAAATCCTTTAAATCTTGTGACATTCCTTGAAATATCTTACAATCCTTTGAAATTTTATTTAGTGAGATTCATTCTTCAAATTCTTTAGAAACCCTTTAAATTTTTGAAATTTCCTGTAATTATTTGAAAACTGTTAAAATAGCTTTAAATTAATTTTTTTTTAAACCTCGTAAATTCGTTGGAATAATTGGATGTCTTCTTTTTGGATTAAAAATTGATATCTTTTTATAGAAATGTAATCTTTTTGTATTGAAACCCCACTGTTTTCGGTTGAAAGTAACATGTAAGTGGAATGTAATTGTTTTGTTAAAAATGTAACCTTTCGATTAAAATCATTTCTTTTCTTGGAAAACTCGGTTTCAAATTTAGCTTTTTTGAAATTAATGGTTTTTTCTTTTCGCTATAAATGTTAGCATTTCATTTTCATAAAATATTTTCTTTCTTTAGTTTCAAATTTTCCTATTCGGTCAAAGATTTAACTACTTGGTTGAAATTTGCTCTCCTCTGTTTAAAATTTATTTTTGTGCTTGAAGATTCTTCTTTTTTGTTAAAAGTCGAAATATTTGTTTTAAAATTGTCCTTAATAGAATTTGGAAGATTTTATGGCAATTTTTTTAATTTTGCAGGATTTTCAAAAATTTGTAGGAAAAATTCGAGTTCCATGATAATAACAAAATTTGCATTAGATTCCTGGAAAATTTTTTAATTATTATTTTTTTTTAATTTTTGAGAGAATATTTCAAAAGATTTCAGAACAAATTTTAATGTGTAAATTAATGTTTCTAGCTTAAAATTGCTTATAATTATATCATTTTAAAAATGTATAAATTTTTGGATTGATTCTTCAATTCAACATTTGGGTTGAAAATTGTTTTCTTTATTCAATAGTTAAATTTTCAGTTAGAAAATATTAATGTTCAACCAAAGAGCTGAATTTTCAACTAAAATAATGAAATATTTCATTTGAATAGTTACATTTTCAGTTTAAAAACAATTAATTTCTGCAAAAAAAATAATTTTCAAAAAAATAGTTATATTTGCAAACAATGTGATGAATTTTCAACTAAATATTTGAATTTTAAAGCAAAAATATGAACTTTTAACAAAAGAGTTTAACTTTCAACCAAGTAGTTTTATTTTCGAACAAAAATATGAATTTCCAACCAAAAATATGAATTTTCAACTGAAATGATACATATTTAACTGGGATACTTAAATTTTCAACCAAGAAGATGAGTTTTCAAACAAGAAGATTAATTTTCAAACTAAAAGATTAATTTTCTACCAAAGAAGACGATTAAAAAAAATGAATTTTCAACTAAAAAAGACAATTTTTCAACAAAATAGTTGCATTTTGAACTAAAAAAGATCAATTTTCAATCAAAAATGAAATAGTTACATTTTCAGTATGAAAAAAATGATTTTCAACCAAACTGATGAATTTTCAACTGAAGTAGTTGAATTTTCAGCCAAAACGATGAATTTTCAAGTAAAAAAGATAAATTGTTAATCAAAAATTGAATAGTTAAATTTTCAGTTAAAAAAATTGATGTTCAGCCAAAGAGCTAAATTTCTAACTAAAATAATGGAATATTCGATTGGAATTTTTTTCAACTTGAAAAAAAATTAATTTCATAAAAAAAGAAAATAATTTTCAGAAAAATAGTTATGTTTCAAGACAAAGTGATGAATTTAAAACTAAAATGATGAATCTTTAACTAGAATAATTAAATTTTCAACCGTGAATTCGTATAAATGAAAAATAATTAACATGAATCACTAATTTTTATTTTACACATATATAACACAATATACATTTTTTTATTTAGGATAATGCACGCTTCGCAGAGTGAAAACTTAATTTCCGAAATTCCCTGACTTTTTCTTGACCAATTTTTTATTTTCTCTGACATTCAAATACCAGCATTTTAATATTGTAATATTTTTAACATATGACCTTTTATAATCATAATAAAGCAACATTTCAGATACAAATTTAAAATTGTAATATTATGCACCTAGGGAAAAAGTGCCTCTCCCCCTTGGCGCATACGATATTTTTTATAACAAATGGATGATTTCTGACATTTTTCTAAATAAAGTTATGATTTCAGTCCATATTAGATTTTGACCCAGCCGGAAATATTATATATAGTTTATATATAGTGTGAAGTATTATATACACTATTCATTTGTTTATACATTTTCTATATAAAACAAATGGATATTATATATAATACTTCACACTATATATAAACTATATATAACATTTCTGCCTGGGGAATGAAGAAGCATGAACCGTACACAGGTGCCCAGGGCGGAATTGACCATTGCCCAAAAATTGTGCCTGGAAAAAACTTGAGATACCTGGGAAAAACCTGGAATTGTGAGGGAATTTCTTTTCCAGGATTTGAGTAGATACCCTTACTACTTTTTTCTGGCTAGACTAATAATTAACCAGAATTTCTGGTTAATTTAAACGGAATTCTGGTTAATTCAACCATAATTCTGGTTAGTCTAACGAGAAAAAATAGTAAGGGCATATTTAACCAGAATTCTGGTTGATTTAACCAGACATTTTTTTGAGTGTTTCCTTCTTATTTTCTGAAACCAGACTCCGGAAGATATCCAGAGATAACGGAAAATATACCTGCTGCAGTATTTTTCTTCATGAATTTAAAGAAAGTATGACAAAGAAGTATTGAGAAACTTCGAAAAGTGGGCCGCAACCCGCAAAAATATACTGGCATAATCGTTTCAGGGAATCCATATCAATGGGAATCAAGTGGCGCCTGGTGCAAGACTCGTAAATTTTGCCGGACACGATACATCATTGCAATTGATTGCAATCGGCTTTCATGTTGTGCAGCTGCTAGAACAAAATTGCCAAACCGGGATTTTTTTTTAAAACAGTTACAATAGTTACTTTTGCTAATCCCCATTGCATTCTAGAGCAAAATGTCCTGCATGAAAAAGAAAGAGGACAAAATTATGAGAAAATTTTGTTGAAAAAATAATCCGCTATCTCCCATAGGTTTCGAGTTATGACATATTGAAAAATGCCCACTTTTTTGGATTTTCAGCGAAAATTGCCAAATTTGAGGGGTGATAACTTTTGACCTATCATAGGTAGGACATTGTTCTTTTTTTTCAATCACATCAAATTGAGTCTACTTTTACTCACCTGTGAAACACTTTTCCATGCAGTAATTAAGTGCGAAGATATACAGTGTTTTTTGAAACTTAGTGATTTGTCGCTGAAAATAAAAAAAGTGGGAATTATTCAATGAATCATAACTCGAAACTTATGGAAAATAGCGGATTATTTATTAAACAAAATTTTCTCGTAATTTTGTCCTCATTCTTTTTCCTGTAGGATATTTTGCTCTAAAATGCAATGGAAATTATCCGTCCACGCAAAAGTAACTTTTGGATCTGTTCTAGCTTTTTTTTTTAATAAAGTAGGTCAGCTAACAACCAATTAGTTGATATTACAACCAAAAGAGATTTGAATGTTTTATAAAAAATCGTAGAATTCAACTCAAAAAGGACGAATTTTCAATAAAATTAATGAATTTTCAACCAAAGAGAGTTGAATCTTCAACTGTAAAACGAATGAATTTTTAGCAATTGATTGCAATCGGCGGTCATGTTTTGCAGCTGCTAAAACAAAATTGCCAAACCGGGTTTTTTTTTTGGTAACAGTTCCAAAAGTTACTTTTGCTAATTCCCATTGCATTCTAGAGCAAAATGTCCTGCATGAAAAAGAAAGAGGACAAGATTATGAGAAAATTTTGTTTGAAAAATAATCCGCTATCTCCCATAGGTTTCGAGTTATGACATATTGAAAAATCCCCACTTTTTTGGATTTTTAGCGAAAATGGCCAACTTTGAGAGGTCATAACTCGAGACCTATGGATGATAGCGGATTATTTATTCAACAAAATTTTCTCGTAATTTTGTCCTCTTTCTGTTTTCTGTAGGACATTTTGCTCTAATGTCAAAAGGGATACCTCAACGAAACTTTCTCATTAAAAATATTGGAAGTAGGATTTTTTCGGGAATTTCACTCATTATTTCGACATAATGTCTAGACTATCTCTTGTTTCGTAAGACACGACTAAATAAACTGACTTTACTGACCGGCGCAAACTCGGTTTAGAAACCCCATGGGATAAGCCATAGGGATAACGAGACGTTTCCTGCAAAGAACTTCTCACTGGTAATGCGACTACAGTCAGTACTCACAAAACCGATGACATCATCATCCTCAATTTCTCTTACCAATTTGGGATTGGGATACATAAATTCAAATTAGATCTGCTATAAAGGGCTAATTGTCTCGAGTAGGGGGACCCTGAATTTAAGAGCTTTCTGATAAGTATAAAGTACGTCAATTGGAAAGCCTAGCAGAGAAAAAAATAAGGATAAGAAGATAAGATCATGAGATCTCATTTTCCTCGACGGACAATTTCATTCTAACAAACTGATTATTATTATCGTAAAATACCATTTGAACCAATCAAGCTTTCATTAGAACTTTAATTGGAAATTCAAAAACACATTTTAAAAGGTGATTCTAAAATAAGGGCATCTTTGGAACAACTGGCAGACTTCAGAGCTGAAAATGATCTTAAAACAGGAGAAATTGGATAATTTTTCACGAAAATAGGGAAATAAATTGTTTTAAATAAAATATAATATATTCCATTTTCAAAAAAAGAAATAGTTGAGATTTCAAGAAAAAGAGGTTTTTCTACCATAAAAGTTTAGTTTTCAAGCTAAACAGTCAAATTCTTTAGAAAAAGATTGAGACTGAAAACCCAAAAAGACGAAGTTTCAAAAAAAAATTAATTTTTGACCAAGAATGATAAATTTTTAACCAAACAGATGAATTTTAAAAAACAAAAAGTAAGTTTAGAATGAAGTATGTAAATTTAAAGTTAAAAAAATAATTCATCAATACAATTGAATTTTCATTCAAAAAGGATGCTTTTTAAACAAAATTGTTTAGTTTTAAACAGAAAAATTATATTTTCAACCATGTAATAAAATTTTGAACCAAAATAGATGAATTCTCAACCAGAAACATTAGTTTTTAACCAAAAAGATGAATTTTCATCTTCAGATGGAACAGTTCAATCTTGAGTTGAAAATCTTAATTTTTAATAAAAACAAAGAATCTCCGATAAAACAGTTAAATTTTCAACAAAAAAGTATACGTATTTAACAAAATTGTTGAACTTTAAAGAAAAAAGTACATTTTTTGTCAAATTGTTGAAATTTCTATCCAAAAAAATGGACTTTGAACAAAACAATTTAATTTTCAACCTGAAAAAAATAAGTTTGTCAATTAAATAGTTGAATTTTCAACCAAGAAGGATGCCTTTTTTCACAAAATTGTTCAATTTTAAGCAAAACAATTAAATTTTTATTTTCAACCATGTAATAAAATTTTTAACAATAAAAGCTTAATTCTCAACCAGAAAAATTAGTTTTAAACCAAGAAGATACAATTTTTACCAAAAAGACAAATTAACAACAAAATACATAGATTCTCAACCAAATCGTTGAATCCTCAACCAAAATATATTAATTTTTAACCAAAAAAAAAGGAATTTGTAACAAAAGAGTTAAGTTTTCTGCCAAATTGTTGAAATTTGAAGCCAAAAAGACCAATTTTTCACAAAACAGTTACATTTTCCACCAAAAAGACTGACTTTTTAACAAAATTGTTGAATTTTCACAATAATCAAATTTTCAACCGAAGAGATGAATTTTCAACAACAACAAAATTTCAACAAAAAAGTTCAGTTTTCTAACAAACTGTTGAAATTTGGAGCCATAAAGACCAATTATCTACGAAACAGTTAAATTTTCAACCAAAAAGAATCACTTTTTAACAAAATTGTTCAATTTTCTAAATAATTAAATTTACAACTAAAGAGATGAATTTTCAACAACAAAAAAATCAATTTTTAATAAAAGAGTTGTGTTTTTTACCAAACTGTTGAAATTTTAAGCCAAAAAGACCAATTTTCTACAAAACAGTTATATTTTCAACCAAAGAGATGAATTTTCAACAAAAAAATGAATTAAAAAAAAAAGAGTTGAGTTTTCTACCAAACTGTTGCAATTTTCAACCTAAAACGAAATCCCTGTGAAATCTTTTGGAATCTTTTAAAACTTTATGAAATTTTTGAAATCTTTTCGAAATTTTTGAAATCTTTTAACTATCTTTGCATTCTGTAGAATCTTTTAAATATTTGTGAAATCTTTGCTAAATCTTCTGAAATGTTTTGAAATCTTGAAAACGTTGATGAAATGGTGATGAAACAAAGATTTCACAAAGATTTTTATTTCACAGACTGCAAAGATAGTTTAAAGATTTTAAAAATTTCAAAAAGATTTAAAAATATTTCATAAAGATTTCAAAGACTTTTAAAAAGATTTCGAAATATTTCAGAACATTTCAAAGATTACGCAATTAGTTAATATATTTCATAGGATTTCACAAGTATTTTATAAAAATTTCAATTATTTCAAAAAGATTTCATTGATTTCACAAAGATTTCAAAAGACTGCACAAATATTTCAGAAAGATTTCAAATATTTCGCAACGATTTTTATTTCACAATCTGCAAAGATAGTAGAATGATTCCAAAAAGATTTCAAAGATTTCAAAAGATTTTATAAAAATTTCATTAAGATTTCAAAGATTTTCAAAAAGATTTCAAAAGAGTTCAAAAGATTTCAGAACATTTCAAAGATTCCGTAATTGGTTCAAACATTTCAAAAAATTTCACAAGGACTTCATACAAATTTCAATGATTTCACAAAGATTTCAAAAGATTTCAATGATTTCACAACGATTTTTATTTCACAAGCTGCAAAGATAGTTGAGAGATTTCAAAGATTTCCAAAGATTTTATAAATATTTCGGAAAGAGTTTAAAGATTCCAAAGGATTTCATCAAGACTTCAGAAATATTTCAAAGATTTTCAAAAAAATTTCAAAATATTTCAGAACCATTCAAAGGTTCCGTAATAGGTTCAAACATTTCAAAATATTTCACAAGGATTTCATAAAAATTTCAATGATTTCACAAATATTTCAAAAGATTTAAAAGATTTCGCAACAATTTTTATTTCACAGACTGCAAAGATATTGAAAATATTTCAAAAAGATTTCACAAAGATTTCACAAAGATTTCAAAAGATTTCGGAACAATTTTTATTTCACAGATTGCAAAGATAGTTGAAAGATTTCAAAATTTTTCAGAACGTTTCAACAATTACGCAATTATTTTACAGATTTCAAAAGATTTCACAAGGATTTCAAAAAATTTTAATTATTTCACAAAATTTTCAAAGATTTCCAAATATTTCCAAATATTTCAGAACATTAAAAAAATTGCTTAATTACTTCACAGATTTCAAAAGATTTTACCACAAGGATTGCATAAAAATTTAAAATATTTCGCAAAGATTTCAAAAGATTTCGAAGGTTTAAAAGATTTTTAAGCATTTCAGAAGATTTCGCAAAGATGACAAATATTTCAAAAAATTTAAAATATTTGAAATCTTTGCGAAATCTTCTGAAATCTTTGAAACATCGAAATCTTTTGGAATCCTTGAAATCTTTCTGAAATCCTTGTAAAATCTTTTGAAATCTGTGTAATAATTAAGTAATTTTTTTAATGTTCTGAAATCTTTTGAAATCTTTTGGAATCGTTGAAATCTTTCTGAAATCCTTGTAAAATCTTTTGAAATCTATCAAATAATTAGGTAATTTTTTTAATGTTCTGAAATATTTTGAAACCTTTCGGAATACTTGAAATCTTTGAAACATTTGAAATCTTTTGGGATGCTTGAAATCTTTCTGAAATCCTTGGAAAATCTTGTAAAATCTGTAAAATAATTGCCTAATCCTTGAAATGTTTGAAATTTTTAAATATTTCATAAAGATTTCAAAGATTCCAAAAGATTTCACCACAAGGATTTCATAAAAAATTTAATTATTTTGCAAAGATTTCAAAGATTTCAAAACATTTCAGAAAATTTCTTAAAGATTTCAAATATTTCTAAAGATTTAAAATACTTCAAATCTTTGCGGAATCTTCTGAAATATTTTGAAATCTTTGAAACGTGAAAATCTTTTGGAATCGTTGAAATCTTTCTGAAATCCTTGTAAAATCTTTTTAAATCTGTGAAATAATTAAGTAATTTTTTTAATGTTCTGAAATATTTTGAAATCTTTTGGAGTCCTTGAAATCTTTCTGAAATCCTTGTAATATCTTGTGAAATTTCTGAAATCATTGCCTAATCTTTGAAATGTTATGAAATATTTTGAAATGTTTTGAAATATTTTGAAATCTTTTGAAATCCTTGAAATCTTTGAAACGTTTGAAATCTTTTGGAATTCTTGAAATCTTTCTGAAATCCTTGTAAAATCTTGTGAAATCTCTCAAATCATTGCCTACTCTTTGGAATGTTCTGAAATATTTTGGAATCCTTGAAATCTTTGAAACATTTGAAATCTTTTGGAATTTTTTTAATCTTTCTGAAATCCTTGGAAAATCTTTTGAAATCCGTGAAATAATTAAGTAATTTTTTTAATGTTCTGAAATATTTTGAAATCTTTCTGAAATTCTTGTGAAATCTCTCAAATCATTGCCTACTCTTTGAAATGTTCTGAAATATTTTGGAATCGTTGAAATCTTTCTGAAATCCTTGTAAAATCTTGTGAAATCTGTGAAATAAATGCCTAATCTTTGAAATGTTCTCAAATATTTTGAAATGTTTTGAAATATTTTGAAATGTTCTGAAATATTTTGAAATCTTTTGGAATCCTTGAAATCATTGCCTAATCTTTGAAATGTTCTGAAATATTTTGAAATCCTTGAAATTTTTGAAACGTTTGAAATCTTTTGGAATTCTTGAAATCTTTCTGTAATCCTTGGAAAATCTTGTGAAATCTGTGAAATAATTACCTAATGTTCGAAATGTTTGAAAATTTTTAATATTTCATAAAGATTTCAAAGATTCCAAAATATTTAATAAAATTTTTAATTATTTCACAAAGATTTCAAAACATTTCAGAAGATTTCGGAAAGATTTCAAATATTAAAAAAAAATTTTAATATTTTCAAAATCTTCTGAAATGTTTTGAAATCTTTGAAACGTTTGAAATCTTTGAAAGACAAAAAATAGGAATTCTTAATTAAAAATTTAATAGTAGATTTTTCAAACAAAAATTAATAAATTTTCAACGAAAAGAAGGAGTTTCTTATTGGGTTCGATTAGTTCAGTTCGCAGTTAAGCAAAAAAAAAACGAGAAAAAGAGGAAGTTTCTTGAAAAGTTGGGGAAAAGGAGGAAATCCCTCGGGAAATCTTTTTTAAAAAGGGGAAAAGGGGAAAAGAGGGGAATAAGGGAATTGTTATTTCTGAAGTCTGAAGAAGCAGCAGTCTTCTATATCTATATCTATAATAAAGGATTGAACGGTACAGTTTGTCCTGGAAGACAGGATGGGGTCGGGGTCGGGGTCGGGGGGAATGAGCTGGAATCGAGCTCGAGGTGTTGGTCTTGCGGGATCGGATGAGTAAGAATCTTGCAATTGCAATTGCGATCTTGAAGGGGACCGTAACAAAACGAAACGAAACGAAACGAAACCACGTCGAAATTACAAGTTAGTAAAGTCCAGGAAGGGAAGATTTGTTCTGGAAGTTGGAGGTCAGCATGGGTTGTTGCCCCTGGCTTGGTCTGAGCCTGTCCAGACCTGAGCGGACCGGACCGTACTGTGCCTGTTGCCTGATGATGGTCATTGGTCATTGTGAGCCTGCCTCGCCGCGCCGCTGCGCGCCATAGAATTGCCGTCCGGATACATAGTACAAGTACAGTCAACACTTGAAGAGTGTTTTGTAGCCTTCGTACCATCCTCGTGTTGACTAACTTCTTTCTCTCATCCTCCTCCTCCTCTTCCTCATCTTCATCATCTTTTTCCTCACATCTCTTTTCTCCGACTTGTCTTCCGTCTTTAGAAATTTTTCTGAAATCCTTTTGAAATCTTTTGAAAACTGTGAAATTAATTGCCTAATCTTTGAAATATTATTCTGAAATATTTTTGCATCTTTTGGAAATCTTTGAAAGGTTTGAAATCTTTAAAATCTTTCTGAAATATTTGATGCCTTTTGAAATCTTTGAAGTAATTGCCTAATCTTTGAAATTTTCTGAAATATTTTGAAATCTTTTGGAATTCTTGAAATCTTTAAAATCTTTATGAAATATTTGATGCCTTTTGAAATCTTTGTGAAATCATTGAAATCTTTATGAAATCATTGTATAATTTTGTGAAATAATTACCTAATCTTTTAAATGTTCTGAAATATTTTGAAATCTTTGAAACATTTACAATCTTTTGAAATCCTTGAAATCATTTTGAAATCCTTGTGAAATTTTGTGAAATCTGTGAAATAATGATCTAATCTTTGAAATTTTCTGAAATATTTTTAAATCTTTTGGAATTCTTGAAATCTTTAAAATCTTTCTGAAATCTTTGATGCCTTTTGAAATCTTTGTGAAATCATTGAAATCTTTATGAAATCATGTGCAATCTTGTGAAATAATTGCCAAATCTTTGAAATGTTCTGAAATATTTTGAAATCCTTGAAATCTTTCTAAAATCCTTGTAAGACCTTTGAAATAATTGCCTAATCTTTGAAATGTTCTGAAATATTTTGAAATTTTCTGAAATCATTTGGAATAATTTGGAATCCTTGAAATCATTTTGAAATCCTTGTGAAATTTTGTGAAATCTGTGAAATAATTGCCTAATCTTTGATATGTCTGAAATATTTTGAAATCTTTTGGAATTCTTGAAATCTTTAAAATCTTCATGAAATATTTGATGCCTTTTGAAATCTTTGTGAAATCATTGAAATCTTTAGGAAATCATTGTGCAATTTTGTGAAATAATTACCTAATCTTTTAAATGTTCTGAAATGTTTTGAAATGTTCTGAAATATTTTGTCATACTTGAAATCTTTCAAATCTTTCTGAAATCCTTGTAAAATCTTTGAAATAATTGCCAAATATTTGAAATGTTCTGAGATATTTTAAAATTGTCTGATAACATTTGGAATCCTTGAAATCTTTAAAATCTTTCTAAAATCCTTGTAAAATCCTTGTAAAATCTTGTGAAATCTGTAAAATAATTGCCTATCTTTGAAATGTTCTGAAATATTCTGAAATCTTTGAAACATTTTGAATCATTTGGAATCCTTGAAATCATTTTGAAATCCTTATGAAATGTTGTGAAATCTGTAAAATAATTGCCTAATCCTTGAAATATTATGAAATCTTTTGGAATTCTTGAAATCTTTAAAATCTTCATGAAATATTTGATGCCTTTTGAAATCTTTATGAAATCATTGAAATTTTTATGAAATCATTGTGCAATCTTGTGAAATAATTGCCTAATCTTTGAAATATTCTGAAATCTTTTAGAATTCTTGAAATCTTTAAAATCTTTCTGAAATCCTTGTAAAATCTTGTGAAATCTGTGCAATAATTGACTAATCTTTTAAATGTTCTAAAATATTTTTAAATATTTTTGAGATCAGTCTATAGAATCATTAAAAACTTTGAGATATTTGTGAAATCTTTGGAGATTTATGTGAGGTCATTGAAGTTTCGTGAAATATTTGAAAAATTTTGAAATATTTTTGAAATCTTTAAAATCTTTCTGAAATCTTTGAAATTTTTCAGAAATCTTTATAAAATCTTTTGAAATCTTTGATACCTTTTGATATAAAATCTGTTGAAATCTTTATAAAATCATTGTGCAATCTTTTGATACCTGTGAAACAATTACGTCATCTTTGAAATTTTCTGAACCATTTTGAAATCTTTGAAATCTTTTTGAAATCAGTCTATAGAATCATTAAAAACCTTGAAATATTTTGAAATTTATGTGAGACAATTTAAATCTTTGTGAAATCTTTTTAATCTATCCAAAATTTTTGCGAAATTTTTTAAATTTTTTGAAAATCATTGAAATCTTTGTGAAATCTTTCTCAACTCTTTGAAATATTTCAAAAATATTTGTAATATTCGTGAAGTTATTGAAATTTTTGAGAAATCATTGAAATCTTTAAACACTCTTTGAAATCTATCTGAAATTTTTGTGAAATAATTTAAATCTTTGTGAAATCTTTTAAATCTATCCAAAATCTTTGTGAAATATTTATAAAAAATTTTTAATCTTTGGGAAATCATTGAAATTTTTGGAAAATCATTGAAATCTTCGGGAAATCTTTGCGAAATATTTTTAAAATATTTGATAATTTTGTGAAGTAATTAAAATCATTGTGAAATCTTTCTGATACCTTTGGGAATCTTTGTAAAATATTTGAAATATTTTTTAAATATTTCGTAATATTTGTGACATCTTTGAAATATTTGGGAAATCAATAAAATCTTTCTGAAATATTTGGAAATCTTTGCGAAATATTAAAAATATTTTTGGAATATCTGATAATATTTGTGAAATTATTGAAATCTTTGTGAAATCTTTGAAATCTTTGTGCACTCTTTGAAATCTATCTGAAATTTTTGTGAAATCTTTGAAATCTTTGTGAAGTCTTTTAAATCTATCAAAAATTTTTGCGAAATTTTTTCAATCTCTGGAGATTTTTGTGAAATCTTGGTGAAATCATTAAAATCTTTGTAAAATGTTTCTGAAATATTTGGAAGTCTTTGCGAAATATTTAAAATACTTTTGGAATATCTGATAATATTTGTGAAATTATTGAAATCTTTGAAATCTTTGTGCACTCTTTGAAATCTATCTGAAATTTTTGTGAAATAATTTAAATCTTTGTGAAGTCTTTTAAATCTATCAACAATTTTTGAGAAATTTTTTCAATCTCTGGAGATTTTTGTGAAATCTTGGTGAAATCATTAAAATCTTTGTAAAATGTTTCTGAAATTTTTGTTCAAAATTCAACTATTTTGTTAAAAATTGATTTTTCGTTGTTGAAAAGTCAACTATTTTGTTCAAAATTCTTTTTTTTTATCAATTTTTTCAATTGAAAATGTAAATATTCCATTTTTAATGGAACATTTTTTTAGTCCGAAATTAAACTATTTAGTCAAAAATTCACCGCTTTTGTTAAAAATTCAACTACTTAGTTAGGAATGCATTTCTTTAAAGGAAAATTCAACTATTTTGTTGAAAATTTAACTAATTCTATTTTTAATTGAAAATTTATATTTTCTAGTGGATATATTGGTTAGAAATTCATGTATTCTGTTAAAAATTCGTATTTTTGGTAGAAAATTCATACTGTTTGTTGAG